>VDFB02075321.1:311971483-311984421 GCA_007258455.2 Sequoia sempervirens
CTCTCTCTCTCAACCCTCTCCCTCCTACCCCCTCTCCCTGTCTTAGGTCTCTCTCTCTCAACCTTCTACCCCTCTTACGTATCTCTTTGTCCCTCTCAACCCTCTCCCTCCTATCCCCTCTCCTTCCAACTCACTCTCCCTCTCTTAGGTCTCTCTGTCTCTCTCTCAACCCACTCCCTCCTACCCCCTCTCCCTTTGTTAGATCTCTCTCTCTCTACCCCCTCTCCCTCTCTTAGGTCTCTCTCTCTCAACCATCTCCCTCCTCCCACTCCCCCTCTCCCTCCTCTAGGGTATCTCTCTCTCCCTCTCAACCCTCTCCCTCCTACCCCCTCTCCCTCCCACCTCCCCTCTTAGGGTCTCTCTCTCTTCTCTAACCCTCTCCCTTTGTTAGATCTCTCTCTCTCTCAACCCTCTCCCTCTCTTGTAGGTCTCCTCTCTCTCTCCTCTAACCCTCTCCCTCATACCCCTCCCTCCTGCTAGGGTATCTCTCTCTCTCTCTCCTCTCAACCCTCTCTCCCTCCCACCCTCTCCCTCTCTTAGGTCTCTCTCTCTCTCTCAACCCTCTCCCTCCTACCCCCTCTCCCTCTTTTATGTATATCTCTCTCTCAAACCTCTCCCTCCTACCCCCTCTCCCTCTTTTATGTATATCTCTCTCTCTAACCTCTACCTCCTACCCCCTCTCCATCTCTTAGGTCTCTCTCTCTCAACCCTCTCCCTCCTACCTGCTCTCCCTCTCTTAGGTCTCTCTCTCTCAACACTACCCCTCCTACCCCCTCTCCCTCTATTGGGTCTCTCTCTCTCTCTCAACCCTCTCCCTCCTACCGACTCTCCCTCTGTTAGCTCTCTCTCTCTCCCTCTCAACCCTCTCCCTCCTATGTTGGAAAAATATGTCTCAATCCCACTGGCTAAAACCTCTATTTGAGCCAAGTTGGTGTGACATATTCTATGTCTCACCGATGAGCAGATTTGTAACCTTATGTTTTGTACAGGTCGATGTGACCTTGCAGAAGTCTTGCCGAATGGTTACACATTGGATTCTTTGGTGCGACATGTTGTGTTGGGTATGTTCTCTTACTGTGTGGAGATCTCTGGCCGACAGGCCATACATATCGTCTATCAGGGAGACCCTTGGCCGAATGGCTTAGTTCGTGAAGAAGCCTCAGCAATGAAGAAAGGTCTCGCCGATGGGGGAAATATTGGAGTCTTCGCGGTGACACAATGACTTCGGTATGAAGTCTCAGCGGCTGATGGAGAGTCTCACCAATGATGAGGGGTCTTTAGTATAACTCTTGGTGAATGGTGGTCTCAGGGTAACTTGGAGAACTTGGTAAGAACTCTCAACAAAGAGTGGTATGTCTTATCGATAGCATTTTCTTGTTGTCCTCGGAATAACATGTGATGGCTTGGTAAGAAGTCTTACCGATGTGTGAAGTATTGCTGACCGTTTGGTGCTCGATGTAACTAAAGGGGTCTTGGTGTGAAGTCTCAGCGATGAACAAAAGTCTTGTCGACTGTTGATCACTTTGGAGAAAGTCCCTTGGGAAAAGATGATAGTCTCACTGATGTAAGTTCTATTGTCTATGTGACTTTTGAACCTCAGTATGAAGTCCTAGAAAAAGAGAGGAGTCTTGCCGACTAGTGGATGCACACGGATTAACATGAAGGCTCGGCGTGAGGTCCTGGTGAGAGCGATAGTCTTGCCGAAGGGAAAACTAAAGTTGATACAACGGGTGAACTCGATATAACCTCTTGTCAATTGTAAGGACTCTTGGTGATATTGAATGCTGACTATGTTGGCATCAGGGAGACACGGACAGTGTCTCACCGATATACCAACATAGCTTGACATGGTTATCGTAATGTGAGCGCATTATTAACCAATAGAGATATGTTCATTTAGGATTAATTAACGCACTCACTTTATCGCTAAAAATAGTAAAAATTCATGAAATACCCATGATGTCAGCCCACATTCTGCATATTCTCATGGTTTTGTGCGTGCTCTAACAAAAAGTAGCTTTTTGGTGATTGAGTGAAGTGTGCATGCATGATTTTGAGATTCCATCACCTTTGCATGAAATAGCAGAGTTTTCATGTTGAGAGGCATATAATATCAATTCAAGTTTTAATTATAGTAATAATTGATATACAATTGAAATTTGGAGGGGAACAAGCTTTTGAAGAAGTCAAATTTTTTAGGAGTTTGAGGAAGGAAGAAGCAAAGACTGCATAATTGGGTAGAACTCCTCTATTTGAAACTTTTCTTTTTTAGGTATGTGAAATATTTGTACATTTTCTTTCATTCTATTATGGCTTGCTTTCATTTTTGTTGTTTAGCTTATTCCATGTTGATCAAATTGTTTGTTTGTGATGCAATATTAGATTGCTAAGCCACTCAACAACATCATTTTCTTAGGGAACTTCCTTCCAAAATCAATAAAGAGTAAAAGAACAATTTATACAAAATTTGTCAAATTCATCCAAAACTACTTTTCATTCAACCAAAATCCATTTATTTCATTTCAAGTTATAAGGCTATCAGTAGCCAATTCACCATCTCCACATAGAAAACCATTTTCAGAATCAACTTTCAACTTTTTTCTTGCCATAAACAATACAACAATCACTCATCAACTCAACTTACCCCTTCAAGGCAAAAAAAATAAAACACTTATGTTCCTTAGACCTGCAATCAAACATCATCCTAGCCATTTAAGATATCTTTGCTCAAATCAACACATCCATCATCCTATCTTCACTTAAACACCATTTGTAACAACAACAAGCAACATTAGTTTAACAATGTCACCAGACCTTTAAGATACCAATTTCATCATGTTTTGATTGTAATATTCTGATATATCAGTATAGACACACTCTAACTACTTTGCATTCAAGAAACCATTGCCATATATTAGAAACATATGCCCAAATCATAAAATCTTTCACAATCTACATTCAAAACATTACCAAGCATAGACACAACTGTGGCATCACAAATGAGACTACTCCCAAGCACTTAACAACATTCCTTTCGTTGTTTCTACATATTCTCTATTTTTAGCAAACAATGCCAAATATCTCTAGGAGGCCAACATTCCATCTAATCGGGTGATTCATTTTCTATCATAATGCATTTACACAATCCCAATATAGATTCCCAGGCCTATTTTGATCCTTTTCAACATACTATAAAATTTTATACACTTATTTCACAAAACAAAGTAGAACCAACATGCTGTCTACTGGTAAAAGCCCTTAAATAGGTCAATTTATCAAAGCAAGTCATCATAGAACTACTCACTAATCCACCAAACCTGCTAACAATCTTAGGCCATGTGTAGAAACTCAAAAATAAACAAGTTTCAAGATGGGAAACACCCATCAATACACAAAATTAGTAAACATTTGATTATAGGGTGAAAAGACACCAACCATGAGGGTTTCTTTAATGAAACATTTGCAAAACCTCTACTACTCTGCTTAACAATTGAAACATGCTTCATTATGTTTGCAAATTATTTTGAAATCATTTCTAAGCTCCTCTACATGTTGTTTCCTCAAACCCTACTTGAAAACACCATTTTTTTGAATGAGAAAATTCAGAATTTTGTTCATGCAACAATATCCCGACTTCTTATTTCCATTTACCCCTGCCACACACATTTTCACATTGAAAGACACTAAATAGGACCTATCTTAATCGAATTCCACTAGCTCCCTAAGACTGCGGGAATGGCTAAGAATCACTTTTAGACTCTAAACAATTCTAAGGAAACCAACCGAGACTTAGGAAACTAAGTTCAAATTAGATTGATTATTTGAAATAATAATCTTCTACAACTTTCAAGAATGAAAGAAGTCTCTTTCCCCGACACAAGAATCAAATCTTAGAACATGCTTGAATCAATTATGTAACCTGAAAAACAAGAATAGAAAAGGTTTCCAAAATAACTCGAAAGGTGAGGTTTTTTTATTAATTTTTATGGATTTTTGGGATACAAGATCTTCCTTTCTCGAAAGCCATAAATTCTTAGCAGGTTCAAATCACGCTTTAAATAACGCTTCTTCATCTTCATCAACCCATCCTTTCCTTCCACAAAAGAATCTTCACCTTCCTACTTTTGTGCAATTTTACATTTTTACAATAATTGACAACTTTTGTTATAAAAAGCAACTTTTCAATAATATCACCTAGTGACCTATTTCATGGTGCAAATACATTGAAATTCATCATTTAATGACCTTCACTTATCATATTTACTTGAACATTACAAATTGAACACTATTTCTTTATCCTTTTGAAGGAATTTCTATGACCTGGGTGTTCCCGCACCGGGCTTGTCATGTTACAACCTTACGCTTGTCAATGGACATTTTAAATCACACAATTCGACATATTACTTTCCTATTACATTTTTAAACCATTACCCTTGAGGCATTTTTAAATTCTAACAATTGACTTTCTTTGTGTATGCTTCCAAAGCTTTCAATTAGTTAATTTGACAACTTAGCACTTTTTGCACAGGTAAAATTATTCATCATGCCGAAGAAATGAATTGTTAAAAGGAAAAAACTAACAAATGATCAGCTCCAAGCCATCAAAGATAAAGAGAAAAAATGGATGAGGGAATATCGTGAAAAGCAAAATTGGGAACGATTGATGAAAACAAGCCAGTTGAAGAGGAACCTCAACTGTCAAAAAGAGAAAATAAATTGGCAGCACAAAGGGCACGAATGCGAAAGAGTCATGCTAAGGGAGATGCAGATACCATAGTTGGAGACACACCCTCTACCGCAAGTGAATAATGTATGGAACCATTAAGCATAAGCAATATGGAGGGACACCATCTACCACAAGTGAGTATGGTTGGACACCATCCACCACATTTGAAGTTGAGAGTACATCATCACTCGGAGTTGAGGAACAAGGTATGCCATCATCCCCACATGAACCTCAGGGTATGTCTTCTATTCCACCCTTGATCAAAGGTATGCAATCTAGCCCACCTCAATTAAATATTGATGAAATTGCTAATGTTGAGATGTGTGTACCTAAGAGAACACCACCTAGAATTTTGCGTAGAAAGCCAAAGTTTTTGATTAATATTGATGAGGATATTTTGCAGCACATGGAAGGTAAGATTCCAAAACGCACTTGTACAAGATATGTTGATAAGATTTGGAAAATGTTCTTTGAAAGGCTAAATGAGACTATAAGATGTCAACTATTTGTTCAAATGATGTGGGGTTTAAAGTATAGAAACATCATGAAGACTCTTGGGTTGATAACATCGAATGCATCAAGTGAAAACCCTATTGTGAAGAATCTAATGGATGCTTATGACAGTGTGGGTAAGACCTCACGCTCAAAGGATATTAATGTCACCCGATGTGTCATTACATTGACTTTGGTAAGCTATCAAACAAAGAGATCTCACCTCATTAAAAGGACAAGTGAACAAATTGGAATTAGTAGAAAAACTTTATCAAAATCCATTCAAAGGCGGCAAAGAATTGAGGGCACCGATTCAAATGAATTATGGGCATTCTCGGGGAGACCGCCACACAAAGATAAAAAAAGTTTTTGAAGAATTGAGAACACTAATTGAAGATTATTGGAAGAATAATACAAGGCCATCTTTGAATCAAAGGGATGTTTTTAAGAAGGAGAATCTGTAGTCGAAACTGTGAGCCACATCCAAAGCATTTTTTGGATGACTCAAACCCAATTTTTTCATAAATTTCAAAATTCTTATCCTCAAATTAGTATTTCTCAAATATTTTTTAAAATGATTAAACCTTTTTATGTCAAGATAAATCACACACACACACTACTTGTTGTTGTAAACTACATATTGAATTCTCTAACCATTATGATGTTTATCGTTTTATATGTTTACATTTGCATACTAACGATGTTTTGCAGGATTGTGGCATAGAAGCCCCACCAAAGTCTTCAAGAAAGTTCTTATCAAAAATTTTGTGTGAAATAGAGGATTGACAAATATTCTATAGGACAACATTCTTGGATGGTTCATGCGAGCATTGCAGTGGCTTACAATGAATGCTAGTATGTCAACATATGGAAAGCACATATGAGGAAGGACAAAAACTAGTAGAGTTCGGGAAGTATAAAACAGTGGCATAAGCTACAAAAGATGGGTCTGAAGCAAAAAGATGTGAGTTGGTTATTCAAAAGATTCTAGTGTATCAGTTCATGTCCATGTTTCATGAGAATCTAGTGTATGAGTATGTAAGGCATACCCATAGAGCCCGATGGCTGGACACACAATTCAAGCTATCCAAGGACACCTTTCCACATGGTAGCATAGTATCAGTGGTTGACTTTGTAGAGAACTACAGTCTACAGCCACAGCGTGAGGTGTAGTCATAGTATTACAACTCCACATAGGTTTTGATATTTGTGCACATAACATTCATACATGCTCTGAAAGTACAGAGGATGAAAGGAAGGTATTGAGGGAGTATCACTTTTATATTAGTGATGATCGTACGCATTCTCCAGAGTTCATGCAAGGTTGCTTCCAGATGTTTTACAATCATTTGGCTCAGAGGGGCATATCATATGATCAACATATAATATGGTTAGATAACTGTGCAACATAGTTCAAGAACGCACCCATGTTCTACTAGTTGTGCAGGATGCATCTCACTACACGTGTTCAACATATGTGGAACTTTTGTGAGGCCAGACATAGAAAGGGAGAGCATGACGGTGCATAAGCATGCGTGAAAAGAGCATTAGCACAAGAAGAGTTAAAGTATAAAGATAGTGCACAATTGATAGATGCAAGATCAATCGTTGAGTGGTGTAATGGTTCGATGGGTCTAGGTAATGAAGGTACATCTTCAATTCATAGATATTTTTGGTTGATGGATGATACTAACATTGCACCATATGAGGATTGTTGTACACTAACAGGATCGGGTGAGTTGCACTCTTTCCTTAGCTCAAATGTAGGTTCATGGAGTATCGATACACGTAAGATGGCGTGCTTTTGTTCTTCATGTACAATGCAAGCCTGGAATGATTGTGAGTTAGGGGAGTGGGTTGACAAATGGTTGACAATTTATCTTAGCCCACTTCACACGTATCGCCCTCTGATGGAATTGGAACTAACATGGATGGAATCATCAGTCTACTTTGACCATGTATCGGATCTAGTTCAACCAGGTAATATATCTACTTTCTTAGTATTTGAAATTCCATATTGTTATCTTACTTTGTATTGTATTCATAATGTTGACTAATTTTCAGATATGTCGCGACATATAAATGGGGCATGCTTTATGCAAATATTGCAGATGAAGACAATGAAGAGGGTACAATTTGTGTCATTGTGTTGAGGAAAAAAAGAAATTGGAAGCCCCAATTATAGATGGAGAAAACATTGAATACCCTACAGGCTCAGTTGTTGTTACTGGAATGTGGCTGAGAAGGTACCCACATAAGAGTGTTAAACATTGGTTGTTTGAGGAATTTGAAATGCATCGTAAGATTCTTCATTACTCAAACCTTTTCATGGCATCCAATGTTCATTTGAGAAAATATGGGGGTAGACCTTTGAACAAGACCTTGTGGAAGGTCTGTGAGTGTGACCATGAGGCAATACTTGACACAATAAAGAGTAGAGCAGACCCAAATGGTTCATTGGATTAATTTGTAAGTATATGCACAATGGTTCTTATTAATTTATACTTGTATCCACATTAGTTTGGTTGATGCCAATGCTATCATCTTATTTTACTTTTTCTATTTGTATGTAACCAGGAAAACATTGATTGGTGTCCCCTTGCATAAAATGTAGATTTATGAGCCATCCAAGAGAATCTCAAGCAGAAAATCAATGCAACACCCTTATTTTGATAATCTTGACAAATCTCAATTATGATTTTAAGCCATTAAAAAAGTGTGTGTGAAGCTTGATGAGGCAATTTCAAGTTATTCATTTGAATTTAACCTTATCATGACCACCTATGACGTAGACATTATAAGAGCATCTCGAATTTCAATAAATTCTATTCATAAGAGCATAGAAAAGGTAGAAAACTCTTTGAAAAAATGCCTCAAAGAAATGTGGTCTCATGGTGATGGAATGGCATGATGAATGGCATGACAAGCAAATTGTTGTGGATTGTCATGGCATTCCATCACCATTGAGACCACATTTCTTTGAGGCTTTTTTTCAAATAGTTTGCTGCATTTTCTATGCTATTGCTTATTAGTATGCTTTGATAGATTTTTTCCAAGCATCCATAGTTTTTTTGGAAGCACCTATTTTAGGCTTTTAGCCGTAGCAACAAGGAAGCGAACTGTTTGATAGAATGCTTTGGTAAACATGTATGATAAATGCACTAGCATAGAGAAGGAAATGAACTATTTGAAAAAATGCCTCAAAGAAATGTGGTCTCATGGTGATGGAATGCCATGAAAATACAAAAAAAAAATCTTTTCATGTGATGCAGAGGGGATGGGACTTTAGTCAAAACTCAAAGTTTCAAGGATTACAATGATGCAATCTCAAACACTCTTCCAAGCACCCTGATGGAGACAAGCCTCAATAGTGCACTTATAACTTAGATTCTTTCCTAATGGACCCAAACCCTTGGAGTGATCTCAAGGAACTAAAAAAAACTTGTCTTGAATGGTTTCAAAGCCCCAAACCTCTGTCTTACACAAAACTCACTTTTTGCACCTTGACTAGGCTTCTAGCCCAACTAGGCTTCTAGCGATGGTTTTTTGACTTTTCACTCAACTTCCCCAAAGGAATCCTCAATATAATGACTAATTAAGATGTTATTCATGATGATACACAACATATCAAATCATTTATGGTACTTGTTCTGGATCAAACCTACCAAAATCTGTTGTTTCCTCAAATTTAAGGCCTAATTAGCCCACTTTTTCAAAGCAACCCCTCTCTAAACTTATCCCCTGACTATGAAACTTCCAACAGGGTTTTAAAATGTTCCCAAACCAAATATTTTCAAGGTATTAGTCTTCTTTGA
This sequence comes from Sequoia sempervirens, assembly GCA_007258455.2. Classification (NCBI taxonomy): domain Eukaryota; kingdom Viridiplantae; phylum Streptophyta; class Pinopsida; order Cupressales; family Cupressaceae; genus Sequoia; species Sequoia sempervirens. The sequence continues at coordinate 311,980,517 of VDFB02075321.1, forward strand.
CACCCTCAACACCCTAAATCACAAAACCCTCAATAAATTGCTCCAAAACTAGGGCCTCTTGAAAATTAGCTTTCCCAACACTTCCAAAACCTTCTCTTAGACTTTTCACCAATAACTAAACATATCTAAACACCTTCAACTCAGAAATATACCCCTTATTAAGGTAGATCTCCTGCTGCTACACTTTAGGCACCATTTCCATGCCCTTTTCCTTGCTAAAACTCGATGTACACCCAAGAATCACTCTTTCCTGCATAATAACTTGTTAGATCTGTATAATAAAAGTTACATATGATCCATTTCACAAGTTTTCAGTCACACTCTCCCATGAAATGGATCATTTATTCATGAAGACTCAAAACTAGTGAAAAATCTGTACTTTTTTTTGAGGATAGTCAGTAATATAACACAAGAAACCGATTCCCAACGCTATTCAGGTCATTGAAAAGGTTAAATGCATGTAAATAAAAGTTTTTAAACCATCCAAATGAGCATGACACCAAAATCAATCAGAGATTCATCAAAAAAACTCAAGAAAATGCAAAAAGATTGAAGTTTTTATTGATTTTCTGTAGTAGTCCGTACAACACTTGCAATATCAGCCAACCCTCCATACAAATTCTTTCTCCAGGATTATAGAGTCATCCTAAAACTATCCCAACTTATTAGAATTTATTTTATTACATTATTGTGATTAAAACTCCTAAAACTCACTTTTCCACCCAAAGTTGGATTTCAAAAATTTGAATTTCCAACATTGCAATTTATTAACTCCTACACTATAAAGCTCTCCAAAACTATTACATATCATCATTCAACCCTATTTTAACCCACTAAAACATCATATACCTATTTAAACTCCTACAACATCATTGTTCCATTTACAAGTCAATTTGGTCCTATGGTCCTTATCAGGACCCTTAGGACTTTTGATCTTCCTATTACACTCATCCATGCCAAATGCCATTATAGGCTTCAAAATGCTATAATTGATGCTCTAGAAAGGTTTATAGGCCTTCAAGACCCCTGCCATCTCTTGACTCTCCAAATGATCCTCAAGGAGCTTGGGTGCTCCTACACCATCATGGCATTCCACAACCATGAGACCACATTTCTTTGAGGCATTTTTTCAAATAATTCATTCCCTTTGTCTATGCTATTGCTTACTATTATTCCCATGATATATTTTTTCTGCTAATCCATATAGCTTGTTCAAAAGCACTGCTTTTAGGCTTTTGTTTACAGTGCTAAAGATAATGAACTGCTTACAATGCTTTGATAGATATGTATGAAAATGTGTTAGCATAGACAAGGTAGTGAACTCTTTTGAAAAAAATGCCTCAAAGAAATGAGGTCTCACAGATGGAATGGCATGATGAATTCCATGAAAAGAATGTTATGGATTATCATGGAATTCCATCACCATTGAGACCACATTTTCGAGGCTTTTCAAATAGTTTGCTCCTTTCTATGCTATCGCTTATTAGTATGTTTCTGATAGATTTTTCCAATAAGCATCCATATCTTTTGAAGCACCTATTTTGTGATTTTATCCATAGCAACAAGGAAGTGAACTGCTTGATAAAATTATTTGGTAAACATGTATGATAAATGGGTAGCATAGACAAGGCAAAGGAACTACTTGGAAAAATGCCTCAAAGAAATGTGAGTCTCATGGTGACAAAATGCCACATGTGACATTCATTAAACATTTGTGCTTGTCATGCAGAGCTCCACACCATGAGAGACTATTATTTACTTGAGGTATTTCGAAACGCTCATTCCCCTTGTATATGCTATTGCTTACTATTATGCTATGATAGATTTTTCTAAGCATCCATAGCTTATTCAAAAGCACCTATTTTATGCTTTTAGCCATAGCAACAAGGCAATGAATTGTTTGGCTAAATGTTTTGATAGACATGTATGAAAAATGTGTTAGCATAGACAAGGAAGTGAACTCTTTGAAAATGCCTCAAAGAAATTAGGTCTCATGGTGATGGAGTGCCATGACAATCAAAAGCATTCGATTGTCATGGCATTCCATCAGGTCATGAGCCCTCATTTCTTTGAGGAATTTTTTCAAAGAGTTCACTGCCTTGTCTATGATATTGCTTACTATTATGCTTTTGACAGATTTTTTCCAAGCATCCATAGCTTGTTCGAAAGCACTTGTTTTAGGCTTTCAGCCATAGCAACAAGGCAACACTTGAACTATTTGACAAAATTCTTTGGTAGACATGTATGAAAAATGTGGTAGTATAGACAAGGCAGTGAACTGTTTGAAAAAATGCCTCAAAGAAATGTGGTCTCATAGAATGCCATGACAACCAAATTCAATTGGCAGCTGCTCCTAGTTATTTGTTATGCAATGTGAAGTAATTGCATAATTTCTTAGGTTGACTTTGTAAAAACTATATTGTAATTGAAATTTTGTCATCTATTAGCATCTAGTTATTAGTTATGAAATGTGAAGCAATGCTTTCAGTTTGAAAGATGTCCAATGTAATGTAATCAACGTTATGAATATAAACTACAAAAATCTATTTTTTACTAATTTACTGGTTCACTTTTGGGTTCGAGATCGGGTTCGAGAACCCGGTTTGCCGGTTCAAGAATTTTTTTTTTGGCGGTTGGGTTTGTTTTGGGTTTGGTCATACAAAAACATATAAAAATTAGAAATAAATACATATTTGTAGAAGTAATCAAGTTCAGAATACACCACCATATTAATAGTAAAATAACATAGCAAAACTACACCACCACTTTCATAGTGAAATATTAAAATATTAGTGATCTACTCGAATGTCATGATACAAAATTATAAATTAAAGTTCAAACATAAAAATGTCAAGTGTTTACAATCAGCCATTATTGATCATTGATCAATCTGAAAAGTGTGAACATTTTTCTATGTGGAAGGAAAACAAGAAAATAGTGTTACATAATTATTTACATCAGGAGAGCCAAAACCCTTTTCTATGACAGAAGAATTCTATGATTTTTTATGTCCTTGCCTTGGAATGAAACTATCCTGAGCCATGAATGATTGACCAGGAACTATGAGAAAGAAATAAGATAAATCACATGCAACTTGTTGCAATTTATTTCCTTGGGAAAAAGTGTAAAGTTTTATTTTCAAGGAGAATCTCCTTTAGAGTTTGAACGCATTGATAATTTTCAAGATAGACTTAGCCAAATATGTCATCTAGGTTTGAAGCTTTTAGGTAAAATGTTTGCTTCTTAAAATTTTGTTCAAAATTCAAGATGCAGGCTCTCCTCCCTTAGGGAAGATAAGGCCTATCAAACCTAACACTCTTATGCAACACTTCTTAAGTTCTTGTTGATGCAGTATTAGATGTGAAGTTTCAAAATAGGCATGGTTATATAAATTCTCATCTCACGACTATCATTGCATCAAATTAAGAAATTTCAATCCTTTATGGTCTAGACAAGAGAAGTATGGAGTAGTTTTCCAATGCTAAAGTCTTATTGTGAATCTCTTTGCTATGAGTGGTTCAAAAATGAGGAATTTTTCTTTTGCACCAAATGAGAAATATTCACAATATGTGCTAGGAAGGAATAAGTCCATAAGATCGAGTATGCAAGAACTAAGAATTGCAAAATTGGCTTACATTTGACTTCCAAACATAGAAATTTTCACACTTTTCGATGTTCACACGTAAGTCAAAAAATATATGTGCGTAAGTTGTAAAGTATACACTTGAATACACTTAACTCATATCTATTGAACCATGAATTTATAATTTGCAAATATGGACACCATCGATAAAAAGATTTGTATTGAGCAAATAGCCATGTACGCATACATCAATATATGTCGATATAAGTATAAAATATAGTTACAAAGTAGCCATATAGGCTTATGAGAATGCCATATAGGC
>VDFB02075321.1:311984521-312070620 GCA_007258455.2 Sequoia sempervirens
ATAATGACCTTGCTGAAGGAGTTGTCTTGTGAGGATAGTAGCACTTGTATACAACTGATCGATGTCATTGTGATCCTTTATGATACTAGAGTTGGCCTTATCAAAATATGCACATCGTGATAGAGTACCATGAGAGTCCTTGCAATAAAGAGTTGCTTCCAAGATGTAGTTTGTGAGTAGGATTTTGACTTTAGGCGAGATGTAGGATTATGATGAATGATGGTAGACATGGAAAGATTGTTTGGACGTTTGGATGAATCACTTTTTATTTTCCAAACTTGGGATGGTGGATGATGGATTTTGGAGGGATGGTGTTTGGAACCAACACTTTTATATGTCTTGATTGATGACCATTTTGAAGGAGGTGGACATGTGTTATATGTGGGAGTCCTCTTGTCTTGTGGCTCCACATTGTGATTGACTTTTGTATTTGACTTGGTGTCTTTGTTTGATCCATATTTCTTTGGGATCCATTTTAATTTCATTTGTCCACTTGTCCTTTTGTTTGATTCAATGGCCTTTGACATTTGATTTTGATCTTTGTAAGACTTTTATTTTTGTTGGTTCCAAAGAGGAGGTGTATTTATGATGGAATGGCGGTTCATGGTGTGGGCGGAGGGGGTGTTGGCAACAATCTTATGACAAGGATTTCTCATGGAATCCATTTTGATGTTTGTTTCTGACAAAGTTTCCCCCAATATCGAGGAGGTACCACTGCCATCGTTTGATTTGTTGTCTGAGGAATAACCAAGACCTTGATGTCTGTAATTTGCCTGAAGCTGTATTGGTTCTAGAATGCCTTGCTCGTGTATGCCTAGTCCTTTGCCTTGATATTGCATGCTTTGACATATTCTATTTATGATGGGGTATTTATTGTTTTGAAAGCAAGATGCTAATCCATCATGATGTCTATGGACACTATCACTTGTAATATTTTCATATGCGAGAAAGCCTGCTCTGACAAAGATAGATGACCCTAGTTGATAATGTGTCTTAGCTTCAATATCATGTTGGACATATTCCTGACTGATATCTTTGGTTTGATCATGCGACATGTCAGGTTTAGATGATTCTATTGGTGCTTCCAAGTCAATGTCAAAACCGTCTTGATGGTCATTATCATATAGTTCCATGAGGTTAGCTATAGCTTCATCATTTGCAAATACATCCATAGTGGAAGATTCTTGTTTTGGAGGAATATCGTCTATGTGTCCCATGGAGGCAAGTGTCTGATCGTGGAAAGTGTCAATAGTCAAGGCTTTTATAGGGTTAGTGAGTGTTTGATCATGAATGGCATAAAGGTCAAGGAGTGGATCATTTTGGACTTCTTTGTCAATGGTAGGGTCTTGGTCGAAGATGGTGTTGTCATGGATTTCGAATTCTTGGTCAATGATGGGGTCTTGGTCAAAGATGGGGTTGTCGTGGATGATACAATTAGAAATAAGGTCATGGGATGGACTACCTTGTTCTTGACATGAGGGTGACATTATAATGTCATGCTTTGGGCTTTCGTTTTGACATGTATCCTTAAGTTTATTAAATGGGTTTTGACTTTGGACTATGATAGAATTTTCATGATTGGATGTGGCTTGTGAGGGGATGACTTGAAAAGGATTAATGGATGAAGGACTAGGATAGAACATGGGGACTTGGACTTGACTAGTATGTGAAGGACTAAGATATGACATGGGTACTTGCATTGGACTAGTATGTGAAGGACAAGGGTATGACATGGGGATTTGGACCGGATATGACATGGAGTCTTGGACTGGATTATGATGTGACGGTATAGGATGTGACATGGGGACTTCGACCGGATAAGCCATCGAGTCTTGGAATGGATTAACTGTTGAAGGACAAGGATATGACATGGAGACTTCGACTGGATTGGTATAAGGTTGATTGAAAGAGGACATGGAGACTTGGACCAGATCGGTATGGTATGATGTGGGGACTTGACATGAGTTGGTAGATGATTGATAAGGGATGCAGACTTGGACGGGATTAATAGGTGAAGGACTAGCATATGATGGGGAGACATGGAATGGACTAGTGGACAATTGACTTCCCTTGTCAAAGTTAGGATAAGGGTGATAACTAGACATTTGTTGTGAATTAATGGCAGGATTTGTGTTAAGTGAATTTTGGTAGTGAGGGTAGATGGACGGAGGACTAGGACTGATGGGTTGTTGGTACGAAGGACATTGATTTTCGGCTTGGATAAATTGTCTCCTAAAGTCTGAGGCTTCTTGGTATTGACCTCTACAGAGTAATTCGTATTCGATTTTACTAGCAAGCCTATCCATATCTTGGTGAAGGGAAGACAAGTTGGTGGATGTCATGATGTTGTTAAATGCAGAGTGATAATGATGTTTTTCTAAGGGAAATGACTAATGCAAGGTGATAAAATTGGTCAAGAAATGATGCCAAATGCTAAGGTGACAATGAAGATGTTGACTAAGGAAAATGACCAATGCCAAGTCTAGATACCAAATGAGGACTATGATGGACAATACCAAGTCTAAGTTCAAAATGAGGACTGAGATTGTGTTTTGATGTCTTATTAAAAAGTCTGAGTTGTCCAAGGTCGATTGTTTGTGTCCAGATTTGTGAATATTGTGTATAATATTTGAAAAATCCAACAAGCACTTAACAAGCACAATGTTTTGGGTGTAAACAAACACACATAAGACAAGTACAATCCTAAAAGGCCAATAGGCCAAGGGTTTGTATACTTGGTATAGCCCACCGATATACCCTGGATTGGTGATAAACACCTTTCCTTCTCGAGAGCGGATAGCTTAGAATTTTGGTGGCATTGGCTCCCCTCCACGGCTCATTAACGTCATTTGAGCACACCAAATTTAGATTCTTTGGGTAGTGACATCCCAAGAATTGCTATCTCTACTCAAGGGGATCAGTAGTGAGTGTCTTTGGGCATGATACTGTACCCTGCACTATACCGAGCAACGACCAATAGAATGGTTGGACATTAAGACAAGAGGTGTTTAATTCGGGCATTCCGTTTGTGGGGCATGATCCATGCAGTGAGAGTCCCCTTTCAGATCCATCTCGTCGGAACCACACTCTTGATTCTTGGGCTTTCCCCAAGAACTCATTTTTATATACCGGCTGGAAGTCCCTCGGTGTCAGGGTGCTACCAGTCTTAGTCGTCCTGAGGTGAGTACTTTTTCCCACCAGAACAGGCCCAAGTTCTAGAGTCAGTAACCGTTTCTCTTACACCCAGGATCGCACGAATGCGCAAGGGGAGAGGATACTTCGATTACTAAATCGTAAGGGTGACACAAAATAAGATGGGTTTGGTTTTCTGATCACCTAGTTTTCACAAGGTGAGAGCATAATCACCCACCACCTTCAAGCACAGTCAAACAAAGAAAGCATAGGTTCATTTTAATTACACCAAATAAAATGTGAGTTACACTACTAAAAATGCAAACACATTATTTTGTTGTTTGACCTTTGACAATCAAACCTACAAGACAATCCGTTAGTAGTTTATTGTTTGTCTTCAACCCACAAAAAAATTCCAATGCCACATGCTACAAAGAAGATTAGTAACACAATAAATAAATAAATAAATAAAATATTAATGACAGTAGCAAATTAAAACAGCGATAACTTGCTCAAAACTTAACAAAATTTTAAGTGGTAGATATCCATGGAAAGCTAAATAATAGACCTTCAAAACCAGAAAACATTTTCCACAATTCTACACAAGAAAGAATGTTATATGCAAAAGAAAACGCGGGTTTTAAAAATGAAATTTAAAAAAAACAGTGATCACTAAAACAACCATAACTTTCTCAAATCTTAACAAAATTTAAAATCATTTGATGTTCTAGAAAGCTGAGACTGATATCTACAAAACCCAGAAAATGTTTGAAAATATTTTATTCGCCCATTTTTTGTGCTCAAATGAAGGTGACGGGATTTCGTATGACGTCTTGGCTATAACCTGCAAAACAATGAAAACAAACAAGAAAACACAATTTTCTGTCCAAAGCGTCGGGTTCACCAATGTAATCAAGGGATTTCTAAGGATTAGGGGAGTTAGCAATAAATAATAATCGAAACCCAAATATTTTACGAAACACAAAGGAAGTAAATAAACGATTAAATGAGTCAAAATAAAATTGGATCGACGGTGGAGAATAAATGAGACAAATTAATTAGAAAATAAATATTTTTGAAAAATCAAGAAGATAAGATTGCCTGATTTGCCAGATTCGAATAATCAAAGAGATAAGATTTGGAAAATCAAGAATCTGCCCGATTGCTTGATTTTTGGAAGATTAATTACTAATTTGAATTAAAATAATTCAAATTATGGATTTTGAGAGATAATAAATAATCTTTTATTATTTACCAAAAAGGCCATTTAAGATTGACATGACATTTTAAATAATTTAATTTATTTAAAATGAGAAGAATATTAATTAGTAATTAAATAATTAAATTTAATTATTTAATTTAGGGAGATGAGATTAATTAAATAAATTAATGAATTTATTTAATTAAGACAATTAGTGATATTAAATAAATAAATGTAATTCATTTATTTAGAGGAAAGAATTAATGAATAAGGGAATTAAATAAATTAAGAAATTTATTTAATTAAGGAAGACTTACAAGTAATGATGTATTTAATAAATAAATAAAATTTATTTATTTAATAATCATGAAGAATAAATGACATGAATTAATTAAATAATTTTGAATTATTTAATCAATAGTCGAATGTGGACCAAGGACATAATTAAATGACATAATTATGCTAGGACGAAAGTGATAAAAATGAAGCTTGCAAGCCTAGGTCATTTTTAGGTGTCTACACATATAGGCATACATACATACAAGGATATATACATACATTAACATTAACAAAGACATAACATTAATGAAGACATAACGCGAGTGCATTATGTCTTGCTTGGCATGTATCCCAGATAAGGAAAATGTCAAAACTAGGAAATAACGCGAGCGCGTTATATTTTGCTTTGGGAATCCTCGAGCCTTAGCATTGGTATTTTTCTTGGAATACCAACCCAAAGGCTTGGATAGCATTCCCAATGAATAGAGACATGTTTTTACAAATTCTATAATTTTTTCACATAATCGGGTTTGTGCTCACCATCAAGATTGCATCTGGTTCAATATCAAAAAAATCAAACACATGGATAATATTAGGTTCTCTATTAGCTATCCAATGATGTAATTGTTTTCTCTTTTTAATAATGTTAAACCTTTCATCCATAATTTCTTTTGTTTGTATGTCTCTTTTTCACCAAAAAGTAGTGTTTGGTTTTTTTTTCGTTATAAATTAACCATTTATCGAAATTTCAAATAAATTACATTTTTAGAAACTAGACTCTATTCTACAATTTAAAAATAAAAAATAAAAAAAATCAATTACCTTCAAAAAATTTTAAGGGGAGCACGGCCAAAATTCTACTTTTTAGGAAGTGCCCACTTAGAAAATTAGTAAAAAATCAAATATTCATTAAAAATTATCAGAAATATTGTGCATCAACTAGATACTTGTTAGCTAACTTTTGACCGTAGTGATTTTAAAAATACTACAAAAAATTTCACCGTCCTCAGGTCGTACAAGAGTTGCTATGTTATGTTTTTCTGACAAAAATAACACCAATTTGTGTACGTCCCTCTTTTGAACCCCTTAATCTCAACCATTTTCAAAATAAATTAGTAGTTTAGAAAGTAGACTCAGAGCACTTCGATCCTTTTTTTGTTCCATCTCAAAATTTTGAGTGTAACTATCCTCAATTTCATATCCAAGGTCAGTATTTCCTGATTTCAGAAAAAAAGTGGCCACTTAATCCCCCTTTTTGGGAACCATCTTGGTACACTTACCCATGAATAGTTAATCATCATCACCATCATGCATCCATCCTACATCCACAAATCGTTAGTATGCCACATATCATTCATATCATACATAATAGGAAACATCGATCATTTCACATGCATTGCATTTGCATCATCATCATAATATAGATCTGTTAGTCTAAGCATCTCATAAATCATATATTTGCATAAATCATCTCATTTGCATCATCACCAATAAAAATCCATTTTGTACCTCTTTATCGCGAGATCGACCCTCAAATCGAATCTTTTCACTCGATCTCTCAAGGGGGCAATGTACTAGTGTACTTCTTTCCACTGGGGCAACCAAAAAAATCCAATTTTTTTTAAATTTTGAGAGCAGCAAATTTATTCTTTGAACCAACACAACAAGTATATTGCTTCAAAGAGGGGAAAAATGTAGACATGCAAAATTATCATTATGCACTTAGTTTACGTTCACTCGCTCATTAAATTAATCAAACACAACAAATCCATTCACCAAGTAAATTAGGACTATTAAATAAAACAAAGTCTCACATCAACCTTTTAGTTAAATAAACAAAACTTTATTTAATTAAATCTCCAAATACATATTGCATCCCTCTTTTATTTAAATAAATCCAAATATTTGAGTCAAATTGGTCAAACTCACCTAATCATCATCCTAGCTAATTAATCCTGATTAAATCTAATCTCATGCATGTCACATCCTCTAGATAATCCCACTTACACAAATAAATCAATTTATTGATTTATTAAATCCAACATTTTCCATCAACATGACATCTTTGGGGAATATTCCCTCAAGTTTGAATTCAAAATCAAGTGGACATGTACATCCAACAAAGCAATTAATGCCTCTTACATATCTCTTGCACAAGTCAAACTCAACATTTATATCACAAATTCAAATTTGAATTTCCCCCTCTTGGGCACATTTCCCAAATCTTGCACACTCAACCACTCACAAGTTGACAAGTGGCCTCTTTTAATTGGCTTTTTTTTATCCCACATTGCTCTCTTATGAGCACTCTTAGCATTTGAGAATCTACAAATAGACGCTTCATTCTTGATCAAATCCCTCACAACTCCACAAAATTATATCAAAGTCACTCTCCTCATTTGAGAACTAATTTTTCCCATCTTACTCCATCATCATCATTTGCAATATCAAGCTTAAGCAAGGATTGGGAAAGGGCTATTTTCCACAATAGCACCAATCCAATATGAGATAAAGTTGATTCATGTTGTTTGTATGCTCATTTAGTTTTTCTTGCTATTTTAATATCTTATTTAGCATATCTAACATGTTTCATTATTTCATAGGGATGTTGATTATTAGTTTGATTTTAAAATGCTAACTATTTGTAGATTTTGACATCCACAGACTTCAAGATTTTTAACTCTTTTGCCTTCTTTGATTTCTCCTCAACAGAATGGCTTCGTTCCTGGAAGACAAATCCTAGACTCTATTGTCACTTTGCATGAGAATATCCATTCCTTAGTGGAATCTAAGACTAAAGGATTTTTGTTAAAGCTTGACATGTCAAAATCCTATGATAGAGTTGATTGGATTTTCTTATTTAAAATATTAAAGGCTTTTGGATTTTGTAACAGGGTCCTTCAAATGGTGGAACAACTTGTGTCTACTACTTCTATATTAGTTATGGTTAATGGATCCCCCACTTCATTTTTCCAAAGTACCAAAGGTCTAAGACAAGGTGATCCTATTTCTCCTATTTTATTCACTATTATGGCTGAAAGTCTAGGCAGGAATCTAAAAAAGTTGATTGACTATAGATCTCTTCTTGGTCTCAACCCTTCCTCTGTTAGCCTGGTTTTCTCTCATCAAAAATTTGTTGTTGATACTATGTTAATGGGCAAAGCTTCAGTCTCAAAAGGTAAAAATTTAAAACAGTTGCTCAATAAATATGGGAGAGATTTAGGAAAACTGATTAATAATCAAAAAAGTTCTCTGTTCTTCTTCAACATGCTGATTCATAGACATACCAAAATTTCCAGAATACTTGGCTAGAGGGTGGACTCTTTGCCTGCTTCCTATCTTGGTTTACCCTTAAGCCTTAAACCTCCTGAAGCCTTTTGGATTTCATTGGTTGAGAGATTTAGCAAGAAGATTGCTGGTTGGAAAGGAGCTCTATTAAGTCAAGTGGGAAAAATTCAACTCCTCAAAGCCTCACTTCAAAATTTTCCTATCTATGCTCTAAGCCTCTTCAAGATTCCTGCTAAATTTGCAGATGCTATAGAAAAGATTCAAAAAATATTTCTATGTTCGGGGGTTGAAGAAAAGAAAATAATTCCTTTAATTGGATGGGATCTGGTTTGTAGACCAAAAAAGGCTGGAGGATTAGGTCTCAGAAGAATCAGAATAGTTAACAAGATCCTGCTAGCAAAACAAATATGGAGAATCTTTTCATCTTCAGGGGAATGGACAGATATTCTAGCTAGAAAATATTTAGAAAACAATCATTCTTTTATTATTCTAAAGGATTCCCAACTTCTTCCAAGAGGTTCAACTTGCTGGAATAATTTAATCAATGGAAAAAATATAGTGGACTCTGGAACTAGTTGGCAAGTTAGAAGTGGAAACCATATTAGATTCTGGGAGGATAGATGGCTTTTTAAGGAACCCCTTATAAAAATCAATTCCTTTAGTGAATGGGCTGAGAATTCCAAGGCCTGTTTTGGTTCTTATGTGAAAGACTACAAAGTAAATGGAAAATGGGTGGATCTGTGTCTTGTCAGTTAGGCTCTTGCTCCTATTCAGTTTTCTTTGCTAGCTGTTAGACTTTTCTCTGATCAGTTGGAAGATCGTCTTATCTGGATTGATGAACCCTCAGGAAATTATTCTATGTCGTCTACCTTTGCCAGGATTACTTTATCCTAGGACTCTCCTCCTTTCTGGTTGAAGGCTTGGTTCAAACATTTGGTCCCTAAAATCAACATTTTTTTCTGGATCCTTCTCCAAAATAAGGTGCCCACAATTGATAACCTTTGCAAATGCGGATTTAAAATTCCTAATAGATGTTTTCTTTATAAGATGGAAGTTGAGTCTATGCATCATTTGTTCCTTCATTTCTCTTTTGCTGCAGCAATTTGGGAAAAAAATTTCAGTGTCTGGCATCTTTCTTGGGTTTTCCCTTCGTCTATTGAAGACTTCTTCCTTCACTGGAAAGCCTCGACTAAAAATTTTGTGCTCAGGATTTTATGGGATTTCTCTTTCCCTCATGTTGCTTGGGGTCTTTGGAAAGAATGCAACAATAGAATTTACAGAGATAAAGAAGCTCTTGTGGATATTCTATTTGATAAAATCTTCATATTCTTGAAAGAGAATGTCAACATCATCTCCTAGAAGGTTTACAATTCTGAGAAAGTGGCTCACTTGTCCTATGACCTTATAGTTGCTAAGGAATGGATAATTAGCCTTGATTTTCCTTGCGCCCCTAAGAAATCCCAAAAGGACAGAGAGGATGTTTGTTGGTCTTTTCTACCTAATGGATGGGTCAAAGCTAACTTTGATGGAGTGGCTAAAGGTAATCCTGGGGCGGCGAGTTGTGGTGGAGTCATAAGGGACTCCATTGGCAATTTCCTAGGTGCGACGGCCTCCCCTCTTGGGTCTCAAACCAATCATTTAGCTGAGGCAGCTGGCGCTTTTCACATTATAAATTTAGCCCAAAGTCTTAACTTTAAAAATCTCTGGCTTGAAGGTGATTCCAAAAATATTATTGATTGCCTCCGTGGAAATTCTCCCCCCTCGTGGACAATAAAATCATGGATTGATGACACCATCTTGAATCTTGATAAGCTTGACAAAATTAAAATATCACATACTTATAGAGAAGCAAATGATGTTGCAGATTTTTTCGCTAATGAAGGGGTTAGGAGTAATGATCTGAGCACTTGGCTAAATATTAGTGATCTACGTTCTAATGTCTTCGCTTTATTGAATTATGACAAATCACATGGACAAGAGGCGTGTTATCCCTTTAATGAGGATAGGTTGGAGTTATTACATCACAATCATTAGATTGTATGGGACCGAGCCCAGTTGCTTAGTCTAGAAGGAAGCTTCGCACACTTTGTGGGTTCTAAGATTTGGCAGGCTAGTTCTAGTAAATATTTCATCTCTGTCTACCCCACTATGCTTGCCAAGATGGGTGGAGATAGGAAAATAATTGAGTTGGATAGCTATGAGATGCATACAAAAAATGTTAAGGCTTGGAATAAAGTTAAAAGCAGGGGGTTATTTCCTTTCTTGGAGAAGCTCCATGGTTCCAAATAGGAGGCTACGGATCTTTTTGAGAAAAAATGGAATAATGGGGATCTTACCCTTTTTGGTAGGAAAGTGGAGCTCAATGAAAATCTGCTAGCTGAAGTGATAGGTTTTTCTACTGATGGGAAGAAGTTTTTTAGGGACAGGGTTTTTTCTGACGATGTCGTTATTAGATTTCCTAAAAAATAAAAATAAAGGCTGAATCTTGTGAAAATTTCCAACAGTTACTTTGAAGCTGACACCATAAAAGCCCTTTGGAGAAAGGTCCTATGGGTCATCATGGAGTATATAACAGTGGATGGTCATTTTTCCAGGGTCTATGGCTACCACTTCACCCTACTCAACCACTTCTACTATAAGGTAAGGGTTTCTTTCCCCTACTATCTTTTCTATTCTTTGAGGAAAAGTTTGGATGATCATAAGAAAAAACCCTAGAAGATTCCCTATTTTGCATACTGGATTGATAAGATTAATTGTTGAGCACTATCAAAAAATTCCTGTCCCTACTAATCTGGAAGCCCCTCCTGAGTCCGAGGAAGACAATACTGAACCCAGTTGCTTAGGGTTTTTTCCCAATTTAAGTCCGGCTAGAACTGTCCTTAGCCCGCCTACTATCCTTTTTGGAAGAAAAAACCCTAACCCTATTTCTGTTAAAGCTCATGCTGTGTTTGAACTGGGAAGCCCCACCCTCAAGACCAACCTTGTTGATAAGATTCCCCAGGTTAAAAACCTTGTCTCCTATTCTGAAGATTCCCCTGAATCTGAGGTGTCTAGTGCCAACAATACTGAGCCAAGTGGTGACCCATTGTTGTATAAAACTGAAAGAGTCAACTCCCCTATTATTCCAAAACCTGATAAAACATGTTCCAACACTGGTAGGGATCCCTCTATGGATGTTATGAATTTAGCTAAAAATAATGCTGATACCCATTTCAAACTTTCAAAATGGACTTTCAATGAAATTAATGAGCTAAAGATAAAAAAATTGGGTCGTTCAAAGTAAATTGGAAGATTTGGGAGCCAAGATTGCTGTGATTGAAAAGAAAGATGATGAACGAAGAGATTACAGTCTCAGTAAAGACATTTTGTACCAAGCTAACAAGAACAAAAATATTGAAACAGAGGTTGAGAAAATGAAAAATACCATCAAAACCATTACAGAGAAAAACAATTGAATGGCCAGACACAATGCCATAATAATTAATGCCATGACTATGAAGTTAGATAGAGCCCAACATGGGTCTTTGGTGGTGGATCTGGAGGAAACCAAAGATAAAAGCTAGGATATGGATGTTGGCATCTCAAAGAGAACCAGGGCCAACCTGAAGAGAAAGGCTCCCCCCATTCCGAAGATGATTAAAATTTTTAAGAAGGGAGTTCATGACATGCAGAACTTGGAGGTGGAGACGGAGTCTGTCCGTAAGAATCTGGGCTAATTGCGGTCAGTTTTTTGTTGTTTGTTCTGCTAGCTCTTTTTGCTTGACCTTTCTAGTCTGTTGCGGTTGGCTGTGGTATGTTCCGGTCTTTTCCTTTTGTGCAGCTGGTGTTTCTTGTTGGAATTTTATTTCCTATCTTTATTATTGTAAACTTTGTGGTTTTGTGTCCCTATAAAACATGTTTTACCCTTTATCAAAAAAATTAAGACTCGCTCCATAATTGTCTATGAGAGTGCATCTAGTTGTGGTTTCATTAATGATCACCTTTACCATCAAGGCTTCATTTTTTTTTTGAATCTCAAGTGATGGTAATTCATGTTTAGGGAATATGATTTCCAACTGTGTGATGTGCATACAATCAAAGGAGGGTGCTAAATCATTCAATTTCATAGAATATTGGATATCCTCCTACTTTATTTGCAACATTTCTCAGAATAACCAATTGTGTGTAGGTGATATTTGAATAGGATTCCATATTGATATAGTAGGGAGCCTTTTTAAGATCTTCCAATACATTATGTAAAGGTGAATGAGAGCACTAGGAAAAATATGTTGAGGAAATGGTAATGGAGTAATAGTGATTTATGGTTTCCTACATGTTTGAGAAACTATGTTATAACTCAATTGTTGCAAAACATTGTTACTATTAGATTGCATTATAGATTTCAAGAAATCTCTTATTTTATTTCTATGTGGTTCGATGATGGGAACTGACTTAGGAGGCTCACTAATTAAAGGAGATTACATTTTTCCCATCATAATCTCAACAAACTTATCCTTATTTTCCATTATCTCTTAGTGAAGAGGAGTCAAATATCACTTCAACATCTTCATCTAAGGAAGCCTCATTGTTAGTATTTGAAAGAAATGTTTCAACATTTGTTCTAACTTCAACATTTGTTAGTGTATGATTCCCAAATTAGGGTTTTTGCACCAATTTCAACAAATTTTGAGTTGTTTCTAAGGTTTCTAACTTGCATGCTATGTTGACTATTTGTAACTACAAAGTTTTAGTGAAATTGAATGATCTATAATGCATAAATGTAACCTATATGCACTTTCAATAATGCAATATTTTGATAAGGCCATGGATGAAAATGGAGATAAAGGTGGTAAACCTAAATCTTTCTTGAAAGAGTATGGTATATCAATTTGATTCCTTTGTTCATTGTATCTATGTTTAGGAGGGATTATTTCATCAAGATAGTAACAATCTTTCAATTCAAATGAAGGGGTTTATGCTTCTGAGAAGGATTTGTTTCTTCATGAGAACACAAATCCTTTTTAGGTTTCTTAAAGCATCATCCTCTCATGAGGGATGGGAGTTAAATAGCCCCCATCACCACCATGAGGTAATGTTGTTGACGTAGAACCACATTGAGTAAATAAAATACAAGGTTGTTTTGGTTTAGATTGTGAGAATTTTTAATCTCCCATAAAGGAGGGTGTAAAATCTGATGAACCCTAATTGTCACTAGAACTTGTGTCTAAAAATAAATCATTTGTATATGACTCTTTGGACTTTGAGGGTGGATTTTGGATTCTTCATTGAAATGAGGCATAAAGTCTAATTACCCCCAATTATCACTAAAGAGTTTTGTTGTAAGTGAAAGATTAGGATTAGCATCAAATTGTATAGGTTCAACTTTTGATTTTGGAATGAAAGTATTAGGGGAGATGGGAGTGTTGTGAACATATTATTTATAGCTTCTTCATCTTCTTCAACCATGTATATCTTGTTGTTGTATTGAAATTTCATAGCACAATGAAGAGTAGATTGAATTCCTTTCATAGCATGAATCTATGGTCTCCCTAGGAGAAGTTTTTATGAAAGAGGTCCTGGCATGATATAGATAGGGGTAGAAAACACTATAGGTCTGACCTCAATAGGTAATGTGATCATTCCTAATGGTTTCCTATTAACATTGTTGAAGCCATAAATCCTAACATCATTAAGGTGAATAAGCCTCTTTCCCATGCCAATTTTATCTAGGAGGTCAATGCTACAAATATTAAGACTCGCTCCATAATTGTCTATGAGAGTGCATCTAGTTGTGGTTTCATTAATGATCACATTTATCATCAAGGCTTAATTTTTGTTTTAAATCTCAAGTGAGGGTAATTCATGTTTAGGGAATGTGATTTCCAACTGTGTGATGTGCATACAATCAAAGGAGGGTGCTAAATCATTCAATTTCATAGAAGATTGGATATCCTCCTACTTTATTTGCAACATTTCTCAGAATAACCAATTGTATGTAGGAGATATTTGAATAGGATTCCATAATGATATAGTAGTGGGAGTCTTTTGAAGATCTTCCAATACATCATGTAAAGTAAAATGAGAGCACTAGGAAAAATATGTTAAGGAAATGGTAATGGAGTAATAGTGGTTTATGGTTGGCTACATGTTTGAGAAACTATATTATAACTTAGTTGTTGTGAAACATTGTTACTATTAGATTGCATTATAGATTTCAAGAAATCTCTTATTTTATTTCTATGTGGTTTGATGATGGGAGCTAACTTAGGAGGCTCGCTAATTAAAGGAGATTACATTTTTTCCATCATAACCTCAACAAACTTATCCTTATTTTTCATTATCTCTTAGTGAAGAAGAGTCAAATATCACTTCATCATCTTCATCTAAGGAAGCCTCATTTTTAGTGTTTGAAAGACATGTTCCAATGTTTGTTCACATTTTCTTGTACCATGATACCCTCCCTAGTAGGATATGTTTTAGGAGAACTAGAAACTAGATGTTCATGATATTCAAAGGTTGGCTACTCTAAAATGACTTCATCGCAAGGGATTTACCAATGGTTAGATTTTCTTGCTTATAAATGATGGTGTTTTCTTGTTCAATGTTGTTTTACCTAAGAGAAGTGATACACATAATATTATAATGATTCTCATTGGTTGTATTTTCTAACCTCAAAGTATATTCATCACAACTAGAAGAGATACTAGGAGAAGAACAAATTTGATTGTCATGTTTATCTATGATTTCATCCTCTTTCACTAAGACATTCTCACAAGCAAGGGATGAATAGAGATTAGGTAAGGTGATTTTTAGAAATGTTTCTATGATCTCACTCTCTTGTGCTATAATATCTTCCAATGTAGGAGAGTTCATAAAAGAGATGCTTCCAACATCATCATGATTCTAAATGAGCACATCTTCTAATACTGAAATACCTTTGTCGCATGTGGGAGAGGCATTAGGAGAAGAAAAAATATGATTATCATGGTTATCTAATTTCATTTTCTTCTATCACATCATTACCATAAATAGGAGAGATAGGAAGGGGTGTAGATTTAAGGCAAGCGTCAACATCTTTACTCTCTTGCACTAAGAGACTCTCATAACTAGGAAATGTATTGAATGAATGAATAACATGCTTATTGACTAATTTTTCTTTGTAAACTTGGAAAATATACATACCAATTTCACCATAAAAAATGGATCATTCACATTTTCATGGTTATTTATACCATCTTTCTCTTGTGATGTTTGACTCATCTTGCTTTGATTTAATGTTGCAATGTAACTTAAGCATTCACATTAGGTCCTAAACATTCAAATTATGATGTCTTGTGAAGGTGTTGTGAAGTTTTGTAGCACATTTCCACACTTTTATAGACTCTTCTTATTATAATTAATCTAAAAATCACCTTTTTATCCCTTATCAAGTCCTATTCTAAAGTTTTGTAAAATCTTGTAAAAAGATTTCATGCTTTTTTGTGCTTGTTATCACTATTTACAACTTTCTTATGCTCTATATGACCCCTTTATAAAATCATAAGACATAATTAAGTGTATTTTTGAATGTAAACCCAACAAACCACATTAAATGCAACTTAATTCCCAAAACCCACTTACAAGCTTAAAGTGGGACCCACTCGCCATGGGTGGCAAATGAGTCCCTCTTGGCTTCAAATTCAAAATAATTCAAATTTTATTTTAGGTTTTTATTCAAAAAAACCTTATGTCAGCTTATGATGAGGTATTATTGGGTTATTAGGGCATAAGAGTGTATAAATAAGTGTTTTCCATCCATTTGAACCCTCATTCCCCCATTCATCAAGTTCACTAATTCACTCATTCATTCAAGCATTCAAGCACTTTATATCATTCAATCAAGCAAATAACAAGCATCTTGGAGCAGCCATTGACACATCTTCATATTTCTTCAACAAGGTTTTGGTGAGTTAGGGCATTTGCATGTTTTTATTCATAATTTCCTTCATTTCATTTCATTTCTTTATCAAGGGTTTGATTACCAAACTGGGATTTGACCAAGGAAAATCCCTATACTCTAACCCTTAACCATTTTCCCCCTTTTGCATGTGTGTTTGCAGAATTTATATGCAGATTTGTCAAGCAAATAGGTGTTGAAAGGTGGTCAACAAGTCATCAAAGTGTTTCAAGTCAATTAAACCATAATTCAATCTTGGAGACATCCTACAACCCATTTTTTGTGGATTTGACTTCGTTAACCTGACAAGAAGACAAGTGCAGATCTAGACCTACACAATTGACTCTTGAATTTGTAGATTTTTGGAGGAGGACTCATTCTCCATTAGTGGTGAATGAGTCCCACCTGAAGGCTGAATTTTTTTATTTTTTTAGAATCCAATTTCTAACAATCGAAAAGCAGTTTAAGGTATTTTTACCAATAGGACTGATTCACCATTAGTGGCGAATGAGTCCCACTAGTGATCGACAGTAATTTTTGCTAGTTTCCAGAACCTTCTAGGATCAACATAAAACTTCTAGGTGCACTTTGTAAAACTTCATGTTCAATTTTGTTTGCATTAGTTCATGTTTTTAGTTCATTTTTGCACACCTATCTGTGTTTCCAAACATTGCATATTTCATTAGTTTTGCATTCATAATCAATCAATTTCATAACTTAGTTACATTTAGATCATTTCATTTAGTCATAATTCCATCATATATTTCTTTATTTGAGTGGAACCACCTCAATTTTAGTGTTCTATCTCTCTCTTTTTAGGTGAGAATTCCTAAGAGCGCAAGAGAATTCCATAGAACAACCTTAAAATTGATGGTAAATTTTGGTGAACCTACATTTTGAACACTTATCTTTCTGACTTCAATTTTATCTTGCATCCTAGGTCTCCCTTGCATCAAGATTCAAATAGGTTTTGTTTTGTTTTTGCATCCTAGGGTTTCTAAATTTGCATTAGTGAATGAATCATATAGACTTCATTGTTGCATATCAAATCATTAAAAAAATGAAAATATTCATTTGCATCTTCATTTTTCATTTTAAAAGTATTAAAATCACTTTAAATTTTATGAAAGACACAAAAAAATCTCATACCTAGACTCATTCACCACCTTGGGAAAATTAGTCCACCTGTACATTTTAAACTCTATTTTCTGGCATTTTCTGGGCATTTTCTGCACTACAGTTTTTTGTTGTTACTTTTTGTTATACTTTTCAGATTTTTAGTTTTATCTCCTTTCTTGAATCGTAGTTTACTTTTATTCATTTTCATCATGGATTTTTTCTTTAACAAGGTTTGGAATTCATTGAAATCCTTAGTAGACATGTCCAATTGTGCCTTTGTCTATGATTCTAATGACCTTGACCTTCATCATGCTCCTTCAACTCCAAATGAATGTCCTCCTCATGTTGTAGACATCATTGGAGAAGATGATGATAGTATGAACAAGTTCTTAAATTCATGCCTTGACAACCTTGAAGCCAATGAGGCATTTTACCCATCCATGAAGTCACAAGATCTTCCTACTATTTCACCTCCTGACATGTTTGGTTATTTACATCATGAAATGACTAAAGGACCTAAGTTCCCTCCCACTGGTGGACCTAGTTCCTCTACAAAACCACATCCTCACCCATTTTATGATAACAAAGTTACAAACACATTAATAAACCTTGAAGAAACATATGGAGAAGGATTTACTATTTTAAGAAAACAAGGTTGTGACACACAAACTGATCATAACATTCACCAACTTTTAGAACAAATACCAACAGATGAAAACACAACAAGATTAGGATATCACAATCCTCCTCATGACAACAAGCTTCCTTTTGAATACTGGAGACTTTGAGATGATGGTACAATGATCTTTGATTCTCCTCCTAACTTGAATGTCCTCCTCCCATGTGAACAACCATCACTTGATTCAAATGATAAGGATGCTAGGATCCCCATGGGTCCTCTTCCTCCTTTAATCCATGAAAAAGGTGAATCTAGAAAATGCAAGAGGCCTTACAAATTGAAGAAACTAAATTTTCCTCTCCATCCACCACCTCAATGTAAAAGGAGACTCCAAATACTTTTAAATAGAGGCCTTATACTCTTACCACCTTCCAATAGGTTGGTCATCCATCTTAAAGATTCTAACATACCATATTGTAAATATCATCATGTTCTAGGCCACCGAACTGATGAATGTTGGTCACTAAAGGACATACTGAATAAGTATCACTTCACTGACACCGAATGCTATCTTATCATTTCATAGTACACTTTCCATCATTTTCCTTTTTATTTTTATTTTTTTTGGTGTGCTTGCATGTGTGTATCGTGTTCCCCCATAAAGTGTGTTTGATGTTCTCTCTCTTTGTGAACTTCCTCTATTTATACCTCTATTCTTCTACATGTCATAGATTTTCCCCTTTCTTTTTCACTTTTGTTTTGTGTTTTCCTTTTGGGGATGACAAAAAATGTTGAGACACCCTAGGTATCTTCCATGTTGACCCAAAAGGTCCCTTTTCCTTTTCCTTTATTCTCTTTTCTTGCGTATTTCCTTTTGGGGATGGCGCAAGGCATTGAGACTGAAATGTCTCCTTCATGTTGACCCAAAAGATTTTTCTTTTCTTTTTCCTTTCATTTTATTTTTACTGTGTTTCTCCTTTTGTGGACAATGCAAAGTGTTGAGACCACAATGTCTCTTCCATGTTGAACCAAAACGGACTTTTTTTTTCTTTTTTTTTTCTCTCTCTTTATGTCATTCTTCTAGCTCTATGTGTTTTGGGGAATGATGACAGATCCACGCTCTTTAATAAAAAAATTACAGCAACAAGCATACTAACCAAAACTCCATCGATCCCTTATGTGTTTTATGTGTTCCTTTCTGGGGGGAAACTCCCCTTTCTTTTGTTTTATTTTTCATTTACATGAAGTAGCCTTACTTGAAAACATATGAATTGGCATAGGAGCTTTCCAAGTTGGTTCTCATTTCTTGTTTTCCTTTTGCATTTTTCCTTTGTTACTTTAAAGTAATTGCTCATAGAATGGTGTGTAGCAATTCATTTAAAGTGGGGGGCATACATTGGCATTATTCATTTGCATTCTTGGTTCTTAGTGGGGTGAAGCCACATTAGTGGTTTACAATTGAAGTAAGGAAGGAAAACTCACAAAAATAAATGCATGGAAAAGAAATTGATTTTAGGGGTTCGTACGAACCTATAGGTTTGATCAAACCCATTAGGGGTTCGCTAGAACCTAGGTTCAGGCGAACCCTTTTAATACATTCTCGCCAAAAAATCCATCAAAACCCCTTATAAAAGGAGGGTTCGAGGGTTCGTTTGAAACCCCTTATTCCTCATCCCCCCTGAGACAAAAAAACCTAAATTTTGGCACTTCGGAGCTCAGGTTGAGGATGAAAATGGAGGAATCTTAACAAACCCAACTAGAATTAGGTATTCCTAATAATGAGCTATCCAATTAATATAATTTTAATATGTTTTGGTTTTATTATGTATTTGTTTTTTTAGTTTTATTAAACATAGGTTTTTCTTCAAAAATGAAGGTCTATGTTCTACAAATGTGGAAAAATAATAGATTATCAAAAAAAAAATTGAAAAATATGAGTGCACCAGATATTGAAATCCTTGATCCAAAAAAATAAAAAATTAAATTTTGATATATACAAAAAAAGTTATGAGTTATACGGTCATGGTATGTCTAAATTGTAATTGGTTTGACTTCAAAACTTGATTAAAGAAAAACAATTCAATAAAAAAATGTCTACCCAAGTGGAAACACTAGATATCGGAGTTACGAATCTAAATTTGAAAGAATTAGAATTTTATCCTTCATGAAAAAAAAGTTATATGTTATAGAGTGTGCATCACTTTTTAAAAATGTTGTTTTTTTGAAAAAAATACTTTTAGAATCTATAAACAAAATGTGACGAGAATGTAGTTTGCATCATCTTCAAATTCTTCACGGTTTAGCCACTATAGGTGCCCAAATGTGAAGATTTAGTTTAAAAAAATAATTTCAGTGTCTAGATTGGCCAAAAATTGTAAACCACTATTGTGGGATCACCTAGTGTAGCCTTGTCACTTCATATGATGTGTTGGTCACTTTGTGGATGACATTGGGTGTGATGTCCTTCATAAGTGTGATCTATCTTAGCATATTGCATTCCTCTTAGTGGCTTGGTGTGACCCATTACATCGCCTAAGTTGTGAATATTCTATTCTTTGATTGGTCCTCTCTTGGAGACATTAGACACAATTTTCCCTAAGTGATAGACCTTGCATGAACTTAACAAAACTCCTTTGAACATCTTTTACACTTTAGACTTTCAGCATTTTACATTTTACAACTTTTCCACCTTGCATAATGCAACTTGCATGCTTGTGGTACCAATCTTGTTTGTTCATGAGTACTAAGCATACAAAGCTTAGCTTGTCTCATGAAGCACGAAATGAAATTTTCCCTTATGGTGCCTTGTTAAAGTTATCAAGAGCTTTAACTTTGATATGGTTGAGTAGGAAGCCCATTTGGCAGCACAACTTTCCCCATAGCCACCTATGTGTTTGTGAGTACATACCACCCGTGCGTATGTTTCTCACCTTTTGGGCCTTCTCACCCAGTGGACTGCCATGAGTTTCATTGCCCTAGAGTGAGTATGAATTTTCCTTTTTTTTGAAAAATAGCCTAGATCTGATTCACAACTAGTTGAACAAATGATCGAAGTTTGATCCAACCTTTTTCCTTTTCATCTCCCTTCTCTCATTCTCTTTCACACTTGTGTTCCTTTGTTCTTATGTTTAGATTGTCATTGGATCTTCATCCTGGGGGCTTGATCATCCATCTTGATTGTTGTTATTCCATTTTTCTAGCATAAGTGTATTTGGATCCTTCTCGATATGCATGGCTACTTTAGTGTGAGTTTGAAGCAAGTTCATCCTGTCACTAAAGTGGGGGCCAAATGTACCATAGAAAAATGGATCATTAACATTTTCATGGTTATTTATGTCATTCTCTTGTGATGTTTGACTCATATTCCTTTGATTTAATGTTGCAATGTAAATTAAGCACTCACATTAGGTCCTAACCATTCAAATTATGATGTCTTGTGAAGGTGTTGTCAAGCATTATAACACATTTCTACACTTTTCTAGACTCTTATTATAATTCATCTAAAAATCACCTTTTTATCTCTTATCAAGTCCTATTCTAAAGTGTTGTAAAGTCTTGTAACAAGATTTCATGCTTTTCTAGGCTTGTTATCACTATTTAAACATTTCTTATGCTTTATATGACCCCTTTATGCACTCATAAGACTTAATTCTGTGTATTTTTTAATGTAAACCCAACAAACCACATCAAATGCAACTTAATTCCTGACACCAACTTACAAGCCTAAGGTGGAACCCATTCGCCATGGGTGGCGAATGAGTCCCTCTTGGCTTCAAATTCAAAATAATTCAAATTTTCGTTTGGGTTTTTATTCAAAAAGACCTTATGTTAGCCTGTGATGAGGTATTATTAGGTTATTAGAGCATAAGAGTCTATAAATAAGTTTTTTTCCATCCATTTGAACCCCCATTCCCACATTCATCAAGCTCACTAATTCACTCATCCATTCAAGCATTCAAGCACTTTGCATCATTCAATCAAGTAAATATCAAGCATCTTGGAGAATCCATTGACACATCTTCAGATTTCTTCAACAAGGTTTTGGTGAGTTAGGACATTTGCGTGTTGTTATCCATCATTTCCTTCTTCATTTTATTTCATTTCTTTATCAAGGGTTTAATTACCAAAGTGTGATTTAACATAGGAAAATCCCTATACTCTAATCCTTAACCATTTTTCCCCTTTTGCATGTGTGTTTGCAAAATTTATATGCAAATTTGTCAAGAAAATAGGTGTTGAAAGGTGGTCAACAAGTCATCAAAGTGTTTCAAGTCAACTAAACTCTAGTTCAAGCTTGGAGACATTCTACAACCCATTTTTTGTAGATTTAACTTTGTCAACCTGACAAGAAGACAAGTGCAGATTTGGACCTACAAAATTGACTCTTGAATTTGTAGATTTTTGGAGGACTGATTGGCCATCAATGGTGAATGAGTCCCACTTGAATGCCAAAAAAGGTTATTTTGTTAGAATCCAGTTCTCGGTAGTCGAAAAGCAGTTTCAAGTGTTTTTACCAGTAGGAGGACTGATTTACCATCTGTGGCGAATGAGTCCCATTCGTGATCAGCATTAATTTTTTCCAGTTTCGCATTCAATTTCCAGGTGCACTCTATAAAACTTCATTCAATTTTGTTTTCATTAGTTCATGTTTTTAGTTCATTTTTGCATACCTCATAATGTTTTCAATCATTGCATGTTTCATTAGTTTTGCATTCATAATCAATCTATTTCATAACTTAGTTGCATTTAGATCATTGCATTTAGTCATATTCCATCATACATTCCTTTATTTGAGTGAACCACCTCAATTTTAGTGTTCTACCTCTCTCCTTTCAGGTGAAAAACCCTAAGAGTGCAAGAGAATTTTATAGAACAACCTTAAAATTGATGGTTCACCAACATTTGTGAAAAGTAATCTATGCAAACTTAAAAGGGAAAGAGACTTAAAATGCAATGTAAAGACCTAGGATGAAATGTGTAAATGTAATTTTCAGATTTCAAACAAGGTGATTTACTGATTACATTATGCAACAATCAAAAAATGAAATTTTGTAAATGCAATTTGGAATTAAGCAATGCATGAAATGAACCAATTTAAACTAGATCTAGTGAAATGCATGTAACAAAAAGTTAGCCAATTGAAATTGATAACTAATGAGAACAAAAAAAACTACAAAAACAAGGATTTCAATGTTGTAAAAGGTAGTTTCAGGGCTGATCTAGGACTAATTCTCCCAGAAGGGCATATGAGTCCTAGTCAGGGTTTTTGGAGGGGTCAAATGTTGAAAAATGTATGACAAAAAATTCCCATTATAAAGTAGGCAAAACAACCTATATGGCGAGTAGCAAAACAACCTATATGGTGACTAAATCACCCAGAGGGGTGTATAAGTCCTAGATTAGGGTTTTTACACCGTTTTCATTAGATTATGTGTGAATGCTATATTTTTGGTTAGGATGATGTCTAGGCTAAGTGCAATTATAGATTTCAGATGCAAAAATGCAACCTATATGCACTTTCACTAATGCAAAATTAAAAAACCCTAGATGCAAATCAACAAATGAAAAATCCTAATGCAAAGTTAATGTAAGCTAGATCTAGGACTGTGATGCACTCCAAATCAGAAATGAGGTGTTCATGTTGGGTTCACAAAAATGTAACAATGGAAATAGGTAGCCTCACCTTTTAAGAGATGGAGCACAAGGATAGGGTCCTATTTCACTATTGTTTCATTCAAGGAATCCCTAGAGATCTCAATTCGATGATAGAATGAGAGAGGGATCTACTAAAGGTTGTCCTAGGGTATGATTAAAGACTAAAAGAGGGTTTACCACCAAGCTAATGCTTGGAAAGACAAGTAACATACAAGATCTAATGAAAAACCCTAACTAAATGACCTAAGAATTGAAATTGAAATGTAGAATAAAAGACTGAGAAAGTATAGAGGTGCACTTGGAAGAAGGATGAGGTCAGAACAAGCTTCAAAACCTTGAAATCTTTCTACTTAATGCCCACTCAGACTCATACACCATTCTAAGCAATTTAGTCCCAGACTAGGGTTTTTAGTGCCAAAACTAGAATCTCACAGTGGTTGATCTAAATTCACTAAAATTTGGAAAATATGTTGTATTAGGAATCATACACCTCAAGTGGCATGTCAGTCCCACTCTACCTTTTCATAGGGTAAAGACTTGAATCTGCTCTCTTATCTCTATTCTTCCTTCCACACTTTGTTTCTCAGTCTGAAACTCTGATTTGTAACATGCAGGTGACTTTTCATGATAGCAACCTTATGACTACTTGATAACTTTCTTCAACCTTACAACCTAATCTTGAAAGGATCTCCAAGTCTCAAGACACCTAGATCTTGAATGATGTCTTGAGATGTAAACTAGCAATCTAACATGAAGTGGCCATGTAGAATGTAGATCTTGATCTTGAGTTGGATATGAAACAATGCTTGCAAATGGATCTTCAATGCTACATCACAACACTAGCTCAACAACATGATTTATTCCATATGCCTTTGACATGATGATGGATCTTGAATTGCTACAACAAATGATGAAGAATCTTCCCTTGAATGCCTTAGAAAATCTCTTGTAAACTCTCTTGATGCTCTTGTGAAGTCTTGGAATGTTTAAATCTTGATTTCTTAGGTTAATATCATGAATTCTTAGTAAATAATGATTTGAGACCTTGCTTATATAGGAAATCCATCCAATTTACCATTTATTAGATCCTAGAAGCTGACATACATGAGATTTGAACTTAAAACCCTGATTTCCCGCTCAAAACCTTAAAAAGGGGCCAAATGGGACTCATACACCACTCATGGTGTATAAGTCCCATTTGGATGGGACTCATATGCCCAAGGTAGCATATGGGTCCCACAAAGCCCTTTTAGATGGAGGAAATTTTGGGAGTTGAAAAATTAAGTATATTTGTCAAGATTATGTTGAGATATTAGTTGAAATAAGCCTTGGGATACATAAAATAAGGTCTTAGGGGCCTATTAATGATGACATGAAAGTCATAAATGTAAGAGGGCCAAAAAATCAATCTGAAGGTGTAAATAAATATACTTTACAACATTAACTTAAGAAAAAATTAGGTTAATTTAGCCTAAAAGGGCCCTAAATCAAAAGGGATACATTTTTTCATTACTACATAGGGTTTCTAGGCTAAAATGGGAATCTGGCAATGCCTGGTCTGAATCCACTGAAATATGGAAAAATTATTGTACTAGTACTCATATGCCACAAGTGGTGTATCAGTCTTGTTCTTCTTTTTTGGATGTTCAAAGTCTGAATTTTCTTTTCATTCCAATCCTGATTTCCAAATTTGAAATGCTAAATTCTGCCATGTAGGTGTCTTTTAATGATCTTGTAAACAAGGTGACAACTTCAAAAACTTTGCAAACTTGACAACTTCTTCCAATATTTCTCTTTAATGTATCTTCAACCTAGATCTACAAATTACACACTAAAGAGAGGGAAAAATGTTTTTTGTTAGTGGATAGGAGTTTTCCTTTGTCAAACCCTGTTTTTGTAATCAAACCTTGAAATGAAATAAAATGAAATGGAGGAATGATGAAAAAACAAATATGCAATGTTGTCACTCACCAAACCCTTCAATAAGATGTTGCAAACATGTATGAGATGGCTAGCATGAATGTAGATTTGAACTCTTGCTTGAATGATATGGATCTTGACTTGAATGCTTCCTTGAATCATGAAACCCTACATCACAAATGTTAGCGCAAAAAACAAACATGATGCATGATGACATTGACATGATGCTTGATACTTGAATAATTATCCAAAACACTTGATAATCAGCTCTTGAAGGCTATTGAATGCTCTTGTGAACTCAATTTTTCTATAATGCATGAATACTTAAGTTTCGAAGTGAAAAATGAGTGAAATAACCTTGTATTTATACTTGTTTATGCCAAATTTCTCGAAATTACAACACTACAAGCTGACATCAGATCTAGGAGAATAAAATCCTACCAAGAATTTGAATTTAATTTAGTTCTAAGCTAATTAGGAATAATACGCCAGTTGTGGCATATGAGTCCCATTAGGCTAAGCTTTGGGACACATTTTTTAAGAAAGGCTTAGATTAATGTGAAATCCAAATCAGGGCCCTAAAATTTAGGTGGGACCCATATGCCCAAGGTGGTGTATGAGTCCTAGATCACTAAATCTAGGTCACAGAATCCAAAAACACATGAATTATGATTGGATGTTGGTAAATGTCAGGATTAATGTCAAAAAGATTCATGAAATAAGGCTTGTGGATACAAAGTAAGACCACTTTAAAGCATAAAGAAGCCCAATTAATTAATTAAACCCTAGATTAGTGTGGATGTGTAAAGGTACACTTTACAACACCTTAAATAAGGTACAACTAGGTCCACTTAGTTTACAAGGGCCCAAGACCTAATGTGAATGTGTTAAACACATTACAACACTAAATCAAGGTAACATTTAGCTCAATTTAATAGGGAAGGCCCAAACAAGTGCAAAAATGTAAAGGGATACTTTTTTTGTCACTACAATGTAAAATACATATTACAACACTAAATTAAGGCATAATTAAGTCCAAATTAAGATTAATTCCAAATTAAGTGTGAACATGTAAAAAAGATACATTTTTCTATATTACAATCATTACATTTGAAATAAGGTAAAAAGTATCTTGTAATTCAAACGTGGGGTGTAACAATAGATTTGGGAAGACCTTTCTTCTACCTTGAAATGATTCTATAGGATAAGTTGTCAATGAAGTCCTCAAGCCTAAGAGAAATGGGCAAGGGGTGGAGGTCATAGAGTCCCCCTCAAAGATCTTATCCATGGGTGCAACAGAAGAAAAGGAGCATCTTTCTAATGATTCTAATCATTAATCAACTATCTCAAGAGTAGATAAATGTCACACAAAAGTTGAGGGTATAATAGGAGTAGAAAAAATGGAGCACTAAGTATTTAGATTAGATAGATGGTGGGACTCACCAATGGGAGAAAAGGGAACTGAAGGAACAAGACTCTTCAAAGTCACAACAATTGCATGAGAAACCCCCTTGCAAACATTACTTGGTATAGGGAGAATATGAAGAGAAGATCCAACATCACGAGAAGACTCATCATCATGAGACAAATCATTTATAATCAAATTAGAGATAGATGGTGATACTCACAAAGAGGAGAAAGAGGAACCGAAGGAACAAGACTCTTCAAAGCCACCCCAACTGCATGAGAAACCCCCTTGCGAACATGACTCATCACAAGGAGAACAAGAAGAGAAGATCCAACATCATGTGAAGAATCATCATCATGAGAGGAAATGTTTATAGTCAAGTGATCTTCATGTTTACTCCACCAAATAATTACTCCCTTATGTTGAGAGAGTGGACAATTAAAAGCTAGATGACCAATAGCAAAATATCATCTACTTCTAAAGGCGAGATCCTCATAGTCAAGAAATTGATTCCAAATCCTATCCCATAAATTATGTTTAGTTAAATTATTTTTAATTTTTAAAAAATAAAAAAATTTAAATATGTGTATTGAATTATATATTACATTCTAGTATTGTATGATTGGTTGTTTTTTAAATACAATTTGAGAAAATGGGTATTTTTGTCTTTTTTATTATATACGAATATAATTACTATAATTCTTAAACATTAAATGATATTAGTTAAAGGATTTTTTTTCAATTAAAATAGGATGGTAAGAAGAGAGGACCAATCATTCTATAGGTGAATTTCACACCCCTCAAGGTCCTAAATGGAAAGTCAAATGTTTATATTAGAAAGTTAAGTGATTAGAGTTATTCTTTTTGGTTAGGATCATGGATGATGTAGTCACATTAGCCATGTCTTCACAAAGTTTCCTAAAAACACTATAATGAAATACTAATCGAGAGACATGCATAATTAGTTGTTTCTTTGGTATGACTTGTGAAAAAAGATTGTCTTATTTATTTTAGGATTAAAGGATAATGACTATTAGTCCTTAACTTTACAAGTAATAGATAAAAGGAAAAAAATTAAAAACCCTTTGTTTGACACTACACAACAATTGATAAATATTCAATGCAGTTAAAAAAATTACTTTCTACTACAAGATAAGATTCTACAATCTTAATTCTCAAACATAATAGTACCTTCCAATAAATGAAAGTAAATAGTACATTAGATTGATAAAATTAAAAATAATGCTAACATTTAAGTCAATCAAAATGAAAATTTTAATATAAGTGATAAATTAACTGTCATAAATTCAAATAGATATATTTTCTTATCTATGAATTTAATTAAAAAAACCTAATTCTAGTTCATTAATTTCTTCCAAAAACACTTACTCCTAATTATGTTGAAGGTGTTCCCTCTATCAGCTTCACGGAGCTCATTTTTCCCTTAGACAATGTCGATTCTTGGATAGGGCATGGAAGACGATCGTTCAGATCATGATCGTTCCTCTTTCCTTGTGGTTTTTGTACCATTTTTTTATTTTTTTCATTTTTCACATTCAATGGTGGTGAAAACTTTACCTTTAGCAAATTTGCAAGTCTTACCTACACCTTTCTCAAAGGCTTGCCAATACCAGGGTTGTTTTTTGCAATCAAAAGAGAGTGGGAGAAGAGATAGGTCACATGATGGGACAAAATTATATAAGATGCACCTACAACTGGAGGGAATGAATGCATCCAATGGCTGATAAAGTTATAAATGAGCAGTAAACATCGATTGCATTCCCAACAAAAGTTGTAGGTTCAACTTATACCAATCTCTAACTAGTAAGGGCTGGGCTTAAACATCACACACTAAGCATTGACTTAGTGTGTACTGTCTTATGTGGGCCCTACTTCTTTCCTGCCTTTCACTCTAGGGACTATTCCATTGGTGTGAATCCATTTTAATATTTATTTATATTTTTTCAACGTCAAATCTACGGGCTGATGAATTTTCTTTTATTCTATTTTTCGATTAAAACCATATTATTTTACTGTGTTTGCAGTTAATAACTATAATATTAAGCTATTTTTTAATTTGAATACTTAAACTTATTTTGTAATTATATTTAATATATTTATATTATTATGTTTATTAAATAATATTAATGTTTAATGTTTAATAATTATTATTGAATAATAATTATTTTTCTATTAAATTTTAAATATATTATATTTAATAATTATAATTAATATATATTATATTATTTAAACTATCAAAAAATATATAATAATAATAATTAAATATTTTTTAAACAATATTTAATGTATTTAAATTATTATTTAATGATTATTAAATGATATTAATAATTACATATCAATATATAATATATTTAATGATATATAATATATTATTTAAATTATAAAAAATATATTTTTCTTATGATTTGAACTATACTTTAATCATTATCAAATAGTAGTTTAAATATATTAAATATAGTTTAAATGATAAATCATCTTTTAATGATAATTATTAAATATATAACATATCTAACTATTATAGGGGAGAGAAATTGGTTACGAAAAGAAAGAAGTTAAGTAGATCTTATGAGTGTCACTTAATTAGTCAAAGTTTAACTTATTCTATTCACCAATCAATTGAATAATTTGATCACATAAAAATTGTAATAAATGCTAATTATTAATATAGTTAATCATGTATTGCTGGTATTGGCATGGTGTGATGGTTTATCAGTGGCATTGTTGTTTTTGCCACCAAGGTTCAAACCCCGTTGGGATGGTATTGTTGAATGGTTGTATTCCGATTCATAGCTCCAACCAAAAGTGTTTACCCGTTGAAATAAAAAAAAATATAATTAATCATGTATTACATTTAATTTTAATTACAAAATTTTAAAATTACCGTTTATATATATATTAATGTTATATGATATTATATAATTAATACTAATAATAATTAATAATATTATTATTTATTATTATATTATTATTGTCATCATTATATAATATTAAACATATTATATGATTATATATGTTATATTTTTAATAATTATCATTAACATATGATTTATCATTTAAACTATATTTAATATATTTAAATTACTATTTGATACTATCAAATAATAATTCAAATAATAATCATTTAAAATAAATATATATCTTTACAGTTTAAATAATATATTATCTATTAATGATAATTAATAAATATATATTAAATTTTTAAATACTATATTATGCGAATAAAAATAGTATATTATATATTGATGTATAATTATTAATGTTACTTAATAATAATTTAAATAAATGAATATAATTTAAATAATATTTAATTATATATATTGGTAGTTTAAATAATATATTATATATTAATTATAATTAGTAAATATAATATATTTAATATTTATTAAAAAGATCATTATTATTGAAAGATAATTAATATATTAATAAATAAAATTTTATAATATTTATTATTAATAATTAATATTATTTAATAAACATTGAATAATAATATAAATATATTAAATATAATACAAAATAAACTTAAGTATTCAAATTACAAATAGATTAAATATTATAGACAATAAAATAATATAGTTATCACCAAAAATAATAAATAAATAAACACCAATGGGCGGGAGATTTGATGCTGAAATAATATAAATAAGTAGTAGGTAAAAGGGATTCAACGAATTCAAACCAACGGAATTGTCACCGAACTGAAACAGAGATAATAAGTACGGCCCACTTGCGACAGCATACACTAAGTCAATGCTTAGTGTGTGATGTTTAAGCCTAGTCGCTAGTAAGGTGGTGAAACATTTTGTTAGTGCATACATTATCCTTTCCATACATGTAGGCTAACTTAAGCCTACTTAGACATTCATTATGTAGACAGTATGAAGTTGCCCACCTCATTGGCATCCTTGACACCTATTCCTCATGAGCTGCCTAGCTGGTTTGGAGACTAGAGAGGTGTCAATGTTCTTTGTACATCCATTCTTGGTTATTTGGGAGTTTAGAGAGGTATTGATGGTCCTCAACACCTCATGCTTAGTTGATCTCCTTTATATCTACATCTTTGTTTACCTAATACATAGATTGACTACATACAATTTTTAGTGTGTCCATTGTCCTTGAATTGTATCTTCGTAAATACTAGTTTCTTCATGGTATCTGAGCAATCCGAGATATCTCCAGGCCATAAAGTGAACTAGCTGATTGTGTTTTGTTTGTTTGATGAATTTCCGTGTCTACTAATTATTTGTAGGATGCATCAAGGGTTTGAGGAGGAAGAGATTTTTATTCACATTTAATCCATTTGGAGAGGGTAATCATACCCATCGACCCCGGTTTCCATTTAAAGGCACGATTTCTTGTCTTGCAAGGCTATGATTTTATTTTTTTACAAGCCGAGTATTCTTGAGCCCTACGTAATGATATCTTCTTTCCTTCCACATTAGACGTGCAACATCATCTGGTGATTGAGAGTTGTAGAAGAGCATAGCCTAAAGTGTTCACATTTTCAAATAGAATACTTCAAATCATTAGCGCCCAGTTTTCCCTCTCTAATGGTTGCCATCAGGATATCCCTTTGACTTGGGCTCAAAAGAGTGATCTAGCATTTATATTTTCTTTTGTGATAATTTTTGAATGACTAGAAAGCCTGGTGTATCAAATAACTCATTTTTTATTGTGAGAGGAGGAACGGTCGAAGATGGTGACTCCCTCAACATTGTAAAACCCAAAATATCAATTCAATCCATGATGTAATTGTGTTAAACTAAGATGATAAGGAGTGAGGCTAGCCTATCCCTGGCTTTGAATCGACCTTCATTTCTAGTATGACGAGGCACGATTTTGTTGTTTTGCAGGATGGTACCTAGTCAGTGGCTTTCATGATTTGAACGGGTTTCTCTACATTTTTCCAAGGGATCTGCACATCATTCCTTGGCACAATTTGAGGGATAAGCATTGCATTTGAGGGTCAAGCTACTACAACTTATGTATTGAGGGCTGAGTAGGAGCCATGCAGGCCGCATGGGAGAGAAGAGGTGAGCAATCTTTAAAGACTGTCAATTTTGTGCAAAGGAAGGGTGCCACTATTTTTCTCTCTCTTTTTTTTTTGTTGTTCCTCTTTTTTCTGAAATTCTGCACTAAAATTCATTTTTTAATAATTAGAAAAATTATTTGTAAGGAGGATCAATTTTTTAAAAGGTGAAAATTTCAAATCATAATAACTTTTGCATCATAGCTCGTATTAGAGCTTTGTTTTCTACAAAAGTGCATTTTTTTTTGCCAGAACTGCAAAAGAGCATATTATCACACTAATTCTATAAAATGTCAGTTTATGCCTCTTTTGGGTTAGTTACAAGCACTCCTATAAATTTCCAAATGGAGGGGGGGAGGTGAGGGTTGGGGCTTAAACAAATAATCAAGGGGGGTGTTGTGTGTGGTCCATTTTCACATTTCTTAAAGAAGTGTTTTTGTGTGTTGTGTTTTTCCATTCACTTCTACATGTATTTCTAAGTTCTTCATTTGTGCATTTCTACAAGAAACTATCTAAGTCAAAGTTGTATGGAATCTAATGTTTTTGATAAAAGAAAAAATGAGTTTTATAGGGACCCAAAATCACAAAGTTTACAAATAGTAAGAATAAGCATTAAAGTCACCAACAAAAAAAAGGTTGCATCAAAATAAAGCCCAGGACAGATAGCAGCCACCGACCCAAGGCCAACAAGGGCCACAAAAATACCCAAATAAGAAAACCAATAAGAAACCCCCAGCTAACCTAAGAACTTAAGAGCTTCAGCAGCCTCAACTTTGAGATTGTGCATATCTTGAATGCCCTTCTTCAAGACCTGAACCATCTGGGGTGTAGGAGGAGCCTTCCTCTTCATACTGGCTCTCATCCGCTTGGAAATACCAACATCTTCAGTACTGTTTTTGTCCTTATCCACAACTAGATCCACAACTAGAGAACCTTATTGTGAGTTCTCCAGTTTCTCAGATATTGCATTAATGATGATGGCATTATGTTTTTCCATTTTGTGATTTTGCTCCATAATAGTTCTCATAGTGTTTTTCATTTTACCTATTTCATCTTCTAGACATTTAAATTTTCCTTCATTTTCCTAGGCCTCCATTCTCATTCTATCCTCCTTCCTCCCACACTCCACAGTTATAAGGGAGCTAACTTTACCTTCCAACTCCTCCAACTTGCCATTGAGGGCTCTATTTCTGAGATTAAGGTCTTTAATTTCATGAAAATCCCATTTCATTATTCTAAAGTAATCCATAGCACCATTCTTGGCAATTGCCAAGACATCCCTAAGAAACTCACGATCCAGTTTAAAATGGTGGTCCTCAGGGTTTAGGTCTCTAAGGAATTTCGGCCTATTTTTTATGTCCAAAGCAAGGAAGGATGAGTGAGAGTTTTGGCTAGCATTAGGGGTCTCTGAAAAGTACTCCAGGGAATCCTCAGAGTAAGAAACTAGTTTGATAACAGGGGATTCTTTTTGGGAGGGCTTGACATTCTTACCAAAGTGGCTGGGGTTCTTAGCTTTCAGAACAGAGCAGCTAGGATTTTTGCAGCACTAGGATTCATGGGTAGGGGATTACCCTGCTAGGTTTTCTTACCAAAATTAGGGGTCAGAGAACTTTCAACGTTCCATTGAGGGTCAAGCTCCTTACCATCCTCTGAAACACTATCCTTAGTATCCTCATCATCTGAGGGCAAGGCCAAAATAGGGTTGGATAAGGCTAACATATTTTGAAAGTGTTCATAAATGAGCCTAATAAGGCCAAAATGTAGAATAGGGTATTTCTTAGGATCCTTCCTATGATCCCCCAGGCTATTACTCATGGAACAGTACAAGTAATAAGGTAAAGAAACCCTTACCTTGTGACGAAAATGGTTGAGCAAGGTGAAGTTGTAGCCATAAACCCTGGTGAATCTACCATCCAAAGTAATGTATTCCATAATGACTATAAGCACCTTCCTCCATAGCGATTTAATCATATCCGCTTCAAAATAACTATTGACGACTTTTATCAGCTTGGTCTTTTCTTTCTCTTTCCTAGGGAATCTGATAACCACTTCATTAGAGAACCTTCTATCATCAAAGAATTTCATTCCCTCTTAGACATGCCAGTCACTTCTCCAATAAGGTTCTCAACCACCTTGACCTGCCTACCAAACAAAATATTTCTCCATTGTTCCAATTTTTCTCAAAGTACTTGGTTAACTTTAAATCAGGCCCATGAAGCTTCTCAATGAATGGGAGCAAACCACCACGTTCAGTTTTTTCCTAGACCTTTGGGTTCCTCTTATGCATTTTGTAGGTTTTCAGCTCCACCCTTTTCTTGTCACCTCCGATTGTCACAAAAACCTCACAACCAGAGTAATGAGATGAACTATCGTAGCCAGACTAGAGAACCCACAAAACGTGATGCCTCTTAATGATAGTTAAGATATTCAAATCGGCCCAACCAAATCTAATGATGTCGAAGTACTTGGCCCTAATTACTCTCATTAAATCAAAATAAGTCATTGTTTTCCCATGCATGATATCATAATTAATTAAAGCCTTGATGTTGGCACCAAGATCACTGAGGTTCTACCACGTGACCATCTCAGATTGTTTAACCCCTTCATTAGCAAAGAAATCAGCCACACTATTGGCCTCTCTAAATGCATGAGTAATTTTAACTTTGTCAAAATTAACAAGGAGGGACTTAGCCTCTTCTATCCAACTCTTGATCAACCATGAAGGAGGGGACTTCCCTAGGAGGAAAACAATAATGTTTTTAGAGTCTCCTTCGAGCCATAAATATTTAATATTCCTTTTAACTGCCAAGTTAATCACATGAAAGGATCCAATAGCTTTAGCCAAGTGATTAGTTTGAGAACCAATGGGAATAGCCACCACTACTAGAAAATTACCATTACAATCCTTAATCACACCTCCACTTCTAGCTAATCCTAGGTTTCTCTTCATCACACCATCGAAATTAACTTTAAACTAGTCACACAGAGAAAAACTCCAGCTCACCCCTGTCCAATCTTTTTTCATAGGTTTAGAAGCCTTTGACACATCATTTTTAATCTTCCACTCCATGGCTATCTTTAAATCATATAGCATGCACACCATAACCTCTTTTTTATTCTCTTGTCGAGGAATGATATTATAGTTTTCCACAATTAATCAGAAGGTTTCTCCAAAAACATTATTCTCCGACATTTCCTTTTCTCTAAAAATTCTATTATTCTATTCTTTCCACACCCCAAGCTATATAGGGGAAAGTGAAAGCCCATAATCTTCAAATAGAAGGATTCAAAGAGGGAGCTTTCCATTGACAGAAGAAGTCTTCAATAGTATAAGGAAACACCCATGAGATATTCCATAGTCAAAAACTTACTTCATATGGTGGCAGTAAATGGACAGTGGAGAAACAAGCGATTTACAAACTCCTCTTTATTCTTGCATAGATAGCACCAATTACGTATCTAGAATCCACACTTGCAGAGATTGTCAATTATGAGCACTTTGTTTTGAAGAAGGATCCATAAGAATATATTGAATTTGGGAGTCAAATGTTTAATCCAAGCTCTAACCCAGAAGGGAATAGGGGATATAGAAAAGGATAGCAAAGAAACAACCGAAGAAATTGGGAAATTGCCCGAAGGATAATATTCCCAGAATAAGATGCCATCCTGTTGAGTTGAACCCATCCTAACAAGAAACAAAGATGGGTGGATTGGAGCAAGCTCTGAGCTGAGCTGGTGTAAGTCCACCTAGCTCCCATCATGCCAATAGTCCTTAACTTGAGTTCCAAAAGTCGTTTTGCAGGTATTAGCCCACCTATTAAATCTCTCATAATTAATAAGGGGATCTCTCAGCAGCCATTTATCCTCCTAGAACTTAACTTGATTTCCACTTCTTATATTCCATCCAATACCTAAATCCACAATCTTTCTCCCAGTAGTCATATCATTCTAGCATGTTAATCCATGGGGCAAAGATGGAGAGTCTAGAAGATCCTTAAGAGATCCACAATTAGCCATATGTTTACTTTTTAAAATGTCTTTCCATTCCCCATTAGACAAAAATGATCTCCAGATTTTCTTAGGAGGAAGCATTTTATTCATCATTCTAATCTTTCTTAGACCCAAACCACACATCTTCTTTGGCCTATAGACAAGATCCCATCCAATAAGAGGCATTCTCTTTCTATCTTCAACCCTTGACCAAAGAAATATTTTTTGGATTTTTTCAATAGCATCAACAAATTTAGCAGAAATTTTTAAAAGACTTAGGGCATAAATCGAAAGACTCTGAAGAGAGTCTTTAAGAAGCTAAATTTTTCCTACTTGACTTAGAAGGGCTCCTTTTGATCTAGCTATCTTTTTCCAAAACCTATCCACCAATGATCACCAGAAAGAATCAAGAGGTTTAAGGCCTAAAGCTAGACCAAGATAAATGGAAGGTAAAGATTCCACTCTACAACCTAGAATTCTTGCAATCTTGACCTGTCTATGATCAGGAATATTGAAGAAGAAAAGATAACTCTTTAGTCTATTAACTGACTAACCAAAAGCTCTCTCATACTCATCTAAAATTCTTTTCAGATTTTGAGCTTCAGCCACTGTGGACCTCCCCATCAGCATAGTATCATTAACAAATTTCTAATGAGAGCAGATCAGATTACTAGAAGAGGGCCTTAAACCCATCAAATAACCCTGGTCAATCAATCTTTGCAGATTACACCCAAGACACTTAGCCATAATAGTGAACAAAACAGGGGATATAGGATCTCCCTGTCTTAAACCTCTCGAATTTTGCAAAAAATGAGAGGGGGATCCATTCACCATAATAGAGATGGACACAGTAGAAACAAGTTGCTCAGCCATCTAAAGAACTCTAATGTTGAAACCAAAATTTCTCATGATCTTGAGTAGGAATTTCCATTCCATGCAGTCATAGGCTTTCGCAATATCCATCTTTAAAAGAAAACCTTTAGTTTTGGATTCCACAAAGGAGTGGATGTTCTCATGGACAGTGACAATAGTGTCCATAATCTGCCGACTAGGGATAAAACCATTTTGCTGGGGAGAGATTAGAGAGGGAAGGAGTAAGAGAATTCTTGATGTTAGAACCTTAGAGATTATCTTATAGAAAAAATTACAGAGACTTACAGGTCTAAAGGCTTTAAATTCCACCGCTCTAGGTTTCTTGGGGATAAGGACCAAGAAAGTAGCATTTAGTTCCTTTAGGAGACTTTGTGATCCAAAAATCTCTTTGATTATGTAATCTAATGTTATTACAGTTCCCTTAATACCTTTCAATTATCATGATTGGAAGATGAAATAAATTATTTCAATTAAGAACAAAGTATTATATAGGGTAACTATGGGAACAAAGAAAAAACCTACAGTAGCTAAAGATAAATAATTTTTGTTCAATAAGTGTGATCAAGCATTTGGCTTCCTATGTCTAAGTTTATCTCCTAATTTTTTGTTCCATGTTGAGAACTTGAAACAAACCAACCAAGTTTTGGAATTTCTTGATAAACTATTTGGGAAAATAGATGAACTTAGAAGCCAGGAGTTGGAAAATAAACTTTTAGGTCTTAGTCCTAGGAGTTTCTCAAATTTACAAGACTATTTCACTAAGTTTAAATCTTTCAAGTTGCACTTAAAATATTGTGGAATTGACAAGAAAGAGGATCAATTAATTATTTTTGTACTTTCTAAGTTAGGCCCAGAATTTTCTATGTTTTTATCAACTTTCTACTCTACTAAAAGGGCTCTTGGAGCCTCATGGTCAATGCCCATACTTAATAAATTTATTACTATCCTCACAAGGGAGCAAGAAAAGTTAATTCAAATGAGTACTTTGAAGTCAACTAAACCTCAAGCCCTACTTGTAGGGAATGAAACACATCAAACTTCAAGATGGGAGAAGAAGAACACTAAAAAGGACAAGGAAGTTAAGAGAGAAGAAAAATTTGAAAAATCCAAAAAGGACTCTCAATGTGAAAAGAGAACTTTAAGTGTGCCTTTTGTAAAAATCTTGGACATGATGAACATCAATGCATGAAGAAAAAAATTGAATTTCTACAAAAAATTCTCAAAAAGAATAATATAGGGATCCTTGATTCTATCAAGGCATCTTCATCAAATCAAGATAATACTAAGGAAAAAGAGAAATCAAAGGGAAAAGCCTTAGTAAAGAATATTTATCTCCATCATGGATTATATACTCTAATGGTTCACACCATATGTACTCTTCAAAGGTTTTCTTTTCATCCTTAGAACCATCAAGTATGTCCACAATCACCTTAGGTGATGATACTCCAACATTGGTAAAAGGGAGAGGGTCTATTGAAGTTGAAGGAAGAACATTTTCAAATGTTCTAAGTGTACCTTCACTTTCAACTAATCTCCTTTCAATATATCAAGTAACTCATTTAGGGAAGGGCATGAGAGTACACTTATGTCTAGATTCAATTGAGATAAGAGAATTACAAAGCAACAATTTGGTAGCAATAGGAGAGGAAAATCACCAATCCATATTATATACCTTCTCCAATTTTTCCATAGATATTTCTCCAAAAGCACCACTAACTCATTCAGATAAAGTTAACAAACTATGACATCAACGATTTGGCCATCTTAACTAGTGCTATCTTGAACAACTATGTCAATAGAATATGGTTAAGGGATTACCTAAGGTTAAATTTTCTAAATGGCTTTATGAGGGTTGTGAACTTGGCAACCATCCAAGAGAAAAATTTGACAAAGGAAAATCATGGAGGGAAACACAAGTTTTAGAACTTGTTCATATATATATTTTAGGGGCTTTTCCCCATCCATCTTTTACAAAGGCTAGATATGTTCTCACGTTCATTGATGATTTATCACATTTTACATGGGTCTACTTTCTTAGGGAAAAATTAGAATTGGTTGAATCTTTTCAAGATTTCAAAGCTCTTGTCAAAAAGAAATCAAGGAAAGTCATCAAGGTTCTTCAAAAAGATAATGGGATAGACTATGTCAACAATAGTTTTGAGCATTTTTGTATATCAGAGGTGATAGATCTGTAGCAAAAAAATTTGTATACCCCACAACAAAACGGTGTTGCATAATGAAAAAATAGATCTTTAAAAGAGATGGCTAATTGTATGATTCACTCGAAGGG
Source organism: Sequoia sempervirens (assembly GCA_007258455.2). Classification (NCBI taxonomy): domain Eukaryota; kingdom Viridiplantae; phylum Streptophyta; class Pinopsida; order Cupressales; family Cupressaceae; genus Sequoia; species Sequoia sempervirens. Next base: position 312,023,258 of record VDFB02075321.1, read on the forward strand.
CCTCACACCATCATATTGGGTAGAAGCAATCAACTATGCATGTTACATACATAATAGAGTTCCACATGAAGCGTTAAAGGGTATCACTCCCTTTGAAGTTTGGAAAGGATGGAAAATAGTAGTTGATCATTTCAGAGTTTCTGGCTCTCATGCCATGGCACACATTACAAAAGAGAAATGCAAGGTATGGATACACAGTCCAAACCTTGCATCTTTATGGGATTTCTAGATGGTGTAAAAGGCTATTTCCTACTCCACCCTACCACACATAAGTTTTTTATTGAGAGAAGTGTTAATTTTCAAGAAACGTCTCTTGAAAATATACTTCACACTTCTCAACATATTATAGACTCTTAATATCTTGATTATATTACCGATGATTCAAATCACACTCAACAAATTCCTAGAGTAGTATCTTATTTTTCCAATTTTCTCATAGTGATGAGAGTGGTGAGGGATCATCTTCATCTAGTTTAGGGATTGCATTAGAAGTCGATATTTTTGCACTAGACTTACCCACATCTCACACTAAATAGGGTAGATACAAAGGTATAAGATTCAGTAGATAATAAACAAATTTAGGTAGATTTTTAGGGGGGGGACATGCCTTCTTTGCTTTAGTTTTTGATCCACAAACATTCTGAGAGGAATCAAGCATACCAGAGTGGGATATTTCTATGGATGAATATGATTCCTTGATTAGAAATCACACTTGGTATTTGTCTTCACTTCCTAAGGGAAGGAAGATAGTTCGATGTAGGTGGATATATCAGACTAAATTTGCAATAGATGGGTCAACTGATAAGTACAAAGCATGATTGGTAGCCAAAGGTTTTTCTCAAGTTGTTTACATTGAATATATAGAAACCTTTGTACTAGTTGCTAAGATGACTTCCATTAGACTCACACTTTCTATAGCTACATCACATGGATGGGATGTGCATTAGATGGATGTGAAAAGTGTATTTCTTCATGAAGACATTGAGGAGGAAATCTACATGAAACAACCTCTAGGGTTTGTTTAGGATTCATCCTTAGTTTGTAGACTTAGGAAATCTCTCTATGGCCTTAGACAAGCTCCTAGAGCTTGGTATTCCAAGATGGTTTCCTACCTCCTATCTTCAAGTTTTACTAGATGTCATTTTGATCCTAATGTGCATCTACTACACCAAGATGATTCACTTTTGATATTGATTCTATTTGTTGATGATTTTTTAATTACTGGGAATACTTCATCTTCCATTGCAGTAGTGAAGACATCACTTTAGGATAGCTTTGACATGATAGACTTGGGTTTATTGCACTATTTCCTTAGTAATGAGATTTCATAGTCAACTTTTGGGATTACTCTTGCACAACCCAAGTATACTCTTGATCTACTTACATAATTTCATATGAATACTTGCAAACCATATCTGACTACTTTTCTTTCTGGAGTCAAGCTTGAGGCTTCCTATACTACACCATTGGCTGAAGCTATATTGTATCAAAAACTTGTTGGTAGTCTTATATACTTGACTCATACTAGGCTAGACATTGCCTATGTAGTAGGCATGGTTTTTAGATTCATACAGAAACCTCATGAGCTACATTGGAAATAAGCTAAGAGGATCTTTCACTACCTTCATGGTATTCTTTGGTTTGGGATTCACTATAGAGTTGATTCATCACTTGACTTGGTTGGTTATACAGATTCATATTGGGCTGGTGACACTGAGCATTGCAAGTCCACTTCAGGTTATAGATTTTCACCTTTTTCAAGTCCTATCAGTTGGTCCATCAAGAAGCAAAATGCTATTGCTATATCAACCCTAGAGGCAGAGTTCAAGGGGATGTTAAGTCAACTACCGAGGCTATATGGCTTCAAGGCATTCTTTTTTACTTTGGTACTCCTTTCAAGAAACCTATAGTCATCTATTATGACAACTTGAGTACTATTCAAATATGCAGGAATCTAGCTCAACATCAATGAACCAAACACATAGAGATTTGTATGCATTACATTCGAGAGCTAATTCATGGTTAGATCATCGACTTAGTCTTCTACTAGTCTTCAAAGTAGGTTGGTGAGATCTTCACTAAACCCTTCACTGAGAGAAAGTTCATTCATCTATGAGATCTTCTTGGTGTGTAGTCTATATCATCATCATGATCCTTCAAGGGGGATTTCTAGTCTTCTCTACATCTTCTCTCTTTTTGGAGGATATTTTTTCCCATTGGGTTATTTATCTTACTCAATTTTTTAGAGAGATTGCATTGTACATGAGTACCTTATTAGGCTTCATGGTCAGGACTCATTTTCTTTTGCATTGTACATGGGTACCTCACTAGGGTAGTAGTTGGGATGCATTTTATCCATGCCCACCTAAGCTATGCTTAAGGGAGGTGTTAGTGTATACATTATCCTTTGCATACATGTAGGATAACTTAAGCCTACTTAGGCATTCATTATGTAGACAATTTGAAGGTACTCACCTCATTAGCATCCTTGACACATGTTCCTCATGAGTTTCCTAGCTGGTTTGGAGACTAGAGAGTTTTTGATGTTCTTTGGACATTTGTTGCTTGGTTATTTGGGAGTTTAGAGTGGTGTAGATGGTGTTCAATACCTCTTGCTTGGTTTATCTCCTTTATATCTACATCGTTGTTTACCTAATACATAGATTGACTACATATAGTTTTCAATGTGTTCATTGTGCTTGAATCGTATCTTCATAATTGTTGGTTTCTTCACATTTTTATGCCAAAGGTGTTCCCTCTATGAATAAGGCAACCTATACAAGTGCATCAATAGTTATCTTGTGTCTATATCAATGCAAGATGATTAAACAATTCCTAGTCATTCATCATTTTTCATAATATTTTGGTTTTTTTTCATAGCTTTTTGTTGCTTTCACACCACTATTAGTTTCCACTCCTCCAAAATCTTCCTTGGTATTGACCTTTCACTTGTCCAATTTGGCAAGCTATAGCCTAAAAGTAAGGTTTCAACAATGGTTTTAGAGTATGTTTATTAAAATGACAATTAAGGTCAAGATCCTAATAATGAGCACTTTTAACATTAAGACATCCTTTACCCTGTGTAGTGAAGTATATATTAGCATAATACATAAATTATATTTTATATAATAAAAAATAAATAATAAATAATACAATTATACTACTTATTATTATATATTATATTCTTTAACAAAAGTATTGAATACATATATAAAATTATTATAATTAATAAGTAATAATTATTATATTTTATATAATACATGTTAAATCATATATAATATATTTATTATTATATATAATATTATATATATTATATTATTATGTATTTTATTTTATAATAAAAATTATTAAATATAAATATGAAATTATTATAATTAGTAATCAATATATTTTATATAGAAAAAATGAAATTAATATATAAAAAATATGATAGTTTAATTGATCTTTGGAGAGATTAGAAAAAAGAAAGAGAGATAGAGAGGAAGACAATTTATATAGAGAGAGGTATATATACTAACACTTGCACCTAAAGGAGGTTCAAAAATTACGCTGATAGAAAAATATATGCATGTTAATATGTTAGAGAGTATGTGTTTATACATGGATGTGCTGCAAATTCTACTTGCATGTGGCTATATTAAACAATTAATAATACGTGTTAAATAATGGAATGAAATAAATTTAGACAAATCTAGAATTTTTCTTTAAAGAAATTAATTATTATCCAATTATGAAATATTTGCATGCAGATTTAAAAAATAAACCAATACAAATGAAAAAAGAAAGTTACCATCAAATTGCCAAAAAATAGTACAAATGGAAATAAAATGTTCTCATCTAGTTGTCAAATCCATATTTATATGGTTTTTCATGTGATAAGTGTGATTTTGGAGGTTTTTACCTAATATTTTAGAGGATTATACCATTAAAATGAAAATGGTTTACCATTAAATGGTAGCTAACACTTGTTTTCCAATGACTCAATAGTGGTTTGTAGGCATGAGACTTGTTTTAGGATCAAATCTCACACTATATGTAGCCTATCGGCTAATAAAGAGAGAAAATCAAAAGATAGAGAATGAGAGAAAGAGAGACATTTAGATAGATAGATATCAAGAGAGAGATGGAAATAGGGATTGAAAGAGAGAGGAATAAACAAAGAGAGATAGAGCATGAGAGATATAAATATAAGAGAGAGAGAGAGAGAGATAGAGAGAGAGAGAGAGAGAAGAGAGAGAAACTAACTTTTTATTGGTTGTTTCATGTCCAAAATTCAAGGATGGTATGTGTCCTTGGGGAGTTATTGTCAAGGTAGCATGTAATTTGATTAAGGATATGATAATTCACATTTAAGACCTCTTGAATGTACCCATTGCACACTTAAGGAGATGAACATATAGGGAGAGAAAGAGAAAGGATGGGAAAAGGGAGAGGGAGATAGAGATAAGATATAGATAGGTGGAAAGAGAAAAAAGAGAAAGAGAGAAAGACAAAAGGAGGAAATGAGACAAAGGGGGAGAAAGAGACCGAGATAGATAAAGAGAGAGGAACAAAGATGGAAGTAAAGGGGTAAAAAGAGGGATAGGGAGATAAAAAGAGAGAAGAAAGAGAAACAAAGATAGAGATAGAGAGAAAGAGAGAAAGAGAGAAATAGAACTAGAGAGATAAAGAGGGAGACTAATAGATATAAAGAGATCGATATATAGAGAGATAGGTAGAGATATAATGGAATAAAGAGGGACAAAGAAAGACATAGAGATAGTGAGGGAGATAGAGAAAAATAGATAAAGAAATAGATAAAAAAAGATGAGGAGAGAGACATAGATAGAGATAAAGTCACATAAAGAGAGGGAAATAAAGATAAATAGAGGGAAGAAAATATATATATAGAGAGAGAGAGGGAGGGAGGGAGATAATGAGAAACATATAGATAAGGAGGGAGACAAAGAGATAGAGGTAGAAAGATAAAGAGATAAATATGAATAGATAAAGATATAGGGATGGTGATTGATATATCTCTCCCTATCACTCTATATCTCTCTATATCGTCTACTATATACATCACTCCATCTTCCCCTCTCTATCTATTGAGCTATATCTCTCTCCCCCTCTCTCTCATTCACTCCATCTCTCCATCTCTCCCACTCCATATCTCTATCTCTATTTCTCTTTTTATCTCCCTTTGACTCCTCTCTCTATCTCTTTCTATCCATATATTTTTGTACCTCTATCACACTCTCTCGATCTTGTTCACTATCCCCCTCTATCTCTCTATATCACCCTCTTTCTATGTCTCTCTCTCCCTCTATATATATTGAGCTATCTCTCCCTCTCTCCCCCATCTTTTTCTCTCCCTCTCTGTGTATCACTCTCCCCCTCTCCCCCTCTTCTTTCTCTCCCTCTTCTACATATCTCTCGCCCTCTCTCCCCCTCTTCTTTGTCTTCCTCTTCAACCTATATCTCCATCTCTCCCCCTCTTCTCTATCCATCCTACTCTACCTATCTCTCTCCCTTTCTCTCCATCCCTCTCTCTTTATCTCGCCTCTATCTATCTCTCCACATCTCTCCCTTCCTCGCTTCCTCCCCATCCCCTATTTATCTATCTATCTATCTCTACCTCTCTCTCCCTTTCTCTTCCCATATATCTCTATCTTTCTCTTTCTCTTCCCATATATCTCTATCTCCCCTTATTTCTTTCTCCCTTTCTCTATCTCCCCCTATTTCTCTCCCTCTCTCCATCTATATTTACCCATCTCTAATTTTCTCTATTTGCTTCTCTTTGTCTCTCTCTCCCTCTCCCTCTCCCCCCTCTCTATATCTCCTTATATCTCTATCTCTATCACTCTATCTCGCCATCTATATCTCTCTATCTCTCCCTCTCCCTCTCTCTCTTCCTCTATATCTTTGTATCTCATCCTCTCTATCTCCCTATCTCTCTCTATATTTATCTCTCCCTCTACCTATATCTCTCTATCTATTTGTCTCTCTCTTCCTCCCTTGCTCTATCTTCATCTCTACCTCTATTTTCCTCTCTCCCACTTTATCTTTAGACATGTCTCCCTCTCTCTATCCATCCATCTATCTCCCTCTCTATCCCTCTCTCTATATATTTATCTCTTCCATCTCTACCTATCCCTCTACCCTCTCTCTCTCTTTATCTCTCCCTCCTCTCCTCTCCATATCTCTATCCTTCTTCTCCATCTCCATCTCCATCTATATCTTCCTCTCTATCTCTCTCCTTACCCACCTCCCCCCCCTCTCTCTATCTCTATGTCTCTGTCTGTGTCTCTCTATCTCTCTCTCTGTCTATCTCTTTCTCTCTCTCTCTCTCTCTTCCCCCTCTATCTCTCCCTCTTTCTATCCCTACCTCTCCCTCTCTCTTTCCCTCTCTCCTTATTGCAAACATAACATGAGCTTGTTGTTAATGGAGCCTAAATACCTTCCTAATTCAGAGGTTTTATTTCAATCATGTTTGGATCTCTATAAGTGGATGCATAGTTTATTTGAAGCTATCACTTCTTCATTAAGACTTTTGTTGCACAAACAACATCATTTGCTAAACGACCTACCAACCAACCTCATGTACTGCATAAATGTATTAAGAAAAATAGACCAAAACTTATCCTGATTCATCTTCCGCACTTCTTTGACGTACACATTGCACACTAAGGTGTGATTACTAGTTCTAACAAAAATGAATCGTTAGTTTGGTGAAGTGTTCAAACTTCAAAACTTTGGTAGAACTGAAAATAAAGGAAAAGAATACTGACCTAAAAGCTTCTGAAATGGAAAAGATATATTCTTTAAAGTGAACTTGAGACTGATGTTCCATTTTACAAGCACTGTAAATTCACCCCAACATTTTGTCACCATCCACCCAAAACCAGCTTCTCGTGTAGAAAAGGTATTTGCAAAAAGAAGGTAGGGACTGCAAATACAGGCGTCAAAATCTTGTTGGCCTTGACATTCACAGGCAGTTATACACGAAGGATCCCAAAAAAGTCTGGCCCGCTTTAAGATAAGTTGCATTAAATTTTGCAGGCCGTGAGGCCATGCAATTCCCATCTCTCACGTTGCCATCACCTAATAGTTTCTGCGGGCCAACAGAAATGAATAATGCTGCCCATACGCGCACACAGAAACCCAAAACCAGAACAGCCTGTATTGTATCCTCTGAGTGTTTCGTGTACTCCGTGATCAAACTTACAAAGTGCATTTTCTTTATTAATTGTAGATTATTTAAGTTATTATTTATAAAAATGAATGAATGAAAGAATGAATTTGACGATGTTCATCGAACATACTTGTTAGATACAAGATTATTTAATTAATTTTATGATAATTTTTTTATTGTAAATTTTGATTAAAATTTTTGTATTTAATATTGGTATGTGTATGTTACAATGTAATGTCATTTTGTCTTGAATTTCTCTTGAATATCAAACTATTTAATGATCAAATGATCAATAATAATTTTATCTCACATTTTAGTAGAAAACTGGTAAATAAAGTGGGGAACTCAATTGTTGAGCAATGTCCAACAAATGGTTTTTTATTTTTTTCATTTCATATATGATTTGTAAAGTTAAGGACCAATAGTCATTGTGTTTTACTCTAAAAAGTAAACAAAAAAATCTGTTTTCATAAGTCATATCAAAGAAAGAACCAATTATATAGTAACACATTAGACATGAAGTAATACATGATTTAATGAATGGGTTATAGTCTAACAATCTTTTATTGTTTTTAAACAACTTGGTGAAAACACAGTTAATATGGTTACATCTTTGATGATCTTGACCTCAAACAATAACTCTTAGCACTTAACATGCCAATAGAAACATGGTGATATTTTCATTGGAATTTGACTTACCATTTTGGAGCTTGAGGGGTGTGAAGTTAGCCTATAAGAGGATTGGTGCTCTCTTGTAATCATCCTTTTCTTAATGAAAAAACTTCTTTTAACTTGTATTATTTGATGTTGAAGAATAATAATTATATTTTTACCTAATAAATAGAAAAATATAGCTTTTTCCCAAGTTATATTTGAAAAACAAATAATTATACAATAACACTATGTAATCTATAATTTAATATATATAATTTCAATTTAATTTTTAAAAATAATTTTAAACAATTTAACTAAAGAAAACTAGCGGGATAGGCTTTGGAATCAATTGCTTGTCTATGAAGGTCTCTCAAGTAGACAATATTATACCACCAACCACCTAGCTTTTGATTGTCCACTCTGTTGGTGTAGGAGGATGACTACGTGGTGGACGAATGCCTACAAAAATCACTTGACTATAAATGCTTCATCTCATGATGATGAGTATTCTTGGGATGTTGGATCTTCACTGTGGTGAGTCATGTTTGCAAGAAGTTTCTCATGTGATTAGTGCAACTTTGGAGAATCATGTTCCTTTAGTTCATTTATCTCTTATTGATGAGTCCCACCCTCTATTTGATCTAATTGCCAGCACCCCATTTCCTTTGGTCCTATTATACCCTTAGATTTTGTGCAACATCTACCTCCTCCTAAGATGGCTGATCAATGACTTACATCATCAGCAAGATGCTTCTCTACTTTTGTTGTACACATGGATAGGCTTTTTGAGGGGGAATCCATGGCCCCAACCCCCCTCTCCCACTTCTCATAAGTCTATTGACAACTTATTCTAGATAGTTGTTCTCAGATGAAAGAAGTCTCTTCCAAAGCCTATCTCTCAATCACACACTATAGTGAAGATTGTGAGATTAAATAAAATTGAGTTTGACAGTGTTTAGATTGAATCCCTCAATACTCTTTTGAGCTTATCAACTTAATTGCAATTTTATTGGCTCTTAATTAACAACTTGACTATTCTTTAAACTGATATATCTAATATACAAGATTTATGATCCTTCAAAACTATTTTACCTTATAAAAAACATCAGTAACATAAATATATTTAAAATTCTCATAAACAATTCAATTATACATAATTAATATAACTACATAATTAATGACCCAAACCCAAACTACTACTTTTTAACACCTAACTCGCCCACAGAAAAATAACTTTTTCAACCGTGAGCTCGCCTACAGAAAAGGTGACAATCGAGTACTCTCCCTATTGCCACTTTCTTTCAATTCCAATTTCCTCCAGTCTTTATCGGCGGTTTCCGATGATCTTCTAGCTGTCCACGAAACTTGGATTCCAACTGCTTTACTCGCTATGCTCTGACCTTTATCCTTTCTTCTCACACATATTTAGACCACACGAAGCCTCTCGGTTCATCAGACGTTCTTAGACATTCACAGCACTGCCTCGATATTTACTCTGAAATTCGCAGGCTAAATTGTTAGAATGAAGAACAACAAATTCGTCCAGCTGCTGCTTCGATCGAAACGACAACACCGTAAGTTGGCTGTTCTCTGTGTCCGACTACGGGACTGTGTATTGTCTTGCGTGGGTTTCTCTCAGAGCTTGGTTCCCAAAGACGTACCACCCGGTCACGTAGCTGTTTATGCTGGTCCAAACCATGAGCGGTTTGTGATCCGAATTGGCCATTTAAATCATTCTCTGTTCCGCGCTTTGCTGGAAAAGGCCAAGTACGAATATGGCTTTGACACACACAGGCCGCTCACCCTTCCCTGCGATGGAGACACGCTTCAGTATCTAAAAAATCTTCTTCGTAGCCAGAAAGATCCGTTGTTCCCATATTTCAATTTGGGCCAACAACAAATTACATATCGCTTATAGCAGTCAAGTCTGTCTCTAGGATTTCTTCATATTTGGCCACTTTAGTATTTCATTGGTAGAATTCCACAGTGTTTTGGGTTCTCGAATACAAATATTCTGTTAGTCAATCTTTGTAAGAAATTAATTATAAGAACATTTGAAACAAGTCTGAAAGAGGATAGAAAAAACAATTCAATCCTTTTTGTGAATTGCAGTGTTTAGTTCGAATAGGGGGCGCAGCTTGGTTTAGTTTTGCTTTAAACAATAGATCTAAGTTTTGATTTGTTTAGATGATTAATTTGCAATCACATTATTAAATGAATCTTAAGATGAGTCGTCTAAACAAATAAAAGCTTAGAATTTGTTGTTTAAACTTTATGTATTTTAATTTATGAAAAAAAAAAATTACAGCCAAACTCATGGTTATAGCTTGCACATAAGCATATGGCCTCATTGTATTTACAATTGTAGTGGAGCAAAGAATCTGCATGACCAAAATCTTTTAAAATTTATGGTAAAGTATTAAACTAGCAATCAAATTATAAAGTGTAAGAGGCATGAGGATAGGGTTTTTTCACTAAAAAACTTTTATCTATTTATAAAAAATATTTTAATTTTTTTGTCAATAGATACATATTTGTATGAATTTAAAACATAGAATTTAAAGAATATTATAGATCAGTTCTTTTAATAAGATAGTTGTTATTAGAATATTTTAATTTTTAATTAATAGAAAGAAATGAATCTATTTATGCATATTTTTAAAAAAAATTGAGTTATAATAATTAGCATTTCATTGTTGATAAAGATGAAGGCTGAGATGTTCTTCATGTCACTCCAGATCCCTAATGTATGGGGTAAGTCAGGTGATGGGCATTCTCCACCTCTTCCCACTACTACTGCTTTAACCACTTAGTGGTTTTGTTCTATTGTTTTTATGACTTTTGAGCACTCCATTTGATTCTCAAAGTGTGATCTTCTATCTGCCCATCTTTTTTTGGCATGAATATGTGTATATTATTTTTTAATTAATAAAATCTTGATGCACCTATTATCAATAATTTATATATTCATCATATATCTATACTTGTATGTTAAATACTTTCGAGACTCAATTTACTTCTGCTAAATCCACACCTCGTTAATGATATAATTTTAATAAAAGAATGAGATAATGTAATTCTTAGACCTATTCTCCAAATGGCTTCCTTAACTAAAAGGGAACCTGATTTTGCACTTTTCATTGCTTAACTAGAATAACATTTAAATCACTATAGAAATCAGAACTGACTATATACATATGATGGTCTATCTAGGATCTCCTAGTTGACAGTGATGCAAGTTCTAGCTAAGTTGCCAAGTGAGCAATAACCTAACTGGATTTAAATGAGTTGAATTGGATAGATGAAGAACACTTTGCTGGCAGTTTTTTAGAGAGCTTTGTGAGAGTTAAATGGTTTTAGCGTCATCCCCTCATCCTCGGCTCTCATCCTTGGTATGTCTTATATGGTTTGACTGTATTGAGCATCTAACATTGTGCTTTGAAACATATGATATGTTCCATTTTGCTTCCATCAACTCACAGCTTTTGATGTTAACTAATTTTATATTCCATGAATGCATGGGTGTGAATGCCTATAATAGTTTTATTCAGTCAAATGTGAAATTCTATTATTAAAATTTAACATGATCCATGTAAAGAAAAGAGATTACATAGCATGGATATTTCTCTTTCTCACCATTTAGTTTTAATGTTCTTGTTTTCTAGTTTCTGATAAAACATCCAATGATAAAAAAACATACGGAACAAATATCATGTAACCCTTCTAAATGGAAGTTAATATTATATCTTGCAACCTAAATAAAATAAATAACTATTGCTTTGCTTAGGCGAGGGAATTTATAATTACAAAACTTTTAAATCCATTAACACTAGGATTTGGCGACAGATGTTCTTGTCCAGCGCCATGAATAGGGGGATAAAACTATATAATCTTATTATGTATTATTTTTATTAATATAATTTGAAAGATGGAACTATAATAATGCATCATTTTTTCAATTCTAATAAATTTTATCCTCTAAAATTAATAGATATAATATCTTTTTAGTTTTAATAAGATTGATCAAAGAACATTATTCAAATTAAAGTTTTAATTGTTGATACGATAATATTGATAGTGTATATTTAGCCCATAGGCTATATATAGTGTGAGGTTTGAGCTAAAACCTGTCTCACGCCGGAAAACAACTAAATATTCTCAGAAAACAACTGCTAAAGTCGGTAAACTGCAAAACTTTTTCAGAGAAATTTCAAGGCAGAAAAATTCAAGCTTCTTACTGCATTCAATTATATCCAATGTTGAGGTGCATTTATAATTCTCTAAATCAAATCAAATTTCTGTTGACACATTTAATATGCAGATCTCAGAATCTATTTGATCTCACGCCAGCCCTAATTCCTTAATATTTTCATATCCATGTTTTGTTAAAAGATTGAAGTTGCAACTGTAGGAAGATTTTATGGTTCGTCTAGGATCGACAAAGAGGAGGCGATGAGTTGCAGGGTGTCGAAGCTGTTAGAGAAGGGGATGACTTGTGGGCTGCTGAAGCTGTTGATGCCCACTTCTCCAATGGAGATCCTCCATTCAGTGGTTCTTTCATGGCTCCAGTCTAGTGGGCTCTTCCTGCTACCCAACGACAAGGCCTAGCGGTGCCTGGCCGCTGTCTACAATCATTTGACATAATAGAGGATTAACAAAGAGAGGCAATGAGTTGCAGGCCACCGAAGGTGTTACGCCTACTTCTCCACTGGAGTTCCTCCGCCGTTTTCTCAATAAGCATTCTTTTTCATCTTCCTTAATTAATGTATTGTCATTTGGGGAAAACTTGTGCACATTTAATATGTGAATTGATGGAGAATTACAGTGGTCTAAATATCCAATTATGTGTGTAGAGAGAGAGAGAGAGGGGTATAAATATTTGGTTATTTCTAAGTTCACACCTCTATCGAGATTCACAATCTGGGACAACATCCGTTGTTTAAATCAGGTAGCTTCAGACTCTGAAGCCGTCTAGTTAAAAAACATACGATGCAAGACGTATCCACAGATTTAGCCAAAATTATCGGTAAGCATTTTCAATCTTTTCTTTTTTTTGTGGCAGAGCAGAGCAAAGCAAAGCAGAGGACAGGCTGTTTGGAATCGCTGCTTGATATTTTCATTTGGATTTTTTTTTTTGGGGAAACTTTTTGCTTGGGCGAATTAAGGTATTTACTTGCTTGCTTGAATAAAAACAAAATTCACAGAACCTCAAGGCTTAATAGTAAAGGCAACGCGGGGCCTGTTAATGGTGGGTTTTTCATAGGTGTTATGTGCTACATGCTTTTGAGGCTTTGCTATCTTAGAATGGTTTTCACTTGGGTTTAGAGAGCAAGAAGATTTTAAAGCAAGGTTTAGTGTTTACATAGATAGGTAGGTCTTGTTAGAATATTGGAGGAAATAATTGAAATTTATCCATTAAAGATAAATGGGTATTCTAGTACCATTTTCATGTCTCCCAAAGAAGCATTTGGCACACATTACAAAAGGTCAGGGGAAGGTCAGCATCAGAAGGCCAGCAAGTCCAACATTGAGAAAGATACTCTTTAAGATTTTAGCTGTATGTTTGCAGGACTGACAAGACCATTCCAAGAATGCGTGTGTTGGAGTTGATTTGCCCATGGCACCAACCTTTTTTTTTAATGTTTTATTCCTCATCACCTATTACAAAACGGCCTTTCACTCCTCGTGGATTCCTAAGTCTTTCATTCTTTTAATTTCTCTCCAACAGTTCTTGTGACCTGTTTCACTATCTCCATCTGAAGGTCTTTTTCTTTACTTTCTCAACAGTATATGAGCTTCCTGAGTACCTACTCAGTCTTAAACTTCATTGCTCTGCCCCTTTTTCTTCTCTGGTTATCATCAGTTGTTGTCACTAGAGTGCAGCTGGCCTGCCTAAGTGGATAGGACTTGCTTTCATGTTAGGGTATGTTGTGATGGCATGTTGGAATTAATGAATAAGATTTTTAAAATTTGGTGATGTTATCATTGCAAGATTTTTTTTTAAATTTTTAGGAGCATGAAAGTTTTAGAGGAGGGAAAACTGGTGCTAATAGCACTGATGGCTATGAATTAATAGTTATGAATGAAATACTAAGTTGATTATTCTTGTCTACTTATTCAATATTTTCTTAATGTGCAAGGGCTAATAGCTTGATGGGCTTGGAAGAAAGAATGTGTTGATGTTGAATTTTTAATGTGCTTTGGAGAGGTTGATGATAAATTATATGATGAATGAAGCAAAAAAGGTAGAAATGTTTGAAAGATTAGGGATCTTATATATAGCCCTCTGAGCTTTCATGACTCTAAACAAATAGGAATCTATTCTAAAGCCATTGTAGATTACCAAAAATAATTGTTGAGCAAGTAGGATGTTATATTCAATCTCTGTCTTAAAATCGGAAATGATTATAGATGGTAGGGAGAAGAAGTTTATTATATCAAGCTCTTGAAAAATCCAGGAAAGGGAGCTAAATTGTATTTATGCATTCAATTTTTTTGTTTCATTAACATTGTTGGAGCACCTATAAAATCCATCAATGATTCTAGAAGTTAAGAGCAATGTATACCTTTTTATTTCTCTTACATTGCTGCTGTGTGGTATGCACTACAGAGGAATATCATTTTATATAGAAGCTTTAGAAAAATAAGATAAAGAAATTAAATAAGTTATTTTATTGTTGGTTTTACATTCACTATAGCATTGTGATTTTTGTTTTATAGGTTCATTAGATAGAGTGAGGGGGCTCTGGTGAAGATGTTGTTCAAAATGTGGCTACTTCTCTTAGCATTGGTGGTGCCTGCTACCATGGATGCCTCACCACATAGACCCATAGATGTGCCATTTCAAAATAACTATGTCCCTACTTGGGCTACTGATCAATATAAAGTACTTTGATGGTGGAAAGGAAGTTAAACTTTCTCTGGAACTATTTACACATTGCTTGATCTGATCCAATAATCATGGAACCATTTATACATCCCTGAAATTGTAGATCTTGATTCATTATGTATTGCCAAACAAAGCACTGAACAAATTCAACAAAAAATTATATTAAAGATAAACTGAAACATACTGCAAATATGTTGTTGTGATGTGTGTTGAAATAAAGTAGGGCATAACTCATAATATCTTGTTTTATGTATCTTAAGCATCTTGGTTGGTGATGGTGCAGTCTATTGTTGTATACATTTTCAATTGTCCTTTTACAAAACAGTTATATCACCATATTTTTCAACTTCTATGGTGCACTTACCCTTTAATGTCAAAGAAATAATAATTTAATTGAAGTTGGGGAGGAGGACATGACCAAAATTAGCATACTAAGATTTGTGCTAGACAAACATTTGGGACATTGTGCTTGATAGACTGGAGGGCAGGCTGTCTCTTGAAGTCTAGGAAAAGTAAAGCTTTCATTAGAGTGAATAAAGTTGCACATTCCTTGCTCTACATTTTTCAAGCTGAACTTGAAGAGTGTATTTAGGCCTATTCCTTTTTCATACAAGATTATGACCATAAGAATAAAGAAAAATAGTACATGTAAGGGATTATTGTCCACAAAGGATCCAATACCCATTAGTGCATGGATGGGGATATTCATTATAGATAGTGATGAGGGTTTCAACATTGTTTTGAGTAAGAAGAAGAGAGATGCTAAGATTGAAAGGAAGGGAAATTGGATTAGGTTGTTGAAAAAGAAAGGATACAAGTGGTAAAGAGAGGGTGATGATTGAAAAGTGTAGTGGCTAGATTTAACTAAACAATAAAACTATTCTTAGAAGGAATTAAGATCGGTCACATGTAACATCTAATAAATCCTTTCTTTGTTGTGGAACATGTAAATATACTGTTGTAAGTATACTTTTATATAATATTCTATCAGCGTAACCCTTGCACCCCTTCTGGTGCAAGTGCTAGTTTACATATACTTACACTATAAGCCTATTTAGGTGTCGATACTTGTCTTTATGATGTGTCAAGTTAATTATGAGATTTTAAAGGTATGACTTACTTTCAACACCTCACGCTACTTTCATGGTAGGCAACTCGCCACCACTCTATGAGTTTGGAGTCTTGCCGTCATTTCATGGAGGTTGGGTGTTTCCTCTGCTTTTATATACACACCTGTTTGGTTAATACAATTAGATCGACTTTATACATATTTGATATTGTTCATTTGTGCTTGTTATTAATCTCCATTGTTGCAAATTCTAATATGATATAGAGTAGGAGGAGTTAGTTCCAGGCCGGAAGGTGAACTAAATTGAGTGTATTTTGTGTGTTTCATTGCTCTCTGTCTCTGTTAATAATTTGCAGGAAAATCAAAGAGCGAGCGCTGTGAGCAGTGTTAGCGAACCACCCATTTACGGTTGCACATCCATACGAGGCAGAAGTTTTACGTTGGCCACTTCTTCATTGAATTGTGCAGTCAATAGAATAGATTTCTGTTTGTTCCAGGCGCCCAAATCTGAGCAGCAATGTGGGGCATATCTAGCACCACATCTCCTCTTTGGTCATCGCATCTCTACAGAATTTGTGGCGCCATCTTCAGAATTCGTTGTATCTGAGATTTTGTGGTGGATCGGTGAAGGGGGCGTGAAGAGAGACATGAAGACCAGGCGTGAAGATCAGAGGCAACAACTCGCGCCCATTCCTTCGGACATAGCTACAATCGACTTAGTGTTGCACATTTTATGCATGATGTGAATTATAGTTTCAAATTTCATTATTGCACTTTTTTGTGACGTGTCAAGTTGCCTCTCATACCCAGTGCCTACAGGACTTGTCAAACTCCCATTTGTACGTCGTATTGTTTCCTCTTAGAGCAGGTCTAGTTGGAAATATAATCTCAACAACATCATTTATTTCTCCAGCTAGACCTGTCCTCTCCATATTAGCCTCCGTAGCAGCATTGAAAACAAATTAAGAAGAAAGATTTTGAAGTAAAATTTGGAAAAATTTGAAAAGATATTGCATTAATTCATCTGCAAGTTTCACAGGCTTTGCGCGTGCTACGAAATATAATATTTAATGTATTTTGTCTCTCCTCCGTTGAAGGTGATGTCTTAATTTTGTATGCACTCTTTTAGGATTCCAGCTCTGCAAGGTTTTAGAAGGTGATGTCTATCATGGAGTAGTAGCTCCACGAGTTGGAAGAATCAATGTAATGCAAGTATGGTTAAATGAGCAGCAGCTCAGAAGAAGTTGTGATAGCTATGTGATGGTGTCTGTTTACGTAAGGAGTCAAGAGTTGTAACAGCAGTATATTAATGTCTATATGAAAGAGCCGAAGCTCAGATAGTTTGTAATGAACTTTGTTATCAATATAAAATATCATGTTTGTTTTCTGTTTTATCCTCGTTTCAAATCCCATAAATGGTATCAGAGCAGGTTCGAGAAGTTTATCTGGGTTGAAAGTTTGCAGAAGCAAATGTTGATGGTTGGCTGTTGATAAGAGACCAGTCCAAAACAATGCGTTGTATGATTGATGGAAGTTTGCAAAAGAATGCCACAGATTATTGAAGATCGTTTTTTCAAGCCATCAATTATTTCAGATATTAGAAGGAGACACAGTCAAGTCAAGCTGATGCAAAGATAAAAGAGAGTTGATTTCATTGCATAGTCACAGGAGGAGAATCGTTGTGAAAGGCCAGTGTTGAAAAAGCCATTACAAATATGATACAAGTCTCTGTACGAGAAAAAGAAATCGTGGACTTGTGAAGGAGTTGATGGGTAGAAACTGCCAGAAGAATATATGTTCTAAAAATTATCACCAAATCACAAAAGAAAGTGTAGTTCGTTGCGAAGAGGGATTAAGGTCCCAATCGCCAAAGGAAATGGAAGAAATCATCAAAGTACAACCGCAGTTATTAGAAGAAAAAGTTGAAAAGTTTGCTCAATCAAAGTTCGATAAGAAGGCCAAGTAAGAGAAATTCGGTGATATTGAACCGTCAATCAAGTAGGAATCGTGGTTGAAGTAGTTGTACACCGCATTTGTAAAGTTACTATGTGAAGCCATAGATTTGTAAGGTCATCGCAGAAGAAAAGAAAAAGAAAGAGTGGTAAAAAATCTAAAGATTTGGCTGTAGCCACCGGTCAAATACAAAAGGTAGACCGATGCTTGTGAGTTTGATGGTTCAAGCCAATAGTCACTCCCTCGAGGATGCTTTGCTATTTAGAAGGGTCGATGTTTTAGTTTGTTCACAGATTTTTATTTTAAGACAAAGGACGCCAGATTGTAGATCAATGTCAAAAGAAATCCTCAGAAGATAAGGTAACTAACAGCTTTTGTTTTGAAAATTGTTGTATGGAAGCTACAAAGAGGAGAAGTTCCCAGTAAAGAAGTTTTTTTATCTTTTGAAATGGAAGAGAGATTGAAGCTGCCAGACCATAGAAGAGGCCTTCAGTTTTTGATTATTTAAGAAAAAAAAAAAAAGGAGGTATCCTAGAAGAAGTTGCCGAGGAAAGGAATCAAACAAGTTTGGAGATTTGATTGCAGCTAGAGGTCATGTGCGAATGTAAGAGGAACATGAAGAAGATAGATAAATTGTAAAAGGATAGATCATGGTATGGAGGGAGATTGCTGTATGAAGGAATAGTTTAGTCAAACAAGGAGACTGCATGGAAAAGGAAAGTGGAGTTGTTAAAGGAGATCAAGAGAATCAAAGGAGGATAGCATTTTGTATTTGTGTGAATAAGGCCAACAGAGCCAACTGAAGCTAGGATCCTTGAACATCAATAATGTCTTTTAAAGGGAGGTGTTTTGAAGAAAAAAAATAATTCACACCTAAACTGACGATGGACTAGTGAGAAGGCTAGAGCTCATGGTTAGAGCATCCCAACAGAAAATTGGGATTTCCTAGGTTCGATCCATAGAATTTGAAGATTGTAGATGTTGAAGCATCAATGGATAGGATGAAG
Organism: Sequoia sempervirens; assembly: GCA_007258455.2. NCBI lineage: Eukaryota > Viridiplantae > Streptophyta > Pinopsida > Cupressales > Cupressaceae > Sequoia > Sequoia sempervirens. The sequence goes on from VDFB02075321.1 coordinate 312,042,004, forward strand.
AAATTAATTGGGATTCGTAGTTGAGAATAAGTGGGAGTGTTGGAAATATATTCTCAACTACATCATTTATTTCTCTAGCTAGAATTGACCTCTCCATATTAGCCTCCGTGGCAACATTTTTTATACTTTTTTAAAAAGGGGAAAAAATTTATTCAATCCAAATCGAGATGCAAGGAAAAAGCCACAGGCTCAGTAAAAAAGAGAACATCCAACAAACCAAACAACACTACATAGTCCCGTCTTCCAATAAAACTCTCTCCAAAATCCCCCAATAATCAGAAGGTAACTCATCCCTACCATTGATATCCCAACCATCCCCTTTCTCCGAGGCCCACTTCGCCAAGCAGTCAGCCACGGTATTCCATTCTCTAAGGGTGTGACAGAAAGAGATAGATTCCAAGGAGCTGCATACACTTAAAATCTGTCTGACCATCGAAGCTAAATGCCAACTAACACCATCCAACCTCTAATTGTTCAACATATCCACAACAATCTGAGAGTCAGACTCACAGATAATCCTCCTCCAGCCAAGAGAGCAACCCCGCTCAACAACAATCTTAATAGCCAGGGCCTCCATTAGGTTATTAGAGTAAAGCCCTTTGTAGACAGAGAAGCAAAAAACATCACCATCTTTACTTCTACCAATACCCCCAATACCAGCATGCCCAGGATTCCCACGAGAAGATCCATCAGTATTAATCTTCAAGACCCCATCAGGAGGAGGTGCCCATCTCCCATCACGACATACCCGTTTCTTAACACGATGGGGCATAATACCAACAGTGCAAACCCTACTATTAACACCCAAGCTCAGATCTCGCACAACCGCAACATCCCCAGGATCAATACTTTCAGACATATCACATTTAGCATGAATAGTCTCTTGAAGCCTACTGATAATCTTCATCCACAGTTGACCACTATCTAATCTAGAATCACAAAAAACTCTACGGTTCCTTTCCAGCCAAAGGTTCCAAAGAATGAAAATAGGCCCAATGAACCAGGCCACCTAAAGAAAAGGAGTCTTCGCAAGAGGCCTGCCCAGGCTCTCCCAAAACTCAATGAGAGAGGAAGCATGAATGCAACCATGATGCCAAGCCTCCCACCATCTGTGCCAAATCTCACAAGAATAGGGGCAGTGAAAGAACAAGTGGGAAGAACATTCTTCACTACTCAAGCAAAGAACACAAATGGAAGGTCCCTGAAACCCCCTTTTACTAAGGTTCTCCCAAGTGAGACATTTCCTCTGGGAAACCAACCATAAAAAGAAGTTACACTTGGGCCAAGAAAAGTTGTTCCAAACCTTCCTCCACCAAGGCACCTCAGCAGGACCATGTAAATTCCTATCAAGCACAGCATAGCCTTGAGCAACAGTATAATTACCCTTTGGGCTAGGACTCCAAGCCAATTTGTCCCTCTCCTTCAGAGAGCTGTAGAGCCTGCCCTCCAAGAACTTACACAAAGCAGCCCGATCCTCCTTAGAACCACCCACAGGCCACTCTTGTGGATCCTTCCAGCAAGACACCTCCAGATGACCAATACGCTTAACATTTTTAAAATGCTCCACCTTAATCCAACCAGCACCAGAGAACATCTGGCAAAGAGGCTGAAGCTGAGGGAAACTAGATAGGATGGGAGGGTGACCATCCCAAGAGTCCAGCCAAAAAAGAGCATCAGAGCCATTGTTATAGATCCAGAAGAGACCATTCCTAACAAGTTGAGCTCCCTTCTTAAGAATATCCCAAATGCAAGAACCTTTGCCCAACAGAGCAATCTGCGGCACATCCTGGCTCTCAACACTAGGAACATACTTGGAAGCAAGAATCTTGGCCCAATCCTGATCCTAGTTATTGCACCATCTCCAGTACAGCTTAGCCGCTAAAGCCGTAACCATAAGAGCCACAGACCTAAGGCCAAGGCCCCCAGCATGCTTCAAACTACAGACATACTCCCACTTGACTAAACTCCACTTCACGGAAAGAAGGTTTCCCGACCAAAGGAATTGTCGGGAAAGAGCATCAAAATCCCTCATAAAGGAGGCATGAGGAATCTGCACACAACACCTATAAATAGGGAGAGCCTGCACCACAACTTTTAGGAGAAGCACTCTACCAGCAGAAGAGAGCCATCTATAAGTCCAATGACTAACCTTACTCCAGAACTTATCCAAAATCCCCTGCCAAAAATCTCTCCGCTGAGGTCCCAAAGCCAAAGGAATCCCTAGGTACATCAGGGGAAGAGATCCAATTTGGAATCTAAGAATCCTGGCAATCCTGTTCTGAATGAGACGAGGAGTATTAAAGAAATAAATGGAAGATTTATCATCATTAATACTCTTACCAGAAGCTTTCAAGTAGATGTCTAAAGTTCTCCTAAAATTCACTGCCTCACTAATTCTAACCAAGCCCATCAGTCCAGTATCATCCACAAATTGAAGATGAGAACAGGGAGGGAGATCATTGTTCCAGCTCCAGCCGTGAATACGACCCTGCCGCACCTGAGATTTAATAAATCTACCAAGACCTTCTACCATGATAATGAAAAGATAAGGGGAAAGAGGGTCCCCTTGCCGAAGTCCCCGAGAAGCACTAAACCAATCTGAAGATTCCCCATTAATGAGAAGGGAGAAGGAGGATGAGGTTACACAACTGAGAACCCAACTCACCCATTCCTCTTTAAAGCCAAAGGCCAAGAGGATATTTTGAAGGAACTCCCAGCTCACCCGATCATAAGCTTTAGCCATATCAAGCTTAATGAACATCGCCCTCTCTTTAGAGGAAGCCATAGAGTGAATAACCTCTGTAGCAATCACGACACCATCCAAGATTTGTCTCCCTTCCACAAAACCTCCCTGCTCAGCAGAAATCAAAGCACCAAGGAGAGGTTTGAGTCTCTCAGCAATCAATTTGGTGATGATCTTGTAGACAACATTGCATAAAGCAATAGGCCTGAATTGATCCATCTGATTAGCCCCCTCCTTCTTAGGTATGAGAGCCAGAAAAGTAGAATTCAAAGACTTAAGCATTTGTTTCTTCCTAAGGGATTCCTGAACCACTTCAAGGAGATTAGACTTTATTATTTCCCAAAATTCCTGGAAGAACTCAATCGGAAACCGATCTGGGCCAGGAGCTTTGCCTTTTTCATACTAAACACAACTTTCTCCAATTTAGGCAACATGATTAGACCCAAAAGAGCCCCATTCATCTCATCCAAGACCAAGCAAGGAATAGAATCCATGATAGCCCTCTCCTCGGATCTAGCAACAATATCCTCCCTAGTAAAAAGATTAGAAAAATAGTTGACAGCTTCCCTGGAAATTTCACCATAGGACGAGAGTTGGGTCCCATCACTTGAGACAAGCGTGGAAAAATAGCTCCCCTACCTACGGGCCTTAACCGAATTATGAAAGAAAGACGTGTTCCTGCCCCCTTCCTGAAGCCAATCAATACGAGATTTTTGCTTCCAAAAAATCTCCTCCCGAAGCTCCCACTCTTCTAAGCCCTTAAGGGCCAAGGACTCAGCATTCAAAAGGTCAGAGGACAACCCATGGTCTCGAATCTAACGAGTGACACTATCCAGCTTGGACAGAGCAGCAAATTTCTGAGCATGTAGGTTCCCAAAACATTGTTTATTCCACCTCTTAAGCATATACTTCACATGTTGGAGCCGCTTACTAAAAGTGTACATGGCCCTCCCATGGGCAGGAAGCCCTTCGTACTACCAATCTAGCACCAGATCCTGAAGAGAGTGATCCTGTAACCACATCAATTGAAATTTGAAAGGAGTTTTGGTGACCCCATAAGAGGAGACACAAAGTTTGATAGGCCAGTGATCAGATCCCCTCCAATCCTGGATGTCAAAACTGGTAATACACCTGCTACTCATCCAATAATAGGAAACCAGAAATCTATCAAGCCGTTCTAAGATAGCCTCATCACCACACCTCCTATTATTCCAAGTAAAAACTCCATTGAATGGCTTCACGTCAACAAGGTTAAGGAGACCAATATTATCTCTGAGCAAAAGAGAAGAAGGATCAAGCCTGGCTAACCCCCCTCATTTTTCATCCATACTAATAACAACATTAAATTCACCCTCCAAAATCCATGGGAGAAACAGGTCCAGAGAACGGACAAAATTGATATGATCCCAAAGGTGTGTCTTACCTGGAAGATCAGTAGGAGCATAAATATTGGAGAGAAGACATCTTTCGCCAGTTTCGAAAATGGAGGCAACCATAGAGATAGAAGACCGACTAGAAACCCACCATAAGGGGGAGACTTTCCTCGGGTTCCAGAAGCAAGCCACCCCCCCGGAATTGTCCAACGCCCCTACCCCCTGCCAGTAGCCTTGGGGCTAGATACGCAAAGCACAATTATTCAAACCATCCACTGTAAGCTTGGTTTCCTGTATGAAGACCACATCCGGAGCTTGAGACTCGATTAATCTGCGAACAACCTTTTGTCTGGGAATGATGTTCAACCCCCTTACATTCCATGATAAAACTAACATTTAGGGGGGTGGGAGAAGTGGGAATCGATGGGTTTCACAAACCCAGACTCAACCAAAGTATCACCCATAATCTTAACCTTCTCTTGATCAGTCTTCCTTCCACTCCTTGACTGTTTATCTAGAGGCCCCTTTTTAAAATATTTTTGATGCAAGCCTAAGGTAGGAGGAGCCTTAGCACCCTTCATAGGATCTGTGGATGCCTTCATAACTTCAGGACAAGGAGCCAAACTAGCATTACCCACCATAATCTGTGACTCCTGGAGGCCACCAATATTCTGAACTTGAGAGGGCAAGTCCAAAGCCGACTGACAAACCTGTTGAACCCCTGATGATAGAATCGGCTCCTCCTTCCTTGCAACCACCTCCTAATTCTCTACCTGACCCATAACCCTAGAAGAAAGCTCAATTGGAATACCATCTTCTTGGACTACGCTATCCAAAACCTCAAACGTGTTAAATGTGTCATCATTCTGTCTATCCATCCAGGGTCTCTTCTTTCCTTTTCCTTTATTACAGGATTTAACCAAGGAAAATCCCTCCTTATCAACAGGCCCATCAGACACTGGAGCTTTCCCCTTGTCCAACCTAGGAGGTCCAGAGGCAGGAAAGGGGGAATATTTCAATCTAGGACATCTACGATGTAGATGACCATATTCATGGCAAATTCTGCATCTGAATGGAAGGGTTTCGTAATCTAGCTGTTGAATCCAGGAGGAAGAACCCATGCAAATTTCCATAGAGTCTGGTAATGGATTATTCAAATCAACTTCAACACAAATACAAGCAAAAGAAATTACCTTACGATTTTGAGTCTGTGAAGCCGATCCAACAGGTTTCCCAAGAAGTAAAGAGATTGAGTGGAGGATATCTTCCCTCCAGAATTCCAATGGAAGCCTCGGCAAACAAACCCACACAGGCACCCGCGACGGATCTCTTCAGTAGAGTTGAAGCCCATATGCCAAGGCTTGATAAAGAGCCCAACCTGGTTAAAGAAATAAGGGCCACCCTCAAAAGCCCTATTCCTATCTAACATGCTTGAAAAAATAACCAAGAAATAGTTATTAACTGCTAAAAGAATCTCCATATCTCCTTCAGGGTTCCAAACCCGACGTGCCCAGGACTCCAACACAGGAAGAGAAAGACGAAGGCCCAAAAATTTGCAAATAAGAGCATGTTTGCACCAGTAATCAACATCCTCTAAAACCTGCTCAAGTTGAATAACCAAAACTGGTCTATCTTCCGATCTCTCCAAACATCCATTAACTTTTTTAATTCGAAAAGACCCTTTTGACAAGGAGGTACCCTCCCCAGAAGGAGGAAACTCAGTCTGATCCTTGTTACTGGCATGCATCAAAGATGGTGGATCTACCATCTCCAAATCTAGGGAAGAAGCAAGGCCCTGATTGTCCATGGAAAAATGAGCCCAAGTACCAAATAGAAGACAAAAAGAGGCAAGGCAGTCGGCCCAAATGCCCAAACGACCTCGTGCCCCCCGTCCAAGAGACCAACGCACCAGACAACAACCAGAAAAATGCCCAGCTGCAGAAAAGAGGAGATCAAACCCCTGTCCAACCCCTTCCAGACCCCTGCGATCACAGAAACCCCCCCCCCTGCGAGCAGAAAACAGCCACCGACGCACGCAGAATATAGGCAAATCAAGCTAGGGCACGTGGGCCCTAGCTCGCACCAGAGCTCCATGAAATGCCATTTCGGTTAAGTTCCAGATTTATTCGCCTCTGTAGCAACATTGAAGACAAATTAAGAAGAAATATTTTGAAGTAATATTTGGAAATATTTGAAAAGATATTGCATTAATTCATTTACAGGTTTCACATGCTTTCTGGGTGTTACAAAATATAATATTTAATGTATTGTTGTCTCTCCTCCATTGAAGCTTAATTATTTATATATTGTATGAGTCCTATTTTGTATGCACTCTTTTAGGAACCCAGGTCTGCAAAGCTATGAGATTTTAGAAGGTGATTTCTATCATGGAGTAGTAGCTCCAAGAGTTGGAAGAATCAATGTAATGCAATTATCGTTGAATGAGCAGTAGCTTAGAAGAAGTTGTGATAGTTGTGTGCTGGTGTCTCTATTTATGTAAGGACTCAAGAGTTGTAACAACAGAATATTAATGTTTGTATGAAAGAGTCGAATTTCAGATAGTTTGTAATGTTCTTTTATCAATATAAAATATCATGTTTGTTTTTTGTTTTATCCTCCTCCTTTCAAATCCCATAGGTCTCTTTGGCTGGCATCCTACCAAGTGGCCTCCCCAAAGTCTACAATATTTTATTGCATCTTTTTGTGAATGTAGGTAGCTTGGACTCACATGACTCATCTCCTTCCTCATCGAACAAGTCAAACTCCAATGGTCTCTTTCAATGTCTTGTGACCTGCATAATAATCATTATCATAGAAGTTGTTTGCTAGACAAGGGGGATTAATTTCAAAATTATTCCCCATTGAATTTCTCCACTTCAAACCTTGCATTCCAAACCATCACCATTTGGTGCTATAACAAAAAAACTAAATCTAAACACAAAAACTATAAAATAAATGTTCTCATACCATTTGTTGCAGAAAGAAAAACATAAAACCCACAAACTTAAATAATATTGTAGCACAAGTTAGTTGCAAAGAAATGAAGAAGAAAATGAAATGGAACAACAGAATAATAGACAAGGCACAAATTTATGTGGTAAAACCTTGACAATATGTTAAGGAAATATCCACAAGGTAAAGTATCAATATTATTATTGATAAAAAAAAATCATTCCAATCTTCACACAATTGTTGCCATTCAATCATAATCCATCACTTTGATTTTTCCTTCAAGACAACAAGATATATATATATATATATATATATATATATATATATATATATATATATATAATATCTTCAAGATAACAACCTCTATCAAACTTAGAAAAAATCAACTTTGTTTTATTACTTTAATTTTTTTTATTGTTTTATCTTTTCAAAGATAAGTTTTTCTTTATTTCTATTATTTGTTCTTATTATCCAACATGAACAACATATCTTAAGCTTTGATTCTCTTAGGGGGCACATATGAGATCATGCTAATAGGTGGATCCTACTAAAGAAGCTAATGTGATTTCACATGATATACCTAAGCAAGTCAAAACTTAGAATGTATTGTTTAAACTTGTTGTTAAGACATGATTGTAGCCTCCACATAAACATATGGCCAAATACCATTATATTTATAATTGTAATGGATGAAAGTATCAACATGACCAAATTCTCTTATAAGTTATGGTAAGGTATTAAACTAGCAGTTAAACCTTAAAGTGTAACAAGCATGCAGATAAGGATTTATAAGCTATTTTTTTATAAAAAACATTTTATCTATTTTATAAAACATGTTTTATTTTCTTATAATATATATTTTGATGATTTTTTTTTAAAAAATAATAATATAAAATATTGATCTTTTTAATAAGTTAGTTGTTATTATAATATTTTATTGTTAAATTAATAAAAAGAAATAAATCTTTTTGGGTATGTGTAGGATTATAATGGAAAAACAAGACCTTTAAGTGATGAAAAATTCAGAAAAATCAAAGTTAGACAATTTGACGTAAAAATTTGAATAAATTATCTATATTATTTCAAAAATATGTAAGAATGGAATTTGTAGCAAATTGAATGTAGTTTCTAAACTAGTAGGTCTATTTAAAAGAAAAATTCTATTTGGTGAAAATTTTAAATTTCAATGCGGTAGTACTTAAATTTGAGGGAAAAAATAAGAAGTAGGTGTCTTTTTGACCACCCTAGCCACAATAAAATGATAATATTTTTTTATAAGATTTTAAATATAAGTAGAGGGCTTATGTCCTGATGTGATGCATATTTTTTTATAATTTTTTTTCAAGTAAATAATTAATTATGAATTTTTTATTACAACTTTTAAAAAATATAAAAACTCATATGTCTGACCACCTTAACTTGGTCAAACCTTCATGAAATTCCTTTTTTTAAATCTTATAGTATGTGAAACATAGAATGTGACGCATCTTTCAGATTCAAAAAATGTGATACTATTTGAAATCTATATATGTTTTTCAATCAGCCTATCAATAAGGACTTTAGTCATAATTCAAATAGAAATAAATAATATTATTTATTAAATTCAAAGTAAAGCATAATTTATATTGTTGGAAATATGAGAATCTCCTTTAAAAACCCTTTTCGTTTCATCAATTTTGGATATAAAAAAAGTTGTCAACCACATATCCTACACATACCCATCATATCACCATTTTTTGTTATCATGATCCTACACATACCATTTTGTAAATTTTTTCTTGAATATTTTGAGTTATACTAATTATCTCACCATTGTATAATTTATATTTTTTAGTTTCTGATATATGTTCAAGTTAGATTAGTATTGAGATAATATTTTGACATTGAATAATTTGTATAACCAAACATATTATTACAAATGTATAATCTGTGCAATCTCATGTCTAATATTAATTCTTTAATAATCAAATATTTTGATAATGGTATATATACATCATATATCTATATATGTGTTAAATGCTTGCTAGACTCAATTACTTCTCCTAAAACCACACATTTTAAAGTAAATTATTATAATGAAAAGATGGGATGCTATAATTCTTACACCTATTCTCAAAACAGATTCCTTACCAAAAATGGGACTTTATTTTTCACTTTTCTTTGCTTAACTAGAACATTTAAGTCATAATATATAAATCAAAATTGACCATATATATATTCAAATTTTTTTATTAGTATGTAATATTTTTAATGTAAACACATTTGAATATAATATAAAATATAAAATATATTTATTTTTATGAATCATTCTCTTCTCCTTTGGTCTCCATAGTTTGTCTACTTTGATTGTATTTCCAATAATTAACAATTCGAGTAGTAGAGTCTTTGTGTTTAGTTTGAATTTTATTCCATAAAACTAGTATCAAAGCTTTAGGTTTAGAGTGTATTGGATATTAAAGATTTTTTTTTCAAGCATGGATGGAGGTGATAGTTAGAGCTAGAAATAGCCACCATTTTTTTTTAGACAGGGATATGATGCGTGGGAAAAGAAAAGAAATACTATAATCATATAAAATAAGTTGTGGAAGTTAGTGGTCAATGGTTTCAATGATGTAATAGACCTAATATTGTATGCAACTTGAACAAATGTCCAAAAGACCCAATTGAAGGACATCGAAAGGAAAGCTGCAAAAAAACCTAAATTTGATAGAGGAAACTTTGATAGAAGCAATATTCCCTAGAATAGTAATAGATAATTATATAAAGGATACTTGGAAACTACTCTAAATCAACTATAATAGAACTATTAAAGTGAGATTAATTAAATTCTAGATGCTCTGAAGAGATTTTGAAAATATTCAAATGAAGGATGGAAAGTCTATTTTAGAATTCTCTACAAGAGTTTCTAGTTTCATAAATTGGTTGAGAATTAATGGTGAAACCATGGAAGAGAAAATGATCATAGAAATAATCATTAGTATTCTTCCCACAAAATTTGGCCCAATAGTTATTGCTTTAGAAGGGGAAAAATACCTTTCAAAGATGATAGTAGATGAGTTTATACATGTTAACTAAAAACCTGTTAGGAACACTTGAAAATGTTTCCACCTTCTTTCCAAGAGTAGATGTTCAAAGCTCAAGTTAATGCAAGAGGTAAAGGGAGAGGAAAAACAAAACTTTAGAAGGAAATATAGAGGTAGAGGTAGAACCAAATCTAGAAGGTGAAACTCTAGAGTTGGCAGAGGAAGAAACAAATTAGAAGGACCTCTAGAGGAAAAGGTAGAACCAACTATAGAAGGTACAAATCTAGAGTTAGTATATCTAGAAGAACAAAAAGTCAAGAGGGAGAAAGAAACTCGAACCCTAGCTTTGAATACAAAAAAATATAAAGTAAATCAAATAAAGAGTATGATAAAAGTAATGTACACTATTTTTATTATAAAAAAATGGTCATTATGAAAGTGAATGCTCAAAAAAATATCATGACTATTCAAAATAAAGTGCAAAGATAGCTGATGAAAAAGTAGATGAGGTTGATTAGTCAAAGGAATCCATCATTTGTAATATTGATAAGTAGGGAAATACACTAAAGTATGGTACTTAGATAGTGGATGCAACAACTGCATGAGGGGAAATGAAATATTTACAATAATGGGAAAATGGTCTATTATGATTTGCACCAAGCATGGTGAGAAGAAAGAAATAGAGAATGTTTATTTTTTCCCAAGGATAAATCATAATCTCTTGAGTGTTAAATAGTATTATAGTTGGTCCAAAGAGGTTATAAAGTGTTGATGGAGAAAGGAGAGTATGTCATATTTAACAAGAATGGGAGAAACGACATGTGATAGAAGTAGTTCAAATGACAAATAACTAGATGTCTCCTTTAAGGATACAATTCTTTTTATCATCCTAATTTGTAGCTACTCCTCATAAGTATGAAAATTATATAGTTCAGTAGAATAGTAAACAGTCTTCAAGACAATTATCAGAGACCCTTCCAAGCTATGGAATATTTAAGGTATGTAAATTTAAGTTATTATTCTTCAATATTGTGTTTCTTAGTGTCTTAATTTAAAATCTAAGGAATTACTTGATATCTATAATATTTTTAATTCTATCTCTTTTAGCAGCCACATTAATTAAAAAATAGAATTTATATAAAAAAAATTAACACTAATATTCTATATAGAAGCCATAACATCCTCTTATTATATTCCTCAAAGTAGCCATAACACCCTCTGGATCATGGTTCCTTATTCTACAACACTTTACTCTCAAGGGCTTGAAGTTTTTCATAATATTCTTCTATCCACCCTTGATCATGACAAAATCTGCAAAAAACTATATATGTAGGGAAGAAAGTTCCCTTCCTCATCCCAACCAAGTGATTATCGTCAACATCTCCTAGTTGCCACATAACTTTAAGGAAAACAATCCTCAATGGCACATCTATTTGAAGTACATGAGGTGTCTTACCTATGCCATAAACTCTGAGGATGGTGCAATCAGGATACAGGATAATGTCTCCTTGTAGTAACAAAAAAGGTAAGCCTTTTTCCTTACTTGGTCTGGGATAATTGACATCAAAATTGAATTAATGGTGTCTTGGAATAATGTTGTAATGTGTTGAACACATTCACATCATTCTAGGACTTTGATTTGATTAAAATATGCCTTAATTGGTCCTTTAAAAAGGTGTTATAAAGTGTTGTAACACACTTTCATAATTTTCTACCATGTTTTTGCTTATTTAAGTCTAATGGGCCCTTTTTCAAATAAATTATATTTAACTTGTACCTTATTTAGGTGTTGTAACACACTTTCACATTTATCTAATGTCCCCTTAATTAATGGTGGTTAATTGAGTTTAATTGACCCTTTTAATTCAAATTTGAGCCTCCTTTTTCAAGGATCTATCCTGAAACCCAATAATGATATTTTATGATATTTAATTTGGAAAATTTGTTGTCTTGAAAAGTGTTGTTATGACCCATTCATCTTTACTAGTGCAAGGTGTCCTCTCCACATAGAACACCCCTTTCTTTACATTTTTGAGGTGGGTTTTTTTATGTACTTTCACCTCCCCAAAGCTTGGTCTTGGAAATTGTGCCAATGCCCATTCAAATTTTTGGGACACCCCCTTTCTATGCATTTTTGAGGTGGATTTTTGATGTTATTTCATCCCCCCAAAACACTACCCTAGAAAGTTGTGCTAGGACCTGTGGACACGGAAAATGTAACCCTTCTACTTTTTCTCATATTTAGGCCCTCCTGTTGATTTTGGCTAGATTTTTCCTTGATTTAATATTGTAATGTGGTGAACACATTTACATTAGGTCTTGGGTCCTTGAGAATCAATAAGAATTCTATGATGTCTTGTAAAAGTGTTGTGAAGTGTTGTAACCCACTTTTACACTTTTCTAGGACCTTCTCATTATAATTCACTTAAATAACTTCTTTTTATCACTTACCAAGTCTTATATCAAAGTGCTGTAAAGAATTGTAACAAACTCTCACACTTTTTTAGGCTTGTCATCACTTATTTGAACCTTTCTTATGTTTAAATGGTCCCTTAATGCACTTTCTGACCCTACTTAAGTGTGTTTTGGAGAATAATCTTGTTAAACATCATTAAATACACTTTAATTCACAACACTGAGTAAAATTTCCCTGGTGGGACCAAGTCGCCCCCTGGGGCGTCTTAGTCCCATTAGGCACAAAAATCAAAATTATTTTAAATTTCTAGCGAGATATTATTCTCTTAACCTTAAGGTCAGCCTGTGATGTGTTATTTTCAAGAAATTTTGTAAAATAAAGTATAAATAAAGGGTTTTCCCCTCATTTTGCATCTTCTAATTTCCAATAATTCATTCATACATTAGCATAAATACATTCATTATTCTCAAGCATTCTTGGCATTATCATGTCTTCATTGGAGCATCTACTTGCATATCTTAGAGTTTCTACATCAAGGGTTTCGTGAGTTGTAATGTTGCATGTTGTTCACTCATCATTATCTTTCTATTTCATTTCATTTTCAAGGTGTTGATTACCAAATTGGGGTTTGACCAAGGAAAACCCCTATTTACTAACCCTTAACCCTTTTTCCCCTCTTTGCATGCGTGTTTTGCAAGTCTTGTATGCAAATATTTCAAAGAGAAAGATGTTAAAAGGTATCATCATTCCATCAAAGTAATTTAATTCAACAAAGCCCTTAGAGAAGCTTGGAGACTTCTTGTAGCCCAGTTTTTGTAGAATCTAAACCAGACACCTGTCAAGAACAAAAGTATAGATTGAAGGCTATAGATTCCTTCTTTGAATTTCCCAAGATTCATAGGTGGACTAAGTCACCATTTGTGGTGAATTAGTCCCACTAACAGTGATTTCTGTATTTTTGGATATGCATTTGACCGAAACCTATTCTAACAGAATCTCCTTGAAACAGGACTAAGTCACCCAACTTGGCATAAGTGTCCCACTTGGTTTCAACAAAAAATTCTATAGGATTTTGATGCCTCTATACATCACATTCTATTTTCTAGGTGCACCTCTCCAATTTCCTTCATTTTTTTATTGTTTACTTGCATTCTTAGCTCATATTTGCATATCACAATGTGTTTTCAAATAGCTTGTATTTCTTAGGTTTTGCATTAATAATCAATATTTTTTTATTAGTTTATTGCATTAGGACATTAAATTTAGGCATATTTCATTCATATTTGCATTATTTTTGAGTGGGGACATTGTTCATTTTGGCCCATCTCTCTCCTTTTAGGTGAAAAACCCTAGATGTATTAGAGAAGTGTGGGTGCCAAAATATTTGTCCACATTTTGGTGAACCTGACTTTAAAAAAAATTACTTTTGATTTCAAGTACATTTGCATCCTAGGAATAACTTGCATCAACAGTGCATTAGGTTTTGCATTGTTTAATTCATATCCTAGGGTTTTAAAAAAAATTGTATTAGGGAAAAGCTCATATAGCTTACATTTTTGCATTGCATTTCATTAAAAATTCAAAAAAAAATTGCATTTTCATACTATACCTACATCTGAAAATATAAAAATCATAAAATTCTATTTAAAAATTCTTAAAATTCTTTAAAAAATCACTACTGGGACTAATTCGCCACACTGGGCGACTTAGTCCACTTGGACATTCTGCACTATAATTTTTATCATTTCTAAATCATTTTTTGCATTTCTATTTTTAGTTATTGCATTTTTGTTACTACTTCCATTTTTTTTGTTTCATTTCATTTCTTGCATTTAGTTTTCCTTCATTCATTTGCATCATGGCTATGCGTTTTAATAAATTTTGGATGACATTAAAATCCTTAGTTGACATGTCAAACTATGCCTTTGGAACTAATCCTAATGACATTGAAATTTCTCATGCTCCTTCAACTCCTCATGAATGTCCTCCTCGTGATGTTGACATCATTGGAAAAGATGATGATAGCATGAATAAGTTCCTAAATGAATACCTTGACAACCTTGAAGCCAAGGTGTCCCTTTATCCTTCCATGAAACAACAAGACCTTCCTACAGTATCACCTCCTAATATTTTTGGTTATTTACATCCTAAAAAAAATGAAGGACCTAAGTTCCCTCTATCAGGTGAACCTAGTTCTTCTAAACAAGCAACTCCTCAATCATTCTATGATAACAAAGTCACCAGTACTCCAATCAACCTTGAAGAAACCTATGGAAAAAGTTTTATCATTTTAAGAAAACAAGGATGTGACACAACTGAACATAACATTCATCAAATCTTAGAAAAAAATTCAAAATATGATAGCACGACAGGGTTAGGATATCAAGATCCTCATGACAACAAGCCCCCTAGAGAATATTGGATACTTCATGATGATGGCATGGTGATCTTTGATTCCCCTCTCAATTTGAATGTCCTTCTCCCTCATGAACAACCCTTACCTAATAACAATGACAAGGATGAAAGGATCACTTTGGGTCATCCCCCTCCTTCTATTCATGAAAAGGGTGAATATAGCAAATGCAAAGGACCTTACAAGTTACCAAAACTCAAGTTTCCTCTTCATCCACCACCTGAATTTGTGAAAGGAAATTGCAAATAATTTTAAACAAAGGACTCATACTATTATCACCTATGAATAGGTTGGTGATATATCCTAAAGATGCTAACCTTCCACATTGTGAATATCATCGTGTTCTTGGACATAGAAGTGATGAGTGTTTCCAATGGAAAGAATTATTAAGAAAGTATCATTTTGATGGTGATAATTGCTATCCAATAATTCCTTAAACCACCATTGAACACCTTATCATGCAATCATTGTAGAACACTCCCTTCTCATTATTACATGACCCTTCCCATCACCTACCTTGGATCATTTTTTCCTTGCACTAAATGAGGGCAAGAAGTTGCTAGCCTTGTCTTAGTAATGCATTTTTCATTATCCCTTAGCAGTGTTATTCACTTTTTGCTTATACCAATTGAGATTGGGAGGTGGATAACTTGGTTGACATTTGACTTGCATTTTCCTTACTAGTCTTTTGCATGTTCTTTTTTTCTTTTTTTCCTTTGAGTTTGTGCATGTGCATAACGTGTTCCCCCATGATGTTTTGTTTGATGTTCTCCTTCTCTTTATGACATTCCTCTATTTGTACCTTCATTCTTCTCTATGTCATACATTGCTTTCACCTTTCTCTCTTGTCATTTTCTTGTGCTTTCCGTTTGGGGATGACGCAAGGCATTGAGACCAAAATGTCTCTTTCATGTTGACCCAAAAGGCCCCTTTTCTTTTTATTTTCCTTTTTCATTTTCTTGTGTCTTAATTTTGAGGATGACGCAAGGAAATGAGACATCCATGGCTCTTTCATGTTGACCTAAAAGGTCCTTTTCTTTTAATTTTCCTTTCTTTTCTTGTGTTTTCCTTTTGGGGATGACACAACGACCAAAATGTCTCTTTCATGTTGACCCAAAAGGCCCCTTTTTCTTTTTCATTTCCTTTTTCTTTTTCATGTGTTTTCCTTTTAGGGATGGCACAAGGAATTCAGACCAAAATGTCTCTTTCATGTTGACCCAAAAAGACCCTTTCCTTTTTTTTTCCTTTTTTCTTTTTCTTGTGTTTTCCTTTTGGGGATGACACAAGGCATTGAGACTGAAATGTCTCTTTCATGTTGACCCAAAAGATTTTTCCTTTTTCTTGTGTTCTCCTTTTGGGGATGACACAAAGCATCGAGACACCCTATGTTTCTTCCATGTTGACCCAAACATATATTCATTTTTCTTTGTTTTTGCTCTTTTTGTGTCATTCTTCCAATTCTATGTATTTGGGGGATGATGATAGTTCCGATCTCTCTAAAGAAAAATTGTAGCTAAGAACATGTTGACTCCAAATCCATAGATCCCTTATGTGTTTGGTGTTTTCCTTTTGGGGGAAACCCCTTCCTTTTTCTCTTTTCCTTTTTCTCTCACATGACATAGCCTTACTCATAAACATATGACTTGGCATAGGGGTTTTTGAAGTTGGATCTCATGTCTTCTTTCTTGTTTCGATCTTTCATTTGCTACTTTATTTAAAATAATTGCTCATAGTACAGTGTGTAGCAATTCCTTTAAAGCAGGGGCATACATTGACATTATTCATTTGCATTTTTCTTTTTTGGGGTCTTAGTGTAGCCTTGTTACTTCATATGATGTGTTTGTCACTTTGTTGATGACATTGGGTGTAGTGTCCTTCATGAGCATGATCTATCTTAGCATATTACATTCCTCTTAGGGGATTGATGCAACACACTGCATCCCCTAAGTTACTAATCTTCTATTCTTTGATTGGTCCTCTCTTGGATACATTAGACACAATGTTCCCTAAGTTAAAGACCTCACATGAACTAAGCAAGACTCCTTTGAACATTCTTTGCATATTGCATTTTTCATTTGTTAAATGGCCACCTTGCACAACACAGCTTGCATGCCTGTGGTGCCATCACATTTTTTCATGACCTCCAAGAATACAAATTTTTTCTTGTCTCATGAATCTTGAAAATTCATTTTCTTTTTTTATTCCTTATTAAAGTTATTAGGAGGTATAACTTTGGTATGGTTGAGCGGGAAGCCCATTCTGAGGTATGACTTTCCCCATATCCACCTATGTGTGTGCGAGTGCATACCAACCATGAGTGTATGTTTCTCATCTTTTGGGCCTTCTCACCCAGTGGACAACCATGAATTTCATTGCCTCAAAGTATGTATGCATTTTCTTTCCAGATGAATAGCCTAGATTTGATCCACAACAGGATGGAAAAATGATCAAAGGTTGATTCGACTCTCTTTTTCCTTTTCTTCCTCTTCATTTACATCATTCTCATGTGTGTTTATTTGTGCTCATGATTAGTTGGCCATGGGATCTTTATACTAGGGGCTTGATCATCCCTCTTGATCGTTGTTGTCTCATCTTGCTAGAATTAGCTCATCGGAACCCCTCTTGATTACACATTTGGCTACTTTAGTGTGAGTTTGAATTAGGTTCATCATCTCACTAAAGTGGGGGCTAAATTTGGACATGGAAAAAGTAACCCTTCTACTTTTTCTCATATTTAGGCCCTCTTAGTGATTTTAGCTTTATTTTGTCTTGATTTAATGTTGTAATGTGGTCAACACATTCACATTAGGTCTTGGGTCCTTGAGAATAAATAAGAATTCTATGATGTCTTGTAAAAGTGTTGTGAAGTGTTGTAACCCACTTTCACACTTTTCTAGGACCGTTTCATTATAATTCACCTAAATAACCCCATTTTATCACTTACCAAGTCTTATTTCAAAGTGTTGTAATGAGTTGTAACAAACTCTCATGTTTTTCTAGGCTTGTCATGACTAATTTGACCCTTTCTTATGTTTAAATGGTCCCTTAATGCACTTTTCGGCCCTACTTAAGTGTGTTTCAGAGAATAATCCCATTAAAAATAATTAAATACACTTTAATTCCCAACACCTAGTAAAATTGCCCTGGTGGGACCAAGTCACCATTTGGGGCAACTTAGTCCCACTAGGCACAAAAATCAAAATTATTTTAGATTTCTAGCAGAATATTATTCTCTTAACCTTAAGGACGGCCTGTGATGTGCTATTTTTGGGAAATTTTGTAAAATCAAGTATAAATAAAGTATTTTGCCCTCATTCTGCATTGTCTAATTTCCAATAATTCTTTCAAAAATTAGCATAGATATATTCGTTAATCCTTCAAGGGTTTGGTGAGTTGTAACATTGCATGTTGTTCATTCACCATTCTCTTTCTATTTCATTTTATTTTTGAAGGGTTTTATTACCAAATTGAGGTTTGACCAACACAAACCGCAATTCACTAGCCCTTAACCCTTTTTCCCCTCTTTGCATGTGTGTTTTGCAGGTCTTGTATACAAATTTGTCAAAGAGAATGGTGTTAAAAGGTATCATCATTCCATTAAATTCATTCAAGTTAAAAAATCCCTAAGAGAAGCTTGGAGACCTCTTGCAACCCAATTTCTACAAAATCAAAATTGGACACCTGTCAAGAACAAAAGTATAGACTAAAGGCTACATATTCATGCCTCAAATTTCTCAATATTCATAGGTGGAATAAGTCACCATATGTGGTGAATTATTCCCACTGACAGTGATTTCTGCATTTCTGGATACCCATTTGACTGAAACCTATTCTCGTAGAATCTCCCCGAAACATGACTAAGTCACCCAGCCTGGCACAATTGTGCGAGTTGGTTTCAATAGAAAATTCTATAGGATTCCAGAGCCTCTTTGCATCACATTATAGTTTCTAGGTGTGCCTCTCCAATTTCATTCATTTATGTTATTGTTCACTTGCATTCTTAGGTCATTTTGCATATCACAATGTGTTTTCAAGCAACTTGTATTTCTTAGGTTTTGCATTAATAATCAATATTTTTTATTAGTTTATTAGATTAGGAAATTACATTTAGGCATATTTAATTCATATTTTCATTAGTTTTGAGTGGATACATTGTTCATTTTGGCCCATCTTTCTCCTTTTAGGTGGAAAACCCTAGAAGTATTAGAGAAGTGTGGGTGCAAAAAGATTTGTCCACAAGAACCATTCACCTTTAGTGGTGAATGGGTCCTCCCATAATAGGACCCATCCTTTTGAATTTAATTGTGGTGGGATCCTTTTAATTTTAATACCCAAATTTGAGGTCGACTTGAATTCTTTGAATTTCTAGGTTAATCTCTCAATTTAGTATAAATAAGTGGTTAATTCACATTGTTTCACCTAGAAAACTTGAGACAACATCCTTATAGAAAATTGGAGTCTACAAGAGAATTTCAATTACATTTACACGACATTTCAAGGTAGAATATAAGAGTTTATTGCAAAAATTCAAGATCATTTCATCATGTCAAGGGTTTTTTGCATTCATGCATGTTGTTGAGAAAATATTACTGATGTAGCATTGAAGATCCTTGAAAGCTATATAGGAGTGAATTTTCACCCCTTACACAAATTCCCCTTTTACACATCTTCACCTTTGAAAATAAAATCCAAAGGAAAAATTCCACATCAACAAGTTTCCTTCCTTCCACTTGGCATCTATCTTTTGTGTTAGTAGAAGAATATCTGTCAAAGATGCATGTGTGATGCATAGACATCTATGAAGTGTGCTTACATCCCTAACGGATTCCTCATCTAAAGTTGGCAGAGGCATTATGCTTTTGATTAGGGTCAATTTTTAGCGTCCCTCTTCGACTGACTGACCCCCAAAATGGTAGACTCTTCCTTCTCCTTGAAATTCATCCATTCTTTATTCAACTCATCTCTTTTTGCAACCTCTAAGCATTCAATCCATCCTTTTTTCACATTCTCAAGCACTTCAAACATTTTCAACACTCCATTACAACAACAACACTATGTCAACTCCGCAAAGCAAGTGTGAAGCAAGCCATTACAACATGGGCTTGAGGTTTAGTGAGACCTCCCTTCATTGTAGTTGAGGTTGTGGTGATTGTTCAATCCTTCTTTCTCCTCTATTGGCTAGTGATCTCGGTGGAGGTGGTAACATTTCAGTCCTCTCCTTTGTGATTTGGTTGAGTAGCACTTTACTATTTTGTAGTGTTATTTGCATTCCTTCCTTTACTTATTTATCATATATTTCTCTCTCATTGCTATTTGGTTGTCCATGGAGGTGGTAACACAAAAACAAGGGTCTGTCTAAAGCATACCCCTATACAACGCCAACAATTTTCCCCTCTTTCTTGTGTACAGGAGAATGTACTTTTTGAGCTAGCTAGCGAACTTGCATCTTTGTGAGATTATCTTTATTTCCTTAGCCTCTATCTACCTGCTTTTCCATCTTCATTTGTATCTGTCCTATCTTATTATTATGGTTTTCCCATCTAAACCAACTAGCTAGGCCAATTAGTTAGTTTTTGAGTAGTTTGTACTATGCTCACTATTTTATGACTGTACAGATGCCAGCATGCCTGAGAGATGCTAGTGCGCCGTGTTGATGTCCCAAAACTACATTGTTGTCCTCAGACTAGGAGGTGTCTGAGGCACATTATTGACTCTAAAAACTAGCTCACCTAGGCCAAAAAAAAGTTTGGATTTGTAGAGTGATTAAGGCACATTATAGTCCTCATCATTCTTGATCCCTATTCCAAAAACATCCTTTAAAGTGAGGTAAGTTAGGGAAGCCCTCCACTCTCGACTCTTCATGTCCTAGGGCCTTGATGTGGTTGGTCCCCCTCTCTTAAACTTTTGGTGAACCCGACGTGAACTTACATCTCCTCATTCATTGGTGTTGACGCTTTTCCATTATACCTTATGATCATTGTTCCCTTGAGTGTTGTGAAGGTTTAATATGAACATCAAAACCCATTCCACAACCTTTGGGTTTATTGTTAGGAGAAGTGTATGACACCTTTCTATGTAGAGGATGAAGGTCACTATTGGTTTCTTCAACAAGGGTTTGGTAAGTTGGTAGCATTTGCATGTTATTTGTTTACCATTATCTTGCATTTCATTATTCCATTAAGGGTTTTATTACCAATGTGGGGTTTGACTAAGGAAAACCCCTATTCTCTAACCCACAACCATTTTTCCCCTCTTGCATGTGTATTTTAAGACTTGTGTATGTAGATTTGACAAGCAGTTAGGTGTTGAAAGGTGGTAAATAGGTCAAAAAAGTGCTTCTAGTCAAATCAACCTCATTCCAAGCTTGGAGAAGACATTATGTCCATTTTCTACAGAATTAACTTCCTCAACCTGACAAGCAGACAACATCAGATCTAGTGCTAGAATTTTGGGAGAGGAATAATTCACCATCAGTGGTGAATGAGTCCGACCTTAAGGTTGGAAATCCATATTTTGTCAAATTCCTGATCCCAACATTTAGAAACTAGTTTTCAATAGTTTTCATCAGAAGTAGGACTGATTCGCCATTAGTGGTGAATGAGTCCCACTGGTGATTTTCAGTGATCTTAGTTAACATTCAGAATATTCTAGATTCTCCATTCTCTACCTAGGTGAGCTCTAAATCAGTCTTCCTCCATTTTGTTCTGCATTTGTTCATACTTAGTTCATGTTTGCATATCACATTGTGTTTTCCAACATTGCATAATTCTTAGGTTTTGCATTCATAATCAGTCAAACAGTTCATTCAATTGCACTTAGTTCATTCCATTTAGTCTGAATTACATCATACATTACATAATTTGAGTGAACCTAGCATAGATCTTTTGTGTGGGGTTTATCTCTCTCCTTTTAGGTGAAACATCCTAAGAGTACAAGAGTAGGCTATAAGCTATACCCAAAAATCTACAGTTCATTTTGGTGAACCTAATGATTTGAGCACTTTATGTTTTTGATTTCAATTGCATATTGCATCCTAGACTTTATTTGCATCAACATTCAATTAGGGTATTGTCTTGTTTTTGCATCCTACGGTTTCTCAAATTGCATTAGTGAAAGACTCATTTAGATTTCATTTTTGCATTGTATATCATTGAAAAATATAAAAATCTGCATCTATATGCTTAATTGGAATTTGCAAAGCATTAAAATCATGTTAATTTTTTTGAAAAATGCCAAAAAAATATCATAGTTGGACTCATTCACCACCCTGGGCGAATCAATCCACCTACATATTTCAGACAACATTTTTAGACATTTTTTGGGTATTTCCTGCATTTTTGTTTTTTGTAATTGCTTTCTATTTTATTTTTCAAATTCTCTATTTGACTATATTTCTTGCATCTTATTTTACTTGCATTCATTGTCATCATGGCATTTTCTTTTAATAAGTTTTGGAATTCATTAAAATCCTTTGTAGACATGTCCAATTGTGCCTTTGGCTATGATCCTAATGACCTTGAGCTTCCTTATGATCCTTCAAATCCTCATGATTTTTCTCCTCTTGATGTAGACATCATTGGAGAAGACAATGATAGAACAGACAAAGTTCTTCAATGAATGTCTTCATAACATAGAATCCAATACAACCTTTTACCCATCCATGAAGCCACAAGATCTTCCTATCATTGTACCTCCTGATCATTTTGCATATTTGCATCTTGAAATCAGTAAAGGACCTAAAGTTCCTCAATCAAGTGGACCTAGTTCCTCTTAACAAACACATCATCACCCATTTTATGATCACAAAGTCACAAACACTCTCATAAGTCTTGAAGAAACATATGGTAAAGGCTTTACTATCCTCAGTAAACAAGGTTGTGACATAGTGCATGAACATGACATTCACCAACTTCTTGAACAAAAAACAACAAAAGAAAACACCACATGATTAGGATATCAAGATCATCCTCATCCTAACAGATCTCATTTTGAATATTGGAGACTTCAAGATGATGGTATAGTGATATTTGATTCTCCTCCTAACTTGAATTTCCTCCTTCCATGTGAACAACCATCACCTTAATCTAATGAAAAGGATGCTAGGATCCCCATGGGTCATCTTCCTCCTATTCACAAAAAAGGAGAGTCTAGCAAATTAAAATGACATTACAAATTGAAGAAACTAAAGTTTCCTACAAATCCTCCACCTGAATGTTCAAGGAGACTTCAACTACTTTTTTAAAAAGGTCTTATACTTTTGCCACCTATGAATAGGTTGATCATTCATCCAAAAGATTCCAACATACCATTTTGAGAATATCGTCATGTTCTTGGACATCAAACCGAAGAATGTCAAACATTGAAGGACATACTGGATAAGTATCACTTCACTGAAATTGATTGCTTTCCTATTATCCCATAAACACTAAATCCCTTTATCATGCCATAGTTGTAGAATTCCCTATTCTCACTAGTGCATGATCCTTTCACATCACCCACCTCAACTCATGCTTTCCCTTCATTTTATGGGGGGAAAGACATTGTTAGCCTTGCCAAGTATGTGCAAGATCATCATAGATAAAACAAGCCCTTAAGTGGCAAAAAATTCAAAAAAATCAGAGTTAGGAAACTTGACATAAACATTTGAATAATTTATCTATATTATTTCAAAAATATGTAACAATAGAATCTATAGCAAATTGAATGTAGTTTCTAAACTAATAGGTTTATTTGAAAAAAAATCTATTTGGTGAAAATTTGAAATTTCAATGCAGTAGTACTTAAATTTTAGGAAAATATAAAGAAGTAGGTGTTTGTTTGACCACCATAAACACAATAAAATGATAATATTTTTTATAAGATTTTTAGATATAAGTAGAGGACTCATGTCCCAATGTGATGCATATTTTTTTTGTAATTTTTTTCCAAGTAAATAATTAATTATAAATTTTTTATTATAACTTTTAAAAGATATTAAAAATCGTATGTCGACCACCTTAACTTGGTCAAAACTTCATGAAATTCATTTTTTTTAATCTTATAGTATGCAAAGAATAGAATGTGACACATGTTTCAAATTCAAAAAATGTGATACCGTTTGAAAGCTATAGATGTTTTCAATCATCCTATCAATCAAAACTTTAGTCGTAATTCAAATAGAAAATGAATAATAATTATTTATTAAATTAAAAGTAAAATATAATTTATATTGGTGGAAAGCTGAGAATTTCCTTTAAAAACCCTTTTCATTTCATCAATTTTTGGTAAAATGGAAGTCATCAGCCACATACCCTACGCATACCCATCATATCGCCACTTTTTGGCCCATCATGATCCTACACATACCCTACCCTTGTAGTGCACTTGTCTTTGTCTCTTAAAGCTATGTTATTCCTTTATCGCTTAACTACTTAAGTTTCAAAAACCAATAACTTAGTTAATTATTAACTTACATCTGCAATACTAAGCCCTTTTCACATTTTTCTTTTATGTGTGTATTGTGTTCCCCCATAACATGTGTTTGATGTTTTCTCTCTTTGTACACTTTTATTCATACCTCTATTCTTCTATCTATCATACATTTTTCATTTTATTTTTTGCTTTTGTCTTGTGTTTTCCATTTGGGGATGAGACAAAGTGTTGAGACGGCCCATGTCCCTTCCATGTTGACCCAAAAGGGGATGAGGCAAAGCATTGAGATGCCCTATATCTCTTCCATGTTGACCTAAAAGGTCATTTTCTCTTTTGTTTTCACTTGTGTTTTCCTTTTGGGGATGACGCAAAGCATTGAGATGCCCTATGTTTCTTCCATGTTGACCCAATTGGTTCCTTTTCCTTTTTACTTTGTCTTTTTCTTTTGTTTTCCTTTTGGGCATGATGCAAGGCATTGAGACCAAAATGTCTCCATCATGTTGACCCAAAATATTTTCCTTTTCTTTTTCCTTTTTTTTTAATTTTCACTTGTGTTTTCCTTTTAGGGATGATGAAAAGCATCGAGAGTGCAATGTCTCTTCCATGTTGACCCAAAATGAACTATATTTTTCTTTTTCTTTTTCTCTGTTTCTGTCATTCTTCTAGTTCTATGTGCTTTGGGGAATGATGATAGTTCTGATATCTTTAATAAAAAACATTATAGTAACGAACATACTGACCCCAAATCCATAGATCCCTTATGTGTTTTGTGTGATCCTTTTTTGGGGAAACTCCCTTTTCTTTTATTTTCTCTTTTGTTCACATGAAGAAACCTTACTCGGAAACATATGAATTGGCATAGACCTTTCTGAGTTAGATCTCATGTCTTCTTTTTCCTTTTTCATTTTCTTTCCTTTGCTACATTAAAGTAATTGATCATAGAATGGTGTGGAGCAATTCCTTTAAAGTGGGGGGTATACATTACCATAATTCATTTACATTCTTGGTTCTTAGTGCATCCTTGTCATTTCATATGATGTGTTCATCACTTTATGGATGAAATTGGGTATGATGTCCTTGAAACATATATTTTTGGGACCTTATGGACTACTCTTGGACTTCTAGGGTTTTTCACCTAAAAGGAGAGAGATAGGGCCAAAAATGCTAATGTATCACTCAAATTAGGATGTAAGTGATGTGAAGTTATGTAAATTAAGTTAAATAAATACAATAGATTAATCTAGGTGATTGAAAATGAATGCAAAAGTGTAATTACAACTATGTTTGAAAACACATTGTGATATGCAAACAACTATGTAAATGAAGAAATTATGCAGAACAAAAAGTAAAGGGATAAATCTTAGTGCACCTGGGTGAAATGTGAGCTTTTTGGAGTGTTTTGGATGCTAGTGAAATTCACTAATTTTTCACGGTGGGACTCATTCGTGTAGGGTGGCGAAGCAATCCACCTACTGGTGAAAAATTGTCAAGAGCTGGTTTTTGTCTGTTAGGATCTGAAATTTGAAAAAACTCAAGTTTCCAGTCCTAAGGTGGGACTCATTTTCCATAGGTGGTGAATTAGTCCTCCCCCAAATTTCTAAAAAACTAGGAGACAACTCTGCAACACTAGATCTGAGAATGTCCACTTGTTGACTTGCCAAAATCAAATCTACAAAAAATCGACAAATAAATCTCTCCAAGCTTGATTTTGACTTAGGTTGACTTGAAGCAACTATTTGAATTGAAAATCACTCTTCAAAACCCAATAAACTATCAAATCTACAAACAAAGAGTTGCAAACAAATAAGAAAAAGGGTAAAAATGATTAAGGGTTAGTGAATAGGGGTTTGCCTTGGTCAAACCCCAATTTTGGTAATCAAACCCTTGAAAAGACAATGAAATGAAAGAGAAAGATAAAATAATAACATGCAAGTGTTATCAACTCACCTAACTCTTCATAATGCAAGTCTGAAGTAATGTCAATGGCTGCTTCAAAGTGCTTGAATAGTTCTTGAATTGATGATGTAGAATGCTTGGATGCTTGAGATTGCTTGAATATGATATGTAAATGTTGGAGGATGTAAAATGAGGTGAAAAAAACTTATTTATACAATTCTTGTGCCTTAGTATTTGTTCAATACCTCATCATAGGCTGACATCAAGTGATTTTGAATAAACTCCCAAAAGGAAATTTGAAATATTTTGAATTTGGGGCCAAGGGGGACTCATTTGCCACCCATGGAAAATGGGTCCCACCTAGGACCTAAAAACATATGTCAGGAAATATGTTTTATTTAATGTTCTTTGTCAGGATAATATGCAAAAATACACTTAATTACAACTTCTAAGTGCATAAAGAGACCAAATAAAGTATGAGAAGGGTTTAAATAGTGAAAATATGCCTTGAAGAGCATGAAAGCTTGTTACAAGACTTTACAACACCTCAAAATAGGGCTTGTTGATGAGTGAAAAGGTGGTTTTTAGGTGAATTACAATAAATAAAGTCTAGAAGAATGTATAAATTTCTTACAACACTTCACAACACCTTCACAAGACATCATTCTTTGAGTTTTAATGCATAAATAAGCATGTTCAAGCCATAATTCAACATAAAATCAAAGCAACATAGTTCCAACACCTTGAAAAAAGACCTAAAAGGCCATGAAAATGACAAGGGGCCATTTTTCTATGGTACATTTAGCCCCCACTTTAGTGAGAGGATGAACCTGCCTCAAACTCACACTAAAGTTTCCATGAACATTGAGGGGAGGGTTCAAATGTATTTACGTTAGCAAGATGGAATGACAATGATTAAGAGGGATGAACAAGCCCCCAGGATGAAGATCCCATGAAAAACTAGACATAAGAACAAAGGAACACACAAGTGTTGAGATTAATTAGATGAAGCTTCAATGATCAATCCAACTAGTTGTGAAAAGAGATCTAGGCTGGTTGTTTGAAAAAGAGAATGTGTACTCACTCTAGGGCCACAAAACTTTAGGTTGTCTGCGGGGTGAGAAGGCCTGTCTGTATACTCACTCTAAGGCCATGAAACTAGTTGTTTGTGGGGTGAGAAAGCCCAAAAAGTAAGATACATATGCTAGTTGGTATGCACTCACAAAACACAAAGGTGGCTATGGGGAAAAGTTATGCCACTAGGTGGGCTTCCTGCTCAACCATGTCAAAGTTATACTCGTTGATAACTTTAACAAGGAACCACAAGGAAGTGCTCATAAACAAAAAGGAAAGGTACCACAGTCATGCAAGTTGCATTATGCAAGGTGGAAAAAGGGAATGAACAATGTAAAGTGAAAAGATGTTCAAAGGAGTCTTGTTCAGTTTATGCAAGGTCAGTCACTTAGGAAACATCGTGTTTAATGTCTCCAAGAGAGGACCAATCAAATAATAGTGTATTCAAAACTTAGGGGATGCAATGCATCGCATCAGGCCACCAAGAGGAATGTAATATACTGAGATAGATCACAATTATGAAGGAAATTGCACCCAATGTCATCCACAAAGTGACGAATGCATCATGCAAATGACAAGGTT
This sequence comes from Sequoia sempervirens, assembly GCA_007258455.2. Classification (NCBI taxonomy): domain Eukaryota; kingdom Viridiplantae; phylum Streptophyta; class Pinopsida; order Cupressales; family Cupressaceae; genus Sequoia; species Sequoia sempervirens. Next base: position 312,069,887 of record VDFB02075321.1, read on the forward strand.
GCACTAGAAACCAAGAATACAAATGAAATAATGGTAATGTATGCCCACCACTTTAAAGGAATTGCTACACATCGTTTTGTGATAAATTACTTTAAAGTAGAGAAGAAAATAGAAAGAAAACAAAAAACAAGACATGAGAGCCAAACTAGAAATCTCTATGTCAAGTCATATGTTTTGAGGTTAGGCTACGTCATGTCAAGGAAAAATGAAAAATAAAGGAAAAAGGGAGTTTCGCCCCAGAAAAGAAAGCACACCAAAAACATAAGGGATCTATGAATTTGGGGTCAGTATGTTTGTTGCTCCAATGTGTTTATGTGAAAGAGCTTAAAATTGTCATCATTCCCCAAAGCACATAGAACTGGAAGAATGACACAAAGAGAGAAAAAACAAAAGAAAATAAAAGTTTGCTTTGAATCAAAATGGAAGAGACATTGTGGTCTTGACGCTTTGTATCATCCCCAAAAGGAAAACACAAGAAAAATAAAAATGAAAAGGTGAAAAAAAATGAAAAATATTTTGGGTTAACATGGAGGAGACATTGTAGTCTCAATGCCTTGCATCATTCCCACAAGGAAAATACAAGTGAAATGAAAATGAAAAGGAGAAAGAAAATGAAAAATCTTTTGGGTCAACATGAAGGAGACATTGCAGTCTCAATGCCTTGTGTCATCCCCAAAAGGAAAACACAAAACAAAAAGAGAAAAAGATAAGGAACTTGTGGGTCAACATGGAAG
>VDFB02075321.1:312075426-312175936 GCA_007258455.2 Sequoia sempervirens
TAATTTTAAATTTCAAAGTTTCAAGAAAAATGAGTTTCTTAACCCTTTTAAAATCAAGGTTCCAAGTTTTAGAGATGTTTTACCAATACAAGAGCCTATGCTTGTACAACCTAAATTTGTTAATCCTCAATACTAGCCACATGAAGCACCTATTTTCCTTCAAGAAATTCAAGAGATTCCTCAAGTTCCCTCTATTTCAATAGCTCAGTCCCTACAGGAGCCCAAGAACTCTCATATTAAGTCATATCAAGAGCTTGAACCAAACCATCAAGGTACTGAATACCCATAGCGACCTTCTTGGACCAAACATCCTAACTTCAAAAAGCCAAATCTAGTTCAAGAGGTTCCCATTCCAAGTTTTAGAAATCTAGCTATGAGTCTTCATGAATAGTCATCTCAAGAGAGACAACATACACATGCATGTCTTGATACCATTTGCAAAGTAGACTTGTAGCAGGAGGTGAATGAACATGATCAATCAGGACAGCAGGTTGAGGAGCTTGAAAAAGGTGATGATTTCATGTTCTTATCTGATGTATTACCTTCCTTTATTGAGTAGGAAGATGTCAAACAATGTGATGAGTTGCTAGTTGAGGTCAACAAATGTGATAAGTTGGAAGCTCGTCATCTAATTCTAGAAGGTAACACAAATGATGATTGTGAAGAAGCCATGTTTTGGAATGACCTTGAATTCTTTGTTTCAAGCTTAGATGCCAAATGGGAGAAAATTAAACATATTCATGTAAAGAAAATTGAAAGTGAATCTCAAATTTTTTCTGATTTATTTGATGAACTTCCTGAATTTGTTGATGAGAATGAAGACAACACATGCTTACTAATATCAGTTACTACCCTTGAGCAGCAAGGTGATGAGACTCATATGAATCAAATTCATGATTATAATGCAGATGAGAGTATTTTCCTAAATATCATAGAAGATCTTTGCTCCAACATTGATGACAGTTTGATGCCATGTGAACCAACAGTATATGATCAGCCTTTTTAGGTGAAAGAAGTAATCATTCCTTCATTACTTGATGATAGATTAGCATCTCATTCATATCAGATTGAATTTGAGGCAACAAGAAGGAAGGAGGAAAATATTACACTACAAATGGAGCAGTCTAATCAGCAAGATAGAGTTCCAACAATTCATAAAAATGAAGGCAGCAGTGAGAGGCCGACCTTTATCCTTTCAAAGGGGTGTCCGATCAGATTTCTTTCCAAAGAGGAGTCTACAGAATTACAACAAGACTTGATTCTGCCAAAGCATGTGATTGCAACTACAGAGCAACAAGTTACTTTCATTTATATGCCTCATACTATCATCTTTAATGATCAGATAGATAAGGAAGGTATTCTTTTTATGATAATCCAAACTATGCTGAAAATAGTTTTTGAACAGAAGGAGCAACAGATAATCAAATGTCTATACTTCTTTTTGATTAGTCTTCTAGATTTGAAGCATCCTCTGTTGTTAAGAAAGGGTAGTTATTTTCCACAACCAGTGAATGGTCATGTCTGAGCACTAACACTATTGGTTAGTGTAGGGTAGGATAGGATTTTCAATTATGCTTTCAATAAGTGCCCCATGGCATGTTTCATTTCAGTTTTGTCATGTTTTCAATAAGTGCAGTTCCTGCACCTAGTTTTTCAGATTTTGTCGTCAACATAATTGCAGTAGTTTCTTTCAGTTTGTGTGTTTTGAAGCTGGGTTATAGTTTTCTGAGTTAGAATAGAACATAACACGAACTCCATGCCCAATGGATAAGTTATATGATGGTCTATTGTGTTTAGCAGGAAAACACTCCGTAGAGGTCACCAATTTGTTACCTACTTTTCACTACAACCTCAAACAGGTAGATCTAAATCGAATTTATCATTGATAGGTACATAAATTTTCAAGTTTTTCTAATTAAAGTATTCATTGATCATCATAGAGATCAATTTACATCTGAATCATAGTTTTATTGTGCAAGTATTTGAAACAAAAAATTGAGAATTTGCATAGTAATGCCTTTTATTCATTTTGTAAAAACACTAAATCTCGCACAAGCCGTGAGAGTAACTGAATTTGATTGTGACAATAAAAGGATGAATACACAATTGAAGGACAAAATACACTACTAAAAATAACATAAGCGTAAAGAAGAGGAGTAATTCAACATTTCCTATAATGATGAATCACTTTCGTTGGTGTCTTTAGTCATCACGTCTCCAAGCTATTGCAGCCTTGTTTCCTCGCTCCATGAACCCGCAAAATTATAAAGGAATGGCGTTAGAGTTATACTCTAAGCAATCATGAATTACATTATGCCTTATGCCTATGCTACCAACACGAATGTAATTTGAGTTAAATCAAGCATTCACCAGATAAAAGGTTGACAATCAAGAAAAACATAACTCAATGGAAGCTTTCAGCTTCTTTTATTTTTCTAACATGTTTGTTTTAATGTGCAGGAATAGGTTCATCATGTTTGTGATTATTTTCATCAGATATGTGGAGTAAAACGGGCTCCCAGAAAGGTAGAGCCTGACATATCATAAGGACACCTCTCATTCATATCATATATGAGAGTTATTTAATCAAAGAAAGAAACAATCATCATCTAAGACTGCCTTCAAGAAGTCTAATTCACCATGGTAAAATAGATTGAGTAGTTATCTTTTGCTCATCATTCAAAGGAGACAATTAAAAATATATTGCATTCATCATCTCTTGTTTCAACTTTTCCTTTCATTTATTTTCACATTTTAATAAGGCATTCAACCCTTTATACTAAAGGGAAAGAAGAGTGTTCAACAAGTTAATTGTTTCTTACAAATGAGAAGCAACATTCTCATATTTTAAACCAATGCAAATCATCAACAATATTTCAGATGATCAAAAGAAGTAAAGATATGAAAAGGAAACTGATCTATTTTCAACTAGAAGGGAGCATTTTATAAAGAAAATTCATTATGGTACCAAATGCTACAGGTGAATATTGCAAGAACAGGTGCCAAATCAAATCATTTAAAAGTGTTCACTTACAGGAAAAACAACAATAGATTTACAGGCATGAATGCATAAGTTGAAAGGCAGTCAACATGATAACAAGACAACATTATTACATTTTTACATCAACATGAATCTCTATATTTCAACCTTATGTGTTATTATTATTCTTGTTTCCTTATAGAAGAGCTAGCAGAGTAATCTGTATTATCATCATAAGAAACAATCATATTTGCAATGGAAAAAACATAGCTCAAGAACATCATGCTAGTATAGAGTTTTACTACATTTTGCATTAATCACAGTGAAATTAAGTATTTTACAATAGTCATCATGTGTAATAGTTGTGCATGAACAAGATTCACATTGTTAAGGCTATTTTCATTTCCATTTTAAGATGAAAGTAATCTTGGTGCTTGAAGGAATAATAGAATGGCAGTTTGAAAGGATGTACTAGTGACTAAAGTGGCTAGAAAGTGAAAAGATAGTTCATGATGCTCTTTTAAAAGGAAAAATGTAGAGAAGACACATTGACAATGGAGGGAAAAAGTCCAAGAGAGCACTGTTTTTGAAGATTTGTTTCCTCATTTAATATGTATTTTGAGGAAAAGCAAATAAAAGTTAGCTTTTAGCATGCAAAAGCACAAGGTACAAGGTGAGTGCATCATGACGGTAGTAGATCAGCAAGTGCTGATAACACAAAGAGTTACAAGTCTACAAGACTATAATAAGAGCATTGCTATATGAAAGAATTGGGAAAAAACATCATCCAATGATCAAAGCTTCACCTTGCATTCAAATTTGCATCTTAATGAGAGATTTGAGATCTTTTGAGTTTACTATTAAAGGTAAGCTGCAACAGATTTTAGAATCTTACACAGAGATCCAATTCAAGCTTTGTTAATAAGCAACAACTATCAGAAAATGAACAACACCGTCAATAGAGGAGGAGCCAGTTTTAGGAAAAGAATGCATATGAGCAGTGGTAGAGCTTACACTCCCAGAATAATCAATATGTAGTAAGTGTAAAGAAGTAACAAGAGATCCTCAGTGAATTCACCCACTATAGACAATTACTATGATAAGAGGGTCAACAGTCCTTCAGTTATCAAATCCATGAATAGGACAATGTTTTCAATAGAACAAGCTTGTCATGAATGTGATCAATGAGTTGATCAAGAAGGGTGGTTTAATGGACAGTTTTCAAACCAATGGAAAATATGGAAGTGATACAGGACAAAGTCATGTATTGACTATGGAATTTAATATAAAATGAAGAGAATGAAACAAACAATGCCATTTTAAAGAAGACATTCAAATACCACGTATCAGGGCTAGAAAACAAGCAGTCTACATATAATGATGTGGGAGCATGAAGATAAGGCAACAGGGTATATTCTTAGAAGAGAAAAGTAAGCAGATCATTATAAGTAGTTGGAACAACACTAGCAGTCCATTGGAAAGAAAATTTGGAAAGGAATATCAACTTCATCAATAAATAAGGAAGAATATGTTTTGAAGAATTATACAATTGACAACGTTTAGTTGGGGAAAGATTTTAGAATCTCAAAATATTTCAATCCACGCACTTTTTAGAACAATATATGGTCATTGATTTCTATTCAAGGTTGTTACTCATCAGGGTTTCAGAAAAACTTTTCAACTGGCAGTCTCAAAGCTGTGACCTACAGAAGTTGGAACATAAAGAGTTTTCAAAGATGAAGAAATAAAGGACACAAACCTTCAAATCTTCAGAAAAACTCATCAAAAGGCCAGAGTATTTCATGATCTCAGTATCAACCCAGCTCATTCATGGCGGCCTACATACATAGTATTCTAAGATATTGAAAGGAAGATGAAAACCCCTATGGTAATTGTTATCTCTCATGAGATCTCATGCATTTAAAAATTTGGGATTTTCCATCTACAAAAATATAAAAATACAAAGCAAGAATAAGATATCCAACCACAGCTTTCTCATGAGTTTACAGGATACAGAAAGTAGGGAAAAATACCCATCACTCATTATGGAAAAATCCATTAAAAGCCCACACACGAATACAGAGAGATGCAATCAGAGGAGAGTAACCATGGTGGTGTGGCCAGAGGGCCTTCAAACATTTCACAGATGAAAAATAATTACCATATTGTGGCAAAGGAGAGCTTACCTTATTTATTTTGTAGGTTTTCCATGATAAATCTTTTACAATCAGCAAAGAATGGCAAAGTTCGAACACAGGTTTCTTCCATGGTGGCATACAGTGGGGTTTGCTAAATGAAGATCAATTGGAATGAATGCCTTGGCCGTAGTTTTTTCTTTAGGGTTTTCCTTAGCCCTAGGCTGATAAGGCATATTTTTAATTTAATTTTAAGTTTCAAATGTCCTCACTAATACCTTTGGTATTAACATTTAAAATTTTGCATGTTTTTTCAAAACTACTAATGCCAACACCGATATATCCCAGGTGATGTAGTTTTGATGAAATCACCTTAGCCTTTATGATTTTTATTAGAAAATCAAGATGTCAAAAGTGCCTTAGCTTATGATAGGATTTTTGACAAAAATCATATATGTCGTTATTTATTGCATATTTCTATTGTATAGCATTTAATTAAATGATTCAATTACACATCATTTAATTAAAATGTTATTTTTAAAAAAATGAAATTAAGTAACAAGTCATGTAACAAAATATAAGTCAAAGTCAACCAAGCATTAATCATGCAAAGTGGGTCAAATGGTTGAGGTTTTCTTTCAGTTCTGACACCAGTTTTGAAGATTAATCATGCATGATTCAGGGATAGAGTTTCAGTTTGATATGCATGGGAGAATTGATTAAAGCAAGGTGAATTTTTGCATGTTCTGGACCACATTCAGAGATTTCCAGTTCAGCTTGAGTTACAGATCAGTTGCATGCTTTATGACTGTGAGTTCGAGATTCAGTTCACTCATTTTTGCATGAGTTTGAACCTTATTTTCAGGGATTTTTTCTTATGCTCAGATTTCACCTTGGAGTTATCATTTTCTTACTGAAATTGACTTTCAGTTGGATCATTCATGCACTTTGGAGTTGCATCTTTTGTATATATTGAAATTTTTTATCTTTTTCACTCGGTTCTCATTTTTTCTCCTTTGCACCCTGCAAAAGCGAATTATTTTGTAACTCAACATTATTTTCAGATTAATACAACAATAGGTTTATAGGTCAATTAGTGTGTTTTTGTAGAAAGACTCCTTTCATTACCATCTTTTTTAGAATTCGCCTTCAAGTTTACAAGCATCATTGTCATATAGGATTGATCGAAATGATTATTGTGTTTGTAGTTTATGAAACCTTTAAATATTTTTGTCTTAATGAATTTTTGTATGCATCCATGTTTAAATCCACTGGTTAAACATTGTGCTAATCAATAATCGAACAGTCTAGTTGTGGGAATTATATTTTCCTTCTATGATTGTTTCTTTAAAAGCCTATGTTTAAAAAATTCAAGTGTTTAAGCTTTTAGATCTAGTTGTGTGAATGAAAATAGTGAGTAATCATTCTGTGAGTTAAGTCTGCATATTGAATTCTTCAGTGCATCACCATAGTTAAGTTTCATATTTCTAAATTTAGATTTAGTCTTTCTCCCTTTTCCAACAAATCACTCAGTTATTAACCAGAAAATTAAATACAAACCAGCCTAGAATCTGGAGGTCTAATTCCTTATAGGATACACACAGCCTGAAAGTAGTTCCAATGTTTCAACAGATTGCTAAATTTCAATATTCAAGCATTTGGGTGCAATCTATTTGACAACAGGTATATCATTTGTAATTGTTATATTATGTTTGGCTAATAGTTATTCAATGTCATTCATAGATTCAAGCTGGCACAGGAGACCATGTTATTGTTGATGTTAATTATCTTCCTTCTTTCAAGGAAATTCCAGATGAAAGTGCTATTCCAGCATTTTGGGAAGCTATAAGAGTTCATATCGATCCTTCAAATCAAAATACCACTAAGGTTTCTCCCCTTCTCTTTCCAATAAAAAATAAGCTCCCTTTGACAAGACAAATCCCAAGGACAATGACCCTTTGTAAGAAATGGAATAAAATAGTGATCAACACTCCATTACTTGTGTTACATCCACTTGTTCGTATCAATCTTATCCTTGAATTTTAATTTTCTTATAGAACTTTAATTAGCCTTGGGAATTGATCCAAAGAATAATAACGTAATATTTGTTAATAAAGATTAAGAGTTGCAAAACATAAAGAATATGGTTACATAAAAATAATGAAGTCTTAATGTTTATTAAATGATGACTTTTATCACACTTCAAGACAAAATTCCATTTACAGTTGATGAGGGAAATAATTTCATGTACTAAAAAACATGAGGTGATTGGAGCATCATTTCAAAGGAAAGGAGTGCTCAAGACATGTGGTATTAGCACCACCCAAACCTATAGTTTGAAAACCTCCAATGCCCTATGGAATGTGTAGCCATTGGGTGCCATAAATATATTTGGGGAGCCATGGAGAGAAAAAGATGATGGAGTGTGGAACAAGAAAACCACAGAGGGTAGAAAAATCATGTGGAAGATTACTAAGGTTGTGGTCATAGTTTGGAAGGATAATGCCAAAGATGAAGACGTTAAGAAATTACATTAGAGTTCTTGTTGGAAGTAACATAGGATGTGAGTGTGGAGTTTCCAATGGGAAAAGTAATGCTTCTTTACAACCTGAAATAAGTTGCGACAGTCAGAAATATGAAACATCTTGTTTCACTCAGTATGTTTCCTTTTCTCTAAAAAGTACATATTCTAATTCTTCAAAAATATTTTTAATAGATATAAGTTATCAATCTTGGTTTGGGTTCAAGGGTGCAATTTGTGGATTTGGTAAAAAAAAATCAAGTTTGATTCATTTTGGTTTTTTCCATACAAAAACTTGTAAAAACCATAAATATATGCATATTTGTAGCAGAAATTAAGCTCAGTATTTTTTAAAAACATGCTCCTATGGCTTATAATCCCCATTCTCCCTTTAGGTTTTAATTTGCATTCCTTATTCTCCTATAGCTATTCTACATCTAATATACTTAATTTTCCTTTGCATTCATTTTCAACATTCAATTTAGCTTATTGCTAGCCTTGCTTGGGATCATCCATTGCAACTTAATGGCCTCTCTCATAATCTAGTCCTAATGTCATCTTGCTTGTTCTATACTCCTCACTTGTTCCCCACTTTCTTATTGACAAATCTCTTATTTTCCATTTATCACCTATTATGTTACCGACAACTCACTTAATGCCCATCTTATCACCTATTACTTAAAGATAGACATATTCTTAGACATTCCTAGATTTCAAGCAACCTTTGGCTCTCCTACTTGCCTTCTCAGTTGCCTTATTTGTAGATTCTACATTTTTATACTTGTTTTATAAAGGTTCCTAGTGCACAAGTGATAACCATTTGATTGCAGCAAAAAATGCCTCATTTTTGCAAAAAATAATGAAAGTTTTTTAATCATATCAACACTTCTTAGTCACTTATGAAGCATATAGATATTCCCCCTCTATTTTTCATCTTTTAGTCAGTCACTGTGACATTCCAATTGTCTCTTTCAAACTAGAGCAACTAAGTCCCCATATTTTCCTCACCCATCTTTCACCCTTTCAAGCACACCTAGGTCAAATATAATATAGTAGTACCCTATGATAAAGGTACAATTCTAGGGGTATCTAAAAGTATAGATATTAGGACACTGAAGTATTCAACACTAAATGCTTGAAAAGAGTAATGTTCAACACTGAAGTAGTCCTGCAATGTAGCTATAGAAGAAAAATATGTCTATTAACAAATTCAAAGAAAAATGTTTAACTACACTCCTAGTCATAAGAAAATGAGGCTTACCTTACACCTGCTGTAACATAAACAGTCAAAGAAAAATTAGCGTGAGAAAATTCTTTGAATACAAAAGAATTTGTTAAACCTCGCGTCGTTTAATTAAGACTATGCAAAATCCATATGGGTATCTTCCATTTTTCTCCCTGAGTAGTACCCATTTCACTCTTTCTCATGGCTTCTACTCCTATGATCATCCTCTAGCATAGGTGATGTAGCTATTGTCCCTACAAAAAACCAAGTCTAAGACATCATAACATTTAGAAAGAGAATCGTAGGAGATCATTGAGACCCAACAGAGGTGAAAAAGTCTCGTAAATAAATAAAGGAGGTTGCTTGCTGCTAATTAGGGTTAATTGTTTTAGAATGAAATAAAAATAAATAAATAAATGATATCAACCATACAATTTAAAAAAAAATTAAAACTCATTGAGACCATGACAAGTGACTTACCTCAAAATTCTGCACAGATTATGTTGTGTTTTCAACGATGCGGATGAGAAAAAATGGGTAGAGTGTGCAGGAAAAAATTATGCAATGTTCAGAACCCTCCTACTTTGTTTGAATGGGTGAACCTAACTTTGAAATTGCACTTGGATTCCTATTTTTAATTGAACATCTCATATGTTCTGCAAGGTTTCACACAAAATAATGATTTGATACTTTAACACCGCAAAGAGTTTATTTTTTGGAAGATTAGATATTGACAAAATGTCTCTTGAACAGAGGTTATCTCATGGAATGCAATGCTTGCAGGATATGCCCAAAATATATTTTTTCCAAAAATCTTTAGGAACTTTCAAGCAAATACAATTGTCAGGTGTAAAGACAAATTGGACAACCTTTTCTAGCATTCTCCCTACCAATGCTAAAATAGGAGAATTGGAATAGGGTATGGAAATCCATCAAAGCATAAAAAATAGAGGAATTTTTTAAGACGTTGCAGATGCAATTGCCCTATGGACATTTGTGCAAAATGTGAAAGCATAGAAAAGGCACATTAACTACTTGACAAAATACCTCAAAGAGATGTCATCTCATGGAATATGTGGGCGAGCTTTGAAATATGTAGAACCTCAAGAATCTAGATTGTTTTGCATTAGGAAGGGCTTCTTAGAACTTCAAAAATATCAAACCCATGATTTGTAGAGGATGATACTTGGTTTATATTCTAACATACCTGATAGCTCATTTCTGGTTCTCAATATATATTCCCTTTCTAAAAATTGTTGTAAACAAGTCTCATCTGTAAAGATCTCAACCATAAATGGACGAGATATAATCTAATGTAATATGAATCATTTTACCACATAATTTTAGATGGTGAATGTTGTTTGTTCTCTTGTAAATAAACTCATGGGATCTAATGTAATGTGTCCATCTTAATAAATTTTTTAGTGGAGCCTTTGTATTGTAGAGCATTGTATAGGAGGAGTTTTACTTCTAATTGTGTCTGTGGTTCAAAATAATACCAAGAATGCATTATGGAGGGTAAGTATCAACATCAAAAGGTATTTAAATTTGATAGAATAAATACTCTGGTCATACCTCCACTTTAAGCTCAAAAAATGTTCACATTGCACTTTGCAATTCTTAGCCTTTTGCAACACACAAACTCATTTTATGAAAAATAATTACAGATGAAAAAAATATATTTTTTATAATTTTTTCACCATGGATTGGATAGGGTAGGATTAAGCTACCAAAAAAAACAAAATTATATAATGATATAGCCACCCTAACCTTCTTCAAACCAATTGTATTAGTGTCATGAACACTTGTGGAATTGTCACCAACAACAGTTATGAAAGTGTATCAACGGTCCTACAACACAAACAACGGTTGCATCAATGTATCAATAGGCCAACAACAAGAAACATATATCTAACTATACTAGTCACCTAGCTAATGTCACCAAAAGTCATACCCTACAAAGTGGTAGTGCTACCCAAATAGGACAACACAATCAAAGACAACTAAGAAATGATGTCTTGTCCATTTCTTGGTATTTAAGGGTTATTTAGTACACACATCACAAATATTTGTATATGCAAGTATCAACACCTATTTGTAGAGCCATGACTAAAGGAGTGATTGAAAAAATGAATTCAATTCTAAACAGTGGAAGTCTAGGGGGAAATCACAAGTTGATAAAACTAGAAAAATGTTGAATTACTATAAGAAAAATCTAATGATATTTATAAATTTTAAGGAAGAAAATCTTAGTGATGACACTACCAAGCTTGTTTCTGCCACACATGGGTTTCCAAGGTAAAATTCCTTTGTGTTACTATATGTTCTTGTTTAAATTTTGTTGTTAATTCTCATGTATCATTTCCAACAACAAATTGATAGTTATTCAAGTACAATGTACATTCTAAAGTGTTCTCATTTAAGTTTCTTTTCAAGTTGGAAATATAGTTCATGTTTTCAATCTGCAATTAATTGTCAATAGGTAAAAATTTGAGAAATTACCAATGAATCTTAAGACAAAAATTCCAATTCTTATATTTTAGCATCATTCTAGTGTTTGTTCAAACTATCATCTAAAAGTAATTACACACTTCCTCTCATATAGGAATGTTTATATCTCTTAGGCTATTGTTAGAATTCTTATTCACTACGTGGTGAAGAAACACAAATATATAACAACCTCATACAATGCTTGAACACTTGTTATTCCTTTGCAACTCATTAATGGATCCCAATGATATTCAATAAAGAACTTAACTATGTTAGTCAACTAGAGACATCTATTTAAATAAAGCTGCATATTTCATCCAATATTTCTACTTATAAAGCATCTATTATATCATATTTGTACTTATAATGCACCTACTATGCCCATAATCCATTGGGAATCCATTTGGTAAAAAATATAGATAGCATTTCCTTCTTGTAGTAAATATAAAGTTAAATATTTTCAAATCACAAATTTAACATAGTTGATAGTCTCAAACTAATTAAAATAGAACTAGCTATTTCTAAAATATCAAAAAACAACATCCTTGGTTAAAATTTTATTAATTAAAAAGTATTTCTATATAATTTTCTAAGAAATAGATAAATAAATACACATATTTTTTGGTTCTTAAAGAGGATGTAAACGTTCCATAAGAAGAAGAAATTAGTAGAATATATGAAGAATCAACAAGAATGATGCATCAAAAGAAACATATAAACTTACCCAACTATGTATATTCGAAGGTAAACTGCAGAGTCCAGACCAACATGATCAATAAGCTCATCCACAGGAATTTTCAAAGCAACAGGAACCCAGGTGAGAAATTTGAAATATGTTTTATAATTCAAATTGATGAATTTTCCAATTAACTGTTGAAACAAAGCATATACAACTTCAAAAGTAATATGAATCTTATAAAATGAAAATAATCTAGGGCACAAGTGTGAAACAAGATTGTTCTCTGTTTGAGTGATGTCCATAGTTGTGAAACAAAAAATAGAGAGAGAGAGAGAGAGAGAGAGAGAGAGAGAGAGAGAGACAGAAAAGTTAGGGAATTCCACAAATAAGCATCACAAGTGAAGAAGGTTACCTCAAATGGCTGAGCACAACAAAAGGCATGGAGTCAGGCTTCCATAACTAAGGATTTTCCCATAATATGAGTGACAAATATACATCAAACAACACGACTGCCCTGAATTCCCCTTGCTTGGGATTCAAAACCATGACCACCAAACCCTTGACCTATACAAGCCTCTTGCTCGACAATTCCTTCAGCTCATGTACTATGCTCCTACTCCCCTTCACTAACACTGACCTTACATTTTCAAGAAAAAATAGTAATAGAACACAATAGAAAATGGCCTAACTGCATACAAATTTGAAATATAATATTAACTGAAACCATGAAAAGTGACTTACTACAAGATTCTACACAAATTGTGTCATATCAACATTGATGATGCGAAAAAATGGGCAGAGGTTGCAACCCTAAATCAAGTGTCACACTTTCACTTCTCCCTTTTGGAAGGCTACGCCTAAAAATAAGGTTTGACTTTCACTTCTCCATATTGGCGGGCATTTCAACGAAGGTTTTAGAGTATGTTTGTTAAAATGAAAATTATGGACAAGATCTTAATAATGAGAAATTTTTTGCATGTTAAATACATATATAAAATTATTATATAGTTAATAATTAATAATAATTATTTTTTATATAATACAAATATAATTAATATATTATATATAATAGTAATATAGATTAAATTATATATAATATAATTATATTTATTATTATACATTGTATACTATAATAAAAATTATTAAATAAAAATATAAAATTATTATAATTAATAATTAATAATTAATATATTTTTATATAGAGTGGGTGGTTGGGCAGGCATCTCTCCACAATTATCAGACTCATCGTTGAGGAAAAATATTCATTTTTAGGGAAAAATGTTCTTTTTTTAAGGGAAAAATCTTCGTTTTCAGTAGACTCGACCATTACATTTCTACAATCCATGCAAATTGAATCTAATTGCTTCTACAAATAACTACTTGACCTTATGTTTTTAAGGAACTACTTCTAGAAATAATTACTTCTACAGACATTACATTTCTACAATCCATGTAAACTAAATCTAATTGCTTCTAGAAATAACTACTTGACCTTTTGAAATGAAAGTGTCTGGAAGATAGCCCTCAAAATGCAATTAGATTGTTTAAATCATATTTTATTAGTGAAATTGACCACAATTGCTCTTGGATTCATTTGACATGCTAACACAACAAGAAAATCAAATTGGCTTCAAATCATAGTTAAAAACATTAATGATTCATTAACATAATGAGTAATAAAAGTTAAAGAATGTAAATGTTAATTTTTTTTATAAAATATGTGAAGGCCTTAAAAATGCAACGAGAGGCAATTCCTTCCACACAATAGGTATTTTTCATGCACCAAGCAACCTAGGCAGCCAAATGGCCCGCTTAGGTAGGGGTCCCATGAGGGGGGCTTAGGCTCTATAGATTATGATCAAATTCAAAAGAAAAAAAGAATATAGGAGTAATAGTCATTTATTTAGTCATTTTTATTTGTCTGACCAATTATTTAGTTGTGGTTTTACCCAATGACCAAATTAGTCACTTATGATGGTGAAATTAGTCATTTGCCAAATTCTACTAGTGTTAGTCATGTGACTATAATTTTTAGTCACGTGACTAAAAGTTTTAGTCATGTAGTCATTTATTTGCTAAATTCTACTAGTGTGTGGCAGTTGCTGATGCGATGTGAGATGTTTTGTGGGCCAAGATGAGATATTGTATTGTGTTTGGGATCGTGGATGTAGGATGGATGTGAGGAACAAAGATATGGTTTGAACTAGAGGTTGGGATGGATTGCTTTGCGATTGGTGCGGTGGTTGTTGTGAAGAGAATGGAGGGTTATATAGCGGCGGTTGCTATTGGGGTGGCTAAGATAATGTAGGGGTGTTTTGCATAGGAGGTTGTTGGGTACCAAATAGAACATTCAATTGGGATGTACCCTATGGCAATAATAGAGGCCATAAGTTAGATTGGGGAGGTTACAGAGATGCATATGAAGGAAATGGAAGGTTTATGGCCCTAGAAGGACGAGGCAATGCAGTAAATGGGGTGCCCCCAACGTTGATGGGAGGTTGATTTGAAAGGGTTGGTGCCGCTAGCATTAAGGGCGGTTGTTGTGGAATGTTTTGTGGCATGCCAAAGGAAAAATGATCATTGGGATCAATTGTTTGAGGAGCCCATATGACTGAGATTGTGGGCTGCAAGGGGTTGTTGATGTGATACAAAATGGCATTGTCAAATTCAGGTTGATGCGAACCATCTACTAGAGGAACATTGGGGATGTATGAAGTACCTAGCACGTTTTGTGAACCTTGGAGTACATTAGAGGTGGAACCACTATATTTAGATAAGTCAACTCTTGGAGGAAGTTTAACACCTTTTTCAATTAAGTGGGCCAGGATTTCTTCCCCATGTTTTTGGAGAAGATGATCTGTCATTTGTACATTGATAAGGTTACTAAAGTGTTCCTTAAATGTAAGTTCAGATTGGTTGACCATGTTCTCATCCCCGAGTGGTGATGTGTTTTGACCATCAATATTGGATTGAGATGATGTACCATTATGTGGATCCTGAGGGATGTTTTCACTTATATGGGGATCTTGAGAGGCATTAGCTACGTTGTTCAAATCTTGAGGGGTATTCGGTTGGGATTGTTGTTCGGCCATTTTCCTTGTTTGTGATCGGGTATGAACGGGCTTGCAAGATGATATGATGGACTAAGATGTTAGGATGACCTTGGTGATGAAAGGATTGATTTGATTTGATGATTAATTAGCTGACATGGATGTGGCTTGATAGGATTGATTTGATTTGATGATTGATTAGCCGATGAGGATGTGGCTTGATAGGATTGATCTAATTCGACTAAAGTGGATTTTGTTTGATGAGATCGGATTGGGTTGATTGGTAGACAATTGGATGATATGATGATTTGATTTGGATTGATGATCGATTAGGATGAATGATGATGACCAGAATCTGAAACCGAGTTCAAGAGTGACCCTTGGTAACACTAGGTGTTGATTAACTGACTAAAGGACAAATGTGTGATAACAACACCAAATCCAACTTGAGATTGAAGTGGATTGATTGGGACAACAAGGATGATTGACTTAGGACAAATGACAATCCTAAGTTAGTTTTGATGGATGACGATTAGAGATGAACACCTAGGTCAGCTTGGATAACTACTTTTAACAAGATTTCAATGGGATGTCGATGCTCCGATGCATGGAAATGATAACCAAAATGTGGGTTCAAATGGGTAAATGAGGATAATGGATGGGTGAATGGATGGAAAAATTGAGGGAATGAATGTTTAGGATGGCGAGTGGACTCTCGAAATAGGTGTACGGATGTTCAAAACAGGGAGAGGAGTGATCAAAATGGTGAAACGAGGGTCCCGAATGACGAAATGGATGGAAAAGCTAATCAGTCAATGGGTAGGTCCACCCAAGGAACAAAAGATGGTCAAATTTTTCCAAAACAAGCCTGAAAGGGGTGGGCCAAAGGTCAGGTCCACCCAAGGAGCAAAAGATGGCCAAATTGTTCCAAAATAGGCCTGAAAAGGGGGGGTTAGAGGTCAGGTCCGCTCAAGGAACAAAAGATGGCCAAATTCTTCCAAAACAGGCCTGAAAAAGGGGGGTTCAAAGGTTAGGTCTGCCCCTAGATAGGTTAGGTTTGCCCAAGGAATAAAAGATGGTCAAATTCTTCCAAAACAGGCCTAAAAAGGGGGGGTCAAAGGTCAGGTCCACCCAAGGAACAAAAGATGGTCAATTTTTTCCAAAATAGGCCTAAAAGGGGTGGGTCAAAGGTTAGGTCCACCCCTAGAAGAGTCAGGTCTGCCTATAGAGGTCAAATTTTTCATATAAGGGGGAAAATCCAGCTATGTAGAGGTTAGGTCTGGCTATCTCGAGGTGAAGTCTGACTGTCTGTAGGTTTAAACCTGATTTTTGACAAAAAGGACTAAGGAAAAGGACTCAAAACACAACAATCATCAATCAAAAGGATATGGGTGAGTGAAATGAATAAGAAAATTACTGGTTTTGCACAAAGAAGACAATTCAGACAACATAAGCCTAAGTCTAGTAGAAAGGGTATGGTCAACAAAATCCTCTAATCTAGGATGAACATGGTTACTAGGGAGTCCTTGATGTACACCCGGTACGTGAGGTGCAAACCATGAACACCAACCCATTACAAGCATAAGTCAAGAACCTTAAAGGCTCAGACCAACTCTTCACATCATCTCGATACTTCACCAATTACAACGTGGTTGGATTGAGGTACAAATTTCACTCTCCCCCCTTTGTATACCCTGTTAGTATGCGTGGTTGGAATCATCCGTTGGGGTGATGAAATCCCCAAGTAGGTCCTGCTAAGAAAAATAAAAGAGGTCGACTCAAAGGATGTGGTAAGATACAATTTCTTGTCACCCAGGATCGTCAAATGACACAAGGGGATTGGATACGTCAAATAGCTCACACACAAACATGGAAAACAAGGTTGATTGACACCTCCTAGTTAAACTATGTTCATAAATTAGGGGTTAAAAACCCTTAAAACAACCAAAAAGATTGCTAAAAAGTCAAATTTTACCTTCTAGAAAAAACTATCTAGGGAAAATCTAGCTGTGCACAAGTAAGGTCTAGCTGACTATAGGTTAAATCTGACTGTCTACAGGTCAAATCCAGCTGTCTGTAGGTCAAATCTACCTATTTGCAGGGATAATCCAGCTATTTGCAGGTCAAGTCTGCCCTTCTATGAATTTTTTTCCAAAAGCAACTTCTAAGGTCTGTGGAGGGTAGGTCCGCCCCTAGGCAAGGTCAAGTCCACCTATGGAGGGAAATTTTTCCTGTCTGTCAAGTCAGGTCCACCCCTGTAGGTCTGGCTTCATGACTGGGTATGCCAGAAATGTGATAGGGAAATTTTAAGTGTTAGAAAACAAACAGCAAATAGAAGAGAGAAAATAATACTAAAAACATTCCACACCTCAAGATTAGCCTAGTTGGATTCAATACAAAATAAAGATAACAAAACGAAACCTTTTACCTTGTCTCAAACTGATCCTTTAGTTGGCCCTTTTATCTTTGGTGTTGTATGCTCCTTGGATGGAAAGTGTGCAAGCTATAAGGTGGAATGAAGATGGAGAATGAGTGAAAAGTGGATGCAAGTATGAAAAATGGCTAAGTATGGCTCAAGAATTTTTTTTACAAGAGTTTGGCTACTATCAATGATTTCCCCCAAAATGAGAGAAAAGAGGGGGTATTTATAAAGAAATTGGAATTCTCTAGGGAAATGGACTGTCAAGATTGAGCCACCAAGATCAAAATGTAGGGCTAAGGTTAGTTGAGAACTCACAAGCCCTCACATCTTGACATGTGGCATGTGAAGTGGCTTATAAGAGTTGATGTGTACATGAGGTGGAAGGATAGTACATGACATGGAGGGAGTACATAGTACCTTGGGATTAGAACAAGATCTCCTCATAAAGGAGGTATTTGTCCCCATGTGGGTGAGAGGACATGTGGGGAATTAAAAATTTCTCAAATATTCTCATGGGGATGAGAGAAGGAATTTAAAATTCTTTTAAATGCATTGGGGGATTAAATGTGAATTAAAAATTCACATGGAGAATGAGGTGTTTTCTTCAAAAAGAGAAAGATTTTAATGAAGTTGACTAAGGACACATTCCATAAATGATATGGGGATTAGGGATGACCTAATTAAGTGATTAAGGTTGTGCAAGTACTTGATTAGACAAATTAATGATAGATTAAAGACAAGTGGGAAATTATGGAGGATGGGACCCTAATGATGATTAGAGGTGTTCACATCTTAATCATAAATTAATTATGACTAAGAAAGAGGGTTAAATTGCTAAAAGGGATTAGAGACCAACTTGAAAAGTTGGAGGATGTGACAATGAGAGAGAAAGTGAGGAATTTAAAAATAAATTTAAAATTCCAAAAGATAATATGACTAAATTAAATAAAGTGATACATTTATTTAATTTAGAGAGGAAAGAGGGGGAAAGTATTTATTAAATTAAATACTTTAGAAACCTTATGTAGGACACAAAATATTAATTAAGTGAGTGATTTAATTAATACCGGAAAAGAGGATGAATTAAATGAGCAAAGGGATGATTAAGGAGACACCTTTGACCATATGGAAGTGGTCAAATCTAGGTGTCTACAGACATTTATTTGAAAAAGTTAAAAAACATGGTTGCAAACACAAAACATAGAAGAGTAAGAAGAAGCCATAAGAGCTTCCAAGTGTGAGTGTTGGATGCCCCGTATGCAAGGGGTCATATGTAAGGAGATTTAAAGATTTAGAGAAGTAGTTGAAGCTACCATTGCAAAAAAGTCAAAGTTTGATACAGTAGTAGCCGTTGGAGAAAAAAATTTAAAAAGATTGTAGATGCTAAAGCATTAGTAAAAAGGAAAAAGAAAGAAGCTCTAGAAACTTTCAGCAGAACAATTACTCTAGATAATTTGCAGAAGCAACACAGAAAGATGCGATGCATCAAAAGTTTTACTCCAGAAAGACATTGCTCTGGAAATTTAGCTCCGAAAATTTCAAATGGATCAAGATTAAGTTCAAAAGAAAAGAAAGAAATAAAAAGGACATAAGTCAGTTGAATAGACCTTATGCATCAACACACAAAAAAAAGCACATCGTTGATGTCGTATCATTAGTAAAAGAAGTCAGCAAAAGTGAAGTTGTTGCCAAGCGGAATGAGAAATGCAGGTTGCTATAAATCAGTTGAAGATGCTGCCATAATAAAAGGAGATTATTGTAGAAATAGCCAAGAGGATCCAATCTCATAGTCATAAGAAATAAAAAAAGAGCAATGCAGCTTTGCAACAAGCAAGAACTTGGTGTAAGGAAGAAGAAAGAGCATCAAAGCTCTACAATAACTTTTCAATCTGAAATATAAATGTGATTGTGTATATTTGTGTGTTTTCAAGCATGGAAAGAGCCCCATCTCTCAATTCTTTTTATACCAAAAACAAAAATGAGATCATAAAAAGATCAAAAGATCTCAAGAGAATCCCAGTTGTATGAGGTCATAAAAGGTCAATTGAAGCTGTCAATGAGTAAAGAAATAGCATAGTCAAATACCACAACATTTGTTAGTAATGTTTGAAATCTAAAAGGTGGATGCTCTAGAATTTTCAAAACTAGAATTGAAGGTGGATGCTCCAGAAGATTCAAAACTAGAAATGAAGGTGGATGCTCCAGAAATTTTTGAAATGAATAATTGCAATTGAGATTAAGGGGGAGTGTTGGAGATATAATCTCACCTGCTCCATTTAATACCCCAACTATACTTGTCATATCATCATGCTCCATATCATTTTCATATCTCTAGGATATCTCAACATTGAAGAGAATCAACCATCGTATCTACATTGGATCAAAAATTGATCCGAGCATTAAAGTTAGTTTAAGAAGCCAGCTTTTGGAAAAGGATACAAAATGACATGAAATGATTTTGCATTAAATCCTATGCAGGCCTCACAAATTTTGTGGGTGAAATGAAATATATTATTTTATGTTTATGTTGAAGACTCTAGAAGATGCCTTTTAGGTTTTATATTTGGTTGCTATGTAGTTGCGTAACTCAAAAGGATATAGCTCTCAAGAGCAAAAAAGAAAGAAAAGTCTATAATGAAGTTGATGATGAAAGAACCCAGAAAACTCTATAAAATAAAAACATAATTTTGATTCATATAAATTAATGGGTTGTTGTTTATTGCTTGTTTTCATAATGGTGTTTAATCGAATGATCTGAAATCTACTATCAGTTTGTGTTTTTTTTGTTTATCCTCCCCCTTTAAAATCTGACAAGAGCATGAAATGCCAAGAATGGATGTGTAACTAGTGTGTTCAACCATGGTAATGGATATTATTCTTGCTCAAATTTGTAATACACATTCCATTTCTCTTGGAAAATAGATATTATCCCTACTATCTATTAATCTGTTCTAATGAGAGTGAGTCTGCAAGAGTTCTAAGTTATGATGTCTCCTTCCCATCCCTCCATCTCAAAAGTAACAAGTGTTATCACAAGAAAATGGCATCCCAAAGATTCCCCCCATGTCGAGCGGTTCTCCCAACTATACATGAAAAAATCTATATTTAGCTCCCTCTAGTATCGGTTAGAAAACTCCACTAATAAGACCTATTGACAAGACAATAAAGCATGAGATTACTCAGAGAGGACAGCCAAAAGGCTAAAGAAGCTCAGTGTGTCACCGAGAATCTTCAGATAAGGACTGCATTTAATCCTTCAAAGCAGTTACAAGAATCTTTTTCGGCATGCAGTCATTGTATTTTCTCATGTAAAATAATTAATGCTAATTTCCCACTTCCTTGTCTTCTAGCAAGCAACATTATAAAGCTAGTTAAATTCAAACACTCCAAAACACAATTAATCAAAAGTCATAAAAGGGAAATTTGTGGAGGGCATTACATAAGCTGCAATGTTTAAAACATGTTGCTAACTTGCAGAACTTTCACCCTCTGCTTATTGTTCCTTCTTGCCACTGTGCAACTTTGACATTATGCCCATTTTTATGGAGGTCCTTGCTTGGCATGTCAATGACTACATAGTTAGGAATAAATATAGTATACAAATCTATTTAGATATAGTAGTTTATATATAAATAGATATATAAATGTGTACATATGGATATATATATCTGGTTATATGTGTATTTTTTAAATGTGCATACAAAGGAAAAATTTAATGCATATATGTACTTAATCATTTTTATTCTTGTTGTTGTATATCCTATTGTTTGGATTTAAGAAAGGATGAAGGGACTAGCTAGCAACATATACAAATATCTGCATATAGGTATATGTAGAAATATATTAAAAACTGCATAAATACATATATATATATAAGCAACCTCAAAGATAAAGAGATACATATAGGGATATATACATTTGCATTTATCATTTTTATTCTTGTTTTTTTATCTCGTGTTGTTTGGAAAGTATTAAAAGTGGAATGGTTATACCCATTTTCATTTAATCAAATTAGTAAAATGGTTGACATATTATCGATATTTCTAGGTTGTCTACCAGTTGCCATTAGACATTGCAATACATTAATCTTTTATTTTTATTGTGAAATAGAGCTCTCAATCAATCAACTCAAATTGCAACATTTTCTCCTTGTAAAAGTTCCCACAACTATGTCTACAAAATTGAGCTTTGTGGATGGGTTTTTAGAGCCCCCCAAGATTGATTTGTCGACATCCCCCATAGGTTCCATTGTAGAGTCCAGCTTTGAGGGTGCCAACCACCAACCTTCAGATCCTAATTCCATAAGTTTATATTTCCTTTTTCTTATACCTGTTGCAAATTTTCTATTTTTTTTCCTTCCTCTTTTTTATTCAACCTGAACATTTCCTTTCAATTTCTTTAATTTTATGATTGGGTATGTGCAGGATCATCATGGAAAAAATAGGCCCTTAAGTGGCAAAAAATTTAGAAAACTCAGAGTTAGGTAACTTGACGTAAAAATTTGAATAAGTTATCTATATTATTTCAAAAATATGTAACAATAGAATTTGTAGCAAATTGAATGTAGTTTCTAAACTACTAGGATTATTTAAAATAGAAAAAATTGATTTGGTGAAAATTTGAAATTTCAATGCAGTAGTACATAAATTCTAGGGAAAAAATAAGAAGTAGGTGTCTGTCTGACCACCCTAACCACAATAAAATGATAACATTTTTTTATAAGATTTTAGGTATAAGTAGAGGACTCATGTCTCGATGTGATGCATATTTTTTGTAATTTTTTCCAAGTAAATAATTAATTATGAATTTTTATTACAACTTTTAAAAAATATAAAATCGATGTTTGACCACCTTAACTTGGTCAAAACTTCATGAAATTAATTTTTTCTTTTTAATCCTATAGTATGTGAAGCATAGAATGTGACACATATTTTGGATTCAAAAAATGTCATACCATTTGAAAGCTATAGATGTTTTTCAATCAACCTATCAATCAGGACTTTAGTCATAATTTGAATAGAAAATGAATAATAATTACTTATTAAATTCAAAGTAAATCATAATTTATATTGGTAGAAAGCTGAGAATCTCCTTTAAAAACCCTTTGTGTCATCAATTTTGGGTTAAAATGTCATCAGCCACATACCAATCATATTGCCACTTTTTGGCCCATCATGATCCTGCACATACCCAATTCTCAAATTCAAAAATTCACACCACATACCCTTTCTTGTTTATGTTCCAAATTTTCATATAGATGTGGAAGTGGATACACATTGATCTTTTTCAATACATAAAAGTTCATCCCTTTGCAACCTTTGTTTCCCTTACTCCTTTTATCCATTTGGTGTGATCAAGTACATTTTCCTCAATTGAATTTGTCTTTTTAGGCTGCAAAGAAACAACCAACTTTGACTTCATAACATTCTACAACATTGCAATCAGATGTTGTTCATAAGAAAGCATTTAGCAGTGTAGTACGTGGAATGTGTTCATAAAAAAGTTGTAAAATTGTCTATATTATGCCACTACAATCTGTTTATCATAAGTGGAAACATTGAAAAATACCAAAAATAGTGCATAGAACTATTTCAAACAATCAGTTGCCATATCTACACATCTTTAGCGTTATGTTGATCAGACCCAAAAATACTCAAAAACAACCCAATAGAATTGAACTATAGTATTCAACAGTATAAAATTTAGATGTTAATAACAAATAATTTTGTAATGCAGTAGGTGCAACATGTTCACAGCAAAGTTGAAAATTTGTTTGGATTGTGCTAGTACAATGTGTCTATTGAAAATAAATACATTGAAAAACACCCAAAATAGTGCACAAAAATATAGTAAGAGCTTCAAACCACATGATCATAATTTAAGGAAACCATTCAATAGTATCCTTCCTATTACAAAGGTAATTACAATGAAATAGTGAATGTACTAGTTTATGCATGAAATTATTAGATCATGTGTTTGTGTGTGTGTGTATGTATGTATACATATGTATATATGTATATATATATGTAGTGAAAAAAACTATGGTAAGAGCTTTGAAACACATGATCATAATTTAATGAAACCATTCAATAGTATCCTTCCTATTATGTTGGTAATTACAATGAAATATTGAATGTATTAGTTTATGTATGCAACGATTAGATCCCATGTTTGTGTGTGTGTGTATGTATGTATATGTATATATGTATATATGTATATGTGTGTATATGTGTGTGTGTGTGTGTGTGTGTGTATGTGTGTGTGTGTGTGTGTATGTATATGTGTATTGAGCACCCCTAAATCTACAAATGATCAATCTCCAGCACTCATTAGTGGGGCTAGTTTATGCAAATGCAAATCTATGAATACAACTATGAAATAATATATCATGTTTCAAAGTGCAAACAAATAACAAAGATGATCAAAAGATATATAGAAACATGGAATATACCTATTCCATAGTGGATTGGTGTCACTTGTGAGAAGTGACCTTTTCCCAATCCTTGACAAGCTCAAATGATGAAGAATGTTGAAGATGCTATGAAATGGAAAAAATTAGCTCTCAATTGAAGAGAGTAACTTTGCATGAAGATTGTGGTGGATAGAAATGAAGAATGGACCTTCTATTTATAAAATCTCAAGTTGGAAGAATGCCCAAAAGAGAGCAATGCGGGATAAAGATTTAGCCAATAAGAAGGAGCCACTTGTCACCTTGTGAGTGGATGGAGGATGTGCAAGTTTTGGTCAATGTGCCAATAAATGAGATTAGTTGGCCTTTTCAAATTTCAAATTTGGCTTGTTAGAGGGAGAAAAAGGGACTTAAATTCCAAGTAGAGGACATGTAAGAGAGGAGTTAATTCCATGTTGGAAGGGACAAGTCAACTTGTTTTGAAATTCAAACTTGAGGGAATATTCTCCAAAGATGCCTTGTTGAGGGAAAATGAGGATTTTAGAAATGAATTAAAATGCTTTATTTGTGCAAGTGGGAAGAGCTAGAGGATGTGATGGGTGATTATATTATATTAATCTTGATTTAGCTAATTAAAAAGAGGATTAGGTGATTTGACCCATTTGACTTCAATTTTAAGGATTAAATTAAATCAAAAAGGAGATGAAAGATGTTTTCAGATTTAATTAAATAAAAGTTTGATTTATTTAATCAAACAGGGATAATGATAGGCTTAAATTAAATAAAGTTAATTTATTCAATTTAAATGAATGACCTTAGAGATAAATCAAACAGACTTGATTTATTTGATGAATGGATTTAATGAACCTGATTTACTTGATGAATAGATGAATATGACCTAATTAAAATGCATGATGCTAATTTTGCATGTCTACATCTTGCACCTCTTTGAAGCAATGTACTTGCTGCGTTGGTTCAAAGAATAAACTTGTCGTGATCAAAAAATTTAATTTATTTTTTATTCTTTTTCAAATGCCCCAGCGAAAAGAAGTGCACTAGTACATTACCCCCTCGAGAGATCAAGCGAAAAGATTCGATTTGAGGGTTGATATCGCGATAAAGAGGTTCAAGATGGACGTATGGATGGTTATGATGCAAATGAGATAGTTTTAAGATGCTTAGAATAACCAATCTATATTATCCTAAATGACTTAAATGATGATCTAATGCATGTGAGATGGATGATGTGATAATTCCTATATGATTATGCATTGGATGTTTTATTCAAATGTATGATTTTATGAGATGCTTAGACTAACAAATCTATATTATGATTATGAAAATGCATGCTGAGATGATATGTAGAATGTTGATGGTTTGTGGATGTAGGATGGATGCACTGGTGATGATGATTAACTATTCATCATGTGATGTTAGTGCGGAGAAGAAGAAATGAGAGATGATATGATGAAAAGAGGATTCAACAAGCCAAATTTGTGAGCAATGATGATGAGAAATGGATGATTTGCTTATCAAGAATTGGGATTTTAAAAGGGTCACTTACCTTATGTTTGATAACACACATAAGCATGATGCATCAAGGTATAAAGAACCAAGATGGCATTGTACTTAGTGTGATGGACTTTGACTCGAACAATAGATAGGATTATTCTTGTTCACATTTGACATACATAAACCTTGCTAGGATGCACTTTAGAAGTTTCAAACATCTCAGAGAAAAACACAGAAAGGTATAACCTATCAATGCAATAGTCAACAAGCTACCCAAAACACCCTCCATACATATCTAACAAAGCAAATGTTCACCAAGTTATATTACAAGAATGTACAACAAGCACAGTAGACAAAAGATAATGATCATTGGCCCATTCCTATTTCTCTAAACCCATTTGTTTGGACATCATCGAGAGGTTATTGGAATGAGCACAAAGAGATAAGTCAAAAGACAAAGATAAAGTAAACAAACAAGCTAATGTTCTTCAATACCGCTAACCAAAAGGAAATGTGTTTTTAAGGATAAGAACCGAAACTATTGCCAAAAGATAATGCCCACTGTAGGAAGGATACATCCTAGGACATGTTAGTGGATGGCCCATGTCATTTCATTTATCCAAAGTGTTCATTCTGATAAATAATACCCATTGTAGGAAGGTTACAACCTACGACATGATGTTATCAAATGATTGAAATGGGACTGATTGGATGATAGACTATTGACACAAAGAGTTGACCAACTTGTTAATGCACTGACTTAAACCTAAGACTTGACATTTTGAGTTTTACTTTTTCACCTGTTGGACTTGTTTCTAACTGTTTCACCAAAGGTTGAGGATGATGATCATTTATTATGAGTGATGTTACTATGGGTGAAAGCGAGATGAGACAGATGGCCTTTTTCAAATATTTAGATGTTTTTGGAGTTTTGCAATGTTTTGAGTTTGTTTTTGGTATTTTTAAGTTTTTCAAATGTTTTATTTTTATTTTCAAATGTTTTAGGGTTTTCTGAGATTTTAACCAAGAGACTGACCTAAGGACCTATCCTAGGGGCCTTGGGAGCTGATCAACAGATTAGCCTTGCCTACGTTATACACACAGAGACCACATAGTTCAACTAACGACTTGACCAATTTACATATGAAGATATACATGATGAAATGTTAGTTTATTTTGACAGACTCCTAAAGGATTGACCTAAGTGTCTCAGGGGATGATCAAAGATCAACCTTGCCTACGTTCAAGGCTCAGAGACCCATAGTTCAACAAGATAACTCTATTTTTGACTTTTTGAATGACTTTTTGACCTATTTTTGGGATTTTGATATGTTTTGAATGTTTTGGATTTTGGTGATTTTTTTATGTTTTTGAATTTTTTGATTTTCTAATGTTTTTTGGATTTTTTTGATGTTTTTGGATTTTCTGATGTTTTTTGTATTTTCTAATTTTCTTATTTCAAGAATATACATGAATCCAATCTGATGAGAACATACCACCATCATGATGCAATAGAATACTCCAATAAAGGCAAGAAAAACTAACGTTGGGAATGTGTCGAGTAGTACTAGGAGGGATCATGATACGAACATAAGACCAAGCTATGATGCATATGTCAAATGGATGGGTGATGAATGGAGATCTAAATGTGATGGATGATGCAGAACAAGCCATAAAGATTTTGGTGGATGGAAAGTGCTTATTTACACAAGGCACCTATTTGCTAGGTTTTCACCAAGGTAGTTGTTCAAAGTACCACCGAAGTGGTTTTCACCAGAGGACAATTTTTCTCTTTACCATTTTTTATCATTTTTTGGATTTTTTTGGATTTTTGGATTTTTGATTTTTTTCTTGTCACCAAGACTCCTATTTTCCATGTTTTCACCAAGGTAACCATTTCTTCAAGACATTTTCTGATTTTTTTGGATTTTTTGGTTGTATAAGTTGAAAGATTAGGCACAATTTTTTTTAAGATGAGAGTTGTTCATGGGATCTTGTAGAGGTTCCCCTTCGGGTGTTGGTAACTACTATGCCTCTGAATTATAGCTTGCTATGATAAAAAATGGTCCCAACCAATTGGGTTCAAATTTTCCTTTGTTGTTTGGAATTGAGTCGTTCTTCTGATTCTCCTTTAGTACCAGTTCTCCAACTTGGAATGTTCTGCTTCTGATTTTCTTGTTATAGCTCCTCTTGAGTCTGTTCTGATAGAATTGCAAATGATTTAAAGCATCTATACACCACTCATCTAGTAGCTCCAACTCATTTAGTCTTGATACTTGGTACTCTTCATCCATGATGAGGTTTTGTAGTGATATTCTTAGTGACGAGAGCTCGATCTCAATGGGGAGTACTGCTTTAGATCCATAGACTAGGGAGAAGGGGGTAGCACCCATGGGTGTGTAGATGCTAGTTTGGTAGACCCAAAGGGCAGGATTAAGCTATAGATGCTAGTCATGACTTGTGTCATTAACTATTATCTTAAGGATCTTTAAAATAGTTTTATTTGTGTCTTCTGCTTGGCCATTTCCTTAGGGATAGTATGGGGTGGAGAAGCGATGTTGGATTTTGAATTTTACACATAAATCTTATACATCCTCATTCTTAAATGGTGTCCCATTATCTGAGATAATGGCTTGTGGGGCACTATAGTGGAAAATGAGATAGTTTAGGATATAAACTCTGATATATGCTTCCTAGTTATATATGTCATGGCTATGGATTCCAACCACTTGGTAAAGTACTCCATGGTGGTTATGATGAAATTTTGGCCATTAGATGAAGTGGGAGTGATTTTTCCAGTGAGATCGAGTCCCCGCTATGAAAAGGGCCATGGTGTGATGATGGGATGAAGTTCTTGAGCTGGAGCATGGATGAAGCTCCCATGCTGTTGAAATTGTAGGAACCTTTTGATGTAGTCATGTGCTTCTCTTTCCATTGTAGGCCAATAATACCCCATCCTCAACAATTTCTTAGCTAGGGTCATTCCACTCAAGTGTGAACCATAGATGTTGTTATGCACTTTAGTTAAAGTGATTAATGCCTCCTCAACATTTAAACAATGTAGTAAGGCTCCTTCTATGCTCCTACAATAGATGGTATCTCCTAGGATGACGAATCGAGATTCCTTTTTGACAAAGGTTTGTTTTAAGGTTGAGGGTAAGTTAGCAGGTATGACACCTATTCACAAGTAGGTATAAATTTCATGGTACTAGGTATCACTAGGACCAACGATTTCACACACAAATTCTGATTTTTCTACCTCGAATGTGGGTACGAGAAGCTACTCTACCAAAAATTCATATTTTGGGACATTGTGAGGGATGTCCAGTAGGGATCGAAATGTTGCCATGGCATCCTTTTCTTTGTTGTTGGCTTTGGGTATCTGCTCAAATGTGATATTGATAAAGGATTCCTTGAGAGTCCCCACTAGTTTCTTGTATGGAGTGAGCTTATCATCCTTAGTTTGGTATTCACTATTCCCTTAGTTTATTATCAGTTGGGAGTCTCCATATACCCGGAACACCATGATGTGCCATTGCACTGCTATTTTGAGACCTATTCAATTAAATCCTCACATTTTGCAATGTTGTTGGTGTAGGAGAATGCCAATTTATATGATCTAGATATGCAGTCCCCTTGTGAGGTGGTAAAGAAGACATCGGATCCTGATCCATGTTGCGTGTATGAGGCATCAAAGTAAAGTTTACAGTGGTTAGCTATGTTGAGATTGAAGATGGATTCGTCTGGAAACTCTGAGATGAGAGGATTATCTAAATAGATTGGTGCTTTTGCAAGTTGATTTGTGATGACTTGGCCTTTAATTTCTTTCCACTCTACGAATTTAATGGCATACTCTGATAGTATTATGACCCATTTATCCATCCTTCCAGTAAGCATTTCTTTTGATAGTAAGTACTTGAGAGGGTCGATTTTGGTGATGAGTTTGATTTTGTGTGCCAACATGTAATATCTAAATTTTTGAGATGCAAACACTAAGTTGCTAGACATGCTTTCTCAATGAATGAGTAATTTAACTCATTCCCAACCATTGTTCTACTGATATAATAGATGGCCCTTTCTGTCCCATTTTCGTTGTGTTGAGCTAGGAGAGCTCCAAGGGCTATTGTTGTTGCTGACACATAGAGAATTAATGGCTTTCTTGGGATCGGTGGCATGAGGACTAGTGGTGTAAGCAAATACTCTTTGATCTTATTTAAGGCTTCTTCACATTTGTTATCCCATTTTTACGCTACTCCCTTGTGAAGTAGGTGAGAGTATGGATTCTATTTATCTGCTAGCTGTCCTATGAACATTTAGATGGATTGAAGCCTGCCTTAGAGACCTCTTAATTGTTTCAATGTTTTGGGTGCCTCCATCTCAAGGATTGCCTTTACCTTAGTAGGGTCTACCTCAATACCTCTCATTGATACTATGTATCCTAGCAACTTTCCTGGTTGTACACCAAAAACACACTTCTTTGGATTTAATCTAACCTTGTATTCCTCTAGCCTGTCAAAAAAGGAACTTAAGGTTGCTATGTGATCTTTCCTCTTTCTCTATTTCGCTAGTATGTCATTGACATAGTCTTTGACATTTTTATGGATTATGTCATGGAAGATTAAAGTGATGGCCCTTTGGTATGTTGTTCCTGCATTGTTCAAGTTCAATGGCATCATATTCCAACAGTAAGTCCCCCATGGACAAGTGAAGGTTGTTTTGTGTTGGTCTTCTTTAGTAATCATTATCTGGTTATATCCTGAGAAACCATCCATCAAGGAAAGAATTGTGTGTCCCGCCATCATGTCTACAATCATGTCAATATTGGGCAATGAGAAATCATCTTTTGGACATGCTTTGTTTATGTCCCTGAAATATGTGTAGATTTTGATGCCCCCATCAGGTTTTGAGACGGGAACTAGGTTTGACACCCATTCTGGATAATTTATTGGTCGAATGAATCCTACATCCAATAGCTTCTTTAGTTCCATTTTTACTAGCAAGGTGATCTGAGGGTGCATTTTCCTAAGCTTTTGTCTAATGGGCTTTGCTTCAAAGTATATTGTTAGGTGATGAACTACAATTTCTGGATCAAGCCCTAGATTGTTAGCATAGCTCCATGCAAAGTTTACTTGTCTTTCTCTCAAGAAGGCAACTAGGAGTTCTTGTTCCTTTCATCGTAATGATTCTACATAGAATGTGATGTGCAGTGTCTCCTCTATTCCTAGATTAACTGGATTGTACTTTTCTACTAGGACCACTAATTTTTCTTGATGTAGAGATTTGAAAGGATGATTGAATCCCCCATCCTCACGCACCTCAAAGAGGTTTTCACCATTGGATGCATCCATTCTTTTTACTATTTTCAAGTTGAAGAGTGCCATAGTGTGGTTTTCACTGAAGGACTTAGATATTATTCTTAGTTTCTCACTTTTGCGACTAAGGGATTCAATAATTTCCCAATAATAGGCCTATGTATCTAGCTCAATGATGAACCCTACTTTGTGATCAACACGTGGAATTTTATCTCATAGTCCCATGAATTCTAAGAGAACCTCATTGTTTTTTAATGTGTCAAGAATTGGTGGTCCTCGTTGGTCATAATCGATGAGTTAGGGGTAAACTAGGCAGATTTCATGATTTTGATGGTCTGACTCAAAGGATAAGGTGCTAATCATGAGAAGGGTGGTATCCTCGAAGAGCCTAGGTAGGTTGGTTATGGGATTTTCATCATCATTACTAGTACATACATTAGTTATGTCAAATGTGAAGTTGTCTATGACTTGACCTATAGGTATGGGTAAGCGAAGTTCGGCTACAGATAGTTGAGGAGGATTATTGACCTTTCTAACTGGAGGACTTCGACCATGTATGGTTATACTTGGAGGGGTACATCCAAGGCCAAGATTTTTCATTCACGTCTCTAGAATGATAGGTATTATAATCCCATTGTCATTTTACCTAAGTCTCTGGTTTCTATCATAGCCCATTGCAAGCATCATTTGCAAACCTTCGATTTTGTCATCCATTGGTAGATTGGTTGTTGGCCTATTATCTTGGTATAGGAGATGAGATGGATCCTCCTTTATGACTTATTGGCTAAGATCTCCCCAAATTTTTAAGTTGGGATATTCTTCAAGGGATGTTTGAGATGTGGAGGCTTCATTTGATTACAGTCACCGTCATGATCTGGGAGATTGTGGTAAATATCCTACCATAAAAGCATTTTTGGGAATCATGTCATTTCCGCAACCATTATCCTAGATGACGACTTTGATATCAAAGATGGGGATGGTGGGAGTGGTGGGTGTCTCTGTCACAAAAGTGGAAGTGAGAGTGGCTAGATCAATGTATGGTGTTGATGGGCCTTCATCATTTTTAGGCACTTGAGGGATTTTGTAGTATTTTTACTCAAGGTTCTTGCAGTAGGAAAATGGTTCAAGATCTCCACGGATGGTGACCTCTTGTCCTTCATATGTGAATCTAACACATTGATGGAAATTTGCTGCTACCACTTGCATTCCATGGATCCATGGATGTCCTAGGAAAATATTATAAGGAAAGTTGAGGTCCAGGACCTGATAGGTGGTTTCCATGATAGTTGGCCCTACTTGAATAGGGATTCTGATTGTGCCTTGGGACACTCTTTCTTGATCATCATAAGATCTAAGTGTAATACCTTTTCCTTTGTTGATGGAATCCTCTAATATTTTTAATTGCTTAATGAGCTTGAGGGAACAAATATTCAAGCTTGCACCTCCATCTACCAAGGGTCACTTGAATTTACTTTTCTACACTAGGGTCTATAAATGGAGTGCACTGTTATGAGATGGTTGAGCAAGAAAATCCTGATCGGAGAATGTAAGGAGGTTTAGAGTGATAATGTTACTAACCATAGCTTGGAATTGTTCTGCATCAATATTTGCGGGGACAGTGGATGAAGCCAATGTTTCCACAAGGATTTTCTTGTGGGCGGATGAGATTTTTAATATATCCATGATGGAGATTTGTGTTGGTGTTCTTTTTAGTTGATCAAGGACATTGTAACCATTGGGAACAGATCTTGAATTGGACATGAAAGTTCTATTTGGTTGAGATGATCCTGTGATAGTAACTTTTTTGCCTCTTGTGGTGACTCCACAATTGGCTTGATCTCCTTTGATAGTGATTATTGCGCAGTGTTCATCTAGGGAAGCAATGAAAATTTCATACACATGATTCACATTTTTGAATGTGCCTTTCCCCTTCTCAATGTTATTGATCCCTTTATTGTTATGGTTAGGCATTGAATTCATGTATATTTTGAGGTTCTGGTTTCATGTTAGCTGCTCCATATTTATGATCCTTTGATCAATGAGGTCTTGGACTATGTTCTTTAACCTCATGCAATTGTTAGTGGTGCGCCATTTGATTTTGTGGAAGTTGCATAGCTGATTTTCATTATACCAAGGAGGTTTAACATCTGGTTCTTGGTAGTTCTCATAGTTGATAATCTTGATGAGGTATTCATTTATTAGTTTCTTCATGATGACTTCGAGTGGTTCCCCAAGAGCGGTGTACTTTCGCTTGATGGAATTCTTGTTTTGCTAGGGTGGTCCCCTTTCATCATTGATGCTATTGATCACTTGATTGTTTGGGTGTTGAGTTGTTGTGTTCGCTAGATGGTTGTTTTGATGGTGGTTTTGGATTTTTTGTTGTGGTGTGGGTGTGTTTTTTTGAGGGGAACTGATGACAACCTTGGCATCAATGACACCATTGTTGGTAATATTTTTGTTTCTTGCCCATGTGTGAGGTTTTTCACTATAATTGGTGGGTGGACGATTTTTCTTCTATTCAGGATATGAAGTTGATCCTCTAGGTTGTGTCATAAGGGCTCATTCGATGCTGAGCACCTTGGAAATCAATTGGTCATATGTGGTGATCCCTTGGACTTTGAGATGGAATTCCAAGAAGTCGTCAAGGTTGGATATGATAGTGCACACTTGTTGTTCCTCGGGCATGACCCATTTACTCCGATTGGCCTTAGATCACCATCATTGTAGGAATGAAGCAAATGATTCATTCTTACCTTGTTTCAGAGCTGAAAGTTCCTCTAGATTGACATCCATGGTGATATTGCATGCATAGTTTTTGATGAATGCGTATATGATTTCTTAGAATGTTTTAATGCATGTAGGTAGGTGAGAGAACCATTCCATGGTGTGGCTAGCCAAAATCCTAGGAAATAGCCGCATCAGATAGGTATCATCATACACAACTTCCATGCAATGAACCTGGAATTCCCTAATGTGATCTTCAAGGTTTCCTATCCTATGGTACTTATCAAATTTGGGGATCTCAAATCCCTTCAGGAAAGGTTTCATTACAAGGTTTCTATTGAACGGATAAGGGAACAAGTTGTTGGGTGTTTTCACGGTTCACCCTAATTGAAGGTCAAGCACTTGTTGTGAGAGCAACCTGATTTGTGTTGTCAACTCGTTTTGTGGATTAGGGGGTGGGATGAAAGTGTTCTAAGGTGGTGGTATGGGTGGACTATTATTATGTTGATGGATGATGTTTTTATATTCTGTTGACCCAAGTATGTTTGCAATTGTTGTTGTACCAACAACACTTGTTGTTGGTCCCATTATTGTTGTGCTATTAGTGCTTTTTGCTAAGCTTGTTGTTGCACTTGTTGTTGAGTTGCTAATTGGGCTGCTTCCTATTGTTCTTGATATTTATTTAGTGTTTGCTAATATGTTTTTTGTTGTGTTGTGTGTTGTTGTGAAAGATATTGCGCTTGTGCTTGTGCTTGATATTGGGCTTTGGATTGAGCATGCGCTTGAGCTTGGGCCTGAGCTTATGTAGCTTGTGCTTGAGCTTGTGTAGCTTGAGTTGCTTGAGTGGATTCTTGTTGCTGTTGCTGCAATAAGGCTTGGGTTTGTGCAACCTGTTGTGCTTGTTGTGTCACTTGGGTAGCTTGCATGACTTGTTGAGTAGCTAGTTGCATAGCTTGTTGAGCAGCTAGTTGTGCAGCTTGTTGTTTTTTTAATTTTAGGAATTCCTTTTGATAAGTAGCTTGCTGAGAAGCTTACAATGCCATAATGTATTAGATTGATGTATTAGAGCTTGGTGGTGGTGGAGGTGGAGGTGGATTTAGAATGGTGCTCATTGTGGTGGTGAGAGGCTTTGTCGTGTTGGTGATTGGGATTTGATTGGTACATGGTACGATCGATGTGGTTGGTCCTTGAGAGACCATGTTTTGAGATGTTAAGGGGGTGTTTGATGATGTGGTGATTACTTGTGTAGTTTTCATTTTTTGTTGTGATGTCAATGACAAGTTTTGAGAGTTTAGCGTGATGCTTTGATTGATGTTCAGGATGTTGGTTTGATTTTGATTGATATTTGGTAAAGGTGGAATCCCTAAGCCAAATAGTGTGGATGATGATGGAAATGGTGGAAGTGGTGCAAACATGAGAGATGTGATCTCTTGAGGAAATGGTGTAGTGTCAAAAATTCCCCCTGGTTTGAACATGTCACCCTCTCCCTACGAGGTTATGGGGAGAGAGGTTTGGGTTGTTGTGCGGAATGATGATGATGGGCCATTTGGATCATAAAAGGTGAGAGGATCATATGTATGCAATGGTACGATTTGTCCCAAGATGGTGTTTGCGTCCAAATCTTGATTGTTTATGAGAGGATGCATTTGCAATGCGTTGAGAAATGCATTTCCTTTGTTAACAATGGGCTACATTGGAGCAATCGATGATGTGATTTGAGGAATGTTTTGAGTGATGCTTTGAAATGTGGGGGTAGATGAAATGGGGATGGTAGATGATATTGGATGCATGACTCCAAAAGATGGTTCCATAATAGTGCTCACGTCGAAATCGAAGGGGTGTTGAGCCCCTTGCTTTGCTAATTCGAGCATGTATAGTGAGGGATTGATTCTCATCAGGATGTTGGTAATATTATGATTCTATGGATTTTGCAATTATTTCAGTGATTTCCTCATGTGGCATTCCAAAGGGATTATTGGTAAGATCCTCCATTTGGACACCTTCCTCTTGATGGTCTTGCGAGAATGGAGGAAGGTTAATCGTGAGATTGCTTGACCCAATGGGATTCATTTTAGGAGTGATTTGACTTAAGTCACTTGAGGTATATGTTTCTTTATTGGCTTCCATGTTCCTCTTGTGTTGTGACCTAGTTTGCACCATAAAATAGGATCAATCTTCAAGAATGCAGAAGGCGAATTCTCTAATTCTTTTGATTGATCTAGCTTTAGGTACAAAAGAGAAATTTTAGGATGATTTAAGGATCAAAGGGTGATAATAATATGGATGTAATATGTATGTTTGATGGATGATTGGAACTCTTGAGAAAATCTTGAAGGGTATGTTAAACTTTAGGACTTGATTTAGGCTTGATTTTTTTTGGATTCAGATTTTGGTGGACTCATAAACTCTAAGAGGTTGGATGTTGTCCTAGAGTTAAATCATTCACAAGATGCTAATTTTTCTAGGTGTGAGAAGAAGGATTCATATAAACACTCCTATCCAAACAAGATGATATTGATAATGAACTCCTAAATCCTAAGATATTGGATGTTATCAAGGGATGAATTTTCTCACAAGTTTTGATAATTTGATCAAATATGTGGAGAAGGATGCATCTACACACATTCAATCAAACAAGGTGATTTTGGATTGATTTCAAATGATTTTCCCAGATTTTAACATGAAGGATTTTTCCAAGACTTTCAAAGAGTTGATGATGAGATGATTTTAGTTTTTTGATGTTCAAAGATGAATGAAGGTTTGATTTTGATCCTAGGTTCACCTAAAAATACACTTGCTTAGTAGACCTTGGTTTTGAAGAACATGATTTTCTCTAAACAATATGTTCGAACTCCCTAAAAGGAATTGGGTTCTGGTAGTAATAGAACGAGTAAAAACTAGGATTGTTTCTTGAAGCTTTTATGTAAAAGTTAAAAAGCAGTCTTCACCTGAATTCGTATAGCGTTGAGAGACACTTTTGATGGTATTTCAAACTAGGGGATTTACCTTTGATTTCTTGATCTTGATCTTGCGTGAAATTATTGGAGATACATGTGTGGGGTCCAAATATTTTTAGTCTTTGCTTAATGACTTTTTTTTTATCACAAACACTTCTTGATTAGCTTTTCAAACTAGATGTCCAATGTCTCAATTTCTTCTCATTTCACAAGGTATATTATGCGAAACTTTCATGAAATTAAGGAAAGGGTTACCTATTGTTTAACTTTAATATGAAAATTGAGATATAAATCCAAGTGTTTTGAAACCTCTAAGGATAAAATCCCAAGGGTAAGCAATAACAAATGAATTCAGTCAATTGTATTTTCCTCTTAAAGGGTTTCAAATTTTGATGATGATTTTAAATGTTTGTCTCTAAATTTTTTCAAACAAGCAAAGAATTGTGTAACCAAGAACAAGCACAACCTTATGGATATGAAAGACAATATTTGTTGAGTCCCCACTTGGACAAGTCCAACTATGTTTATCTTTAGCGAATGGTTAGATTCTTGACCCCATTGGGTCCCCTCCATGACACTGACTTATACAGGGAAGCCAAGCATCAACACCCATGAAACTCCCATGGCATTCTTTCCATTTCTACTAAAAGTCCCTAAAAGTGTGAGGCAGCTTTAGAACGGTCGTTCTTGCACCAACAAATAAATAGGGATTTTGGATTTACATTCATTGGAGTTGACCCAACATGGCGAGAGACCATTGCTGCCCTTCTCGTCGGAGTCAACTGCGTGATACTGGCATTTATTCCAATACCCACATTTATATCCCAAGTGGAAATACTCTTGGCTTTAGAGTGTTACTGGTTGAGTCGTTCCCTTGGGTGAGTAATTCTTCCCCAAGGAAAGCCCTCTAAGATAAACAAAAGCAAGTAAACATATTCATAGTTCAATCAACCTTCATTTAGAAACAAAGGGAGAACACATGCAAAAGGTTTACTCACACTCGCAAAGTGTTTTGCTTAATTTTAAACCCAAAATGAAGTGTGGAGCTGATCACTTTATCTCAACCTAAGATTATCAAAAAGTTCTTTTGATTCTCAATATCGTTGTGAAGTGAGAGAGAAGTTCATACATCCTTTTCTATGATGTTAGTTTAAGTAATCCATCACAAAAACAAAGTAGCACATGTTCATTTTAACCTTTCAAGGAAATTGTGAATTCCTTTTAAAGCACCAAAGGACAAATGAGAGTTGTTATGTTCAATTTTTAACCTCAAATGAAATCTAGTCAATTTTCCTAAAGTTCATTTTAACCCCTTTGCAATGAAAATTGAAAGCTTTTGTAATGTTCGTTTTCAAGCCCAAAAAAACAAGTGAGTTAGTCCAAAACAGAAAATTAAAGCATACAGTGGAATCTCCAAGCATTAAAAAATGCTTTATCAACTCCAAATTTAATGCTTAAATTCCCTCCAAGATTCTTCAAAGATCACTTCTAGCAAGCCCCTTGTGCAAACGAAAATCCCTCCTTCTTGCCTTTCCTTCCTTCCTTTGTTTTACTTCATTTTCCTATAAGATGAAAAAGACAATAATGTGAGGTCAAGTTACCCAATTAACTGAAATGATTTCACAAAATGACACAATTAGTAAGGATCCTGATTTCAACGACTTTAAAGAAAAGTTTATTCAAATGTAGGAAATTTGCAAAGATAAAGACTTCTCTTGCTAATAACTTGTTCTTACCAAATTAAATCCTTCAATCTATCTTTCTTGTTAAGACCAAACAAGAACGAATTCCTTAATCTTCAAGTAATTGACTTCTTAATTTCATCCTTTAATGAGGTAGATTATATATAAAATAACAAAATACACGTGAACCTATTTGATATAGATTATATATATAAGATATAGAAAGCATATAAATACACCTCATTAAAGTTTTCTAAATTTGATTGCTATTAATTGTGCTAGCAAACACAACGTGAAATATATTATAGCCAAACAAATAACTATTCTAGCTCGAAGTTACTAGGGTCACACTCATTCATCCAAGCTATTTTGTTAACCATTTAATATGAAATCATAGCTTTTTTGTGTACCTGACAAACAGGCTAGTAGATGAAAAATTCTAGTTCTAAAGGGTCAGTCATAGCCACTTGTGTTTGTTGTAATGCATTTGTTATTAGTATATGGACATTCCTAAATGAAGCTTTTTAAGACAAACCCTCCCAGTGACAATTAAGAGAAATACTGACTTTTACTTTTGATAATGATTTTTCCTTTCTAAGGCCCAACAAAGAACCCTATACGATCAAGCTACAACTCCCATTGTCAATGAAAACCTTTGATGGGTACAACTGAACCAATTTTTTTTTGTTTTTTTTGCCTATGGCTAGACGCATACAGAAAAAAGAAGAAAAGAACACATACGATGAAGGGAGTAGGAAGGAAGATGGAGAATGGAGATCTCCACAGTGATGTCAGAGTCATACCCAGAGCCATCCACCAAATAATGATTGACTTATAGTATGAAGGTCACATTCCTAGAGTCGTATGAAGAAAATTCATAGACTTATTGGAAACTGAGGACTCCCCTAAGCACTCAGATAATGAATAAAAAAAAAGAAATTATTTCTTGGAAGATAGAAAAGGTGGAATGTTGGTAATGCATAAACTTCATCAAATATGCAGAGCAACCAATCAAAAGAAAACAATGTGCGCCAAAGACTAGCAAATGACCAATGACAAAGCATGGAAAATTCTAACAGCGTTGTAGAGTGAAGACAGTATAAAGAGGCCAAAACTAATCATGAATTAAGATGTTATCTGAGACATTCCCCAAGCAACTAGCATGGAAGATAATCAACATATATTTTTTTCCTAACAGGAACATTTAAGAAATGGAGATCATCATTTGATTTAGGTAGCGCCCTAATCAAGGAAATATGGTGAGATATTTGTTGGGTGATAGAGCTTGCTAAATACTTTAGAAACTTTCCAATCTGAAAACTAACACAAACATTAAATGCAACCAACGATTTTTTTAGAACTTTTCAAGCTAACGTGATTGTTATGAAGGACCACAAGAAACATCTGCAAGTTTACACACGAAACACATGTGAAAGAGACATATGGGTAGGAGGGATAGTCTTTTAAGTTAATGTAGTAGACAAATATTCGAAGAATTATATGATGCAAAAGTTAGCATTTATCATCAACCCCAATCAATAATGGATGAGTGCACACATGTTGAAGGATGGCGAAGGTAACCACACATAGACATAAAGAGATAAAGCTTTACATTTTTGGCATCTCTGACTGCTTGTGTTTCAATATCAGAGATGAGGAAATTAGATATGTTCTATTTACTGCATGACATGTCCCAATGAAAAGATATGTTTTCTTTCATATATTTCAATTAAAGTTAGCCTTGCTATCAAAAAAGATAAATCTTTCTCCTACAGAAAAATAGATTGAGACATCTATCAAGACTTTTTTTAAAAAAGTATTTGGCAGGCACAAAGTCAAATTTGATAGCGATGTAATGGTAGGTGAAAAAAGAAAAGAACACGCTCAAAGTTATTTAAAGAACCTTCAAACTAATGCGACTAGTAGGAATGTGCCCCTATTGCAGCCAATGTCAGAAAGTGAAGAATAACAGACCACACACAAATCACATATAATGAAGCATAATAGAAACACAAAGATACAATAATTTATGCAAGTTATGATTACTCCTTGAAGCCTAATTTAATTTTTGCATCTCCAATAGTAAAGGCACAGTTCACATTCAATGGAGGAGACATTTCCCTCGATTTCGTCAAGGGAACAAGTGTTTTATTGTCACATTGAATCCAAGGTCGTGTCAGATTTAAAAATGTCAGTAGCATATCATATTTAAACACTTAATTCTGGATCTGCACTAAATCAATATCACCTCTATTAGATTTTAGAAATCTAGTGCATATAGAGGATGGTAGTGATGATGATATTCAAAAGAAATGAAACATCAATCAGATTTAGAAATGTCAGTAACATATATATATATATATATATATATATATCCAATAGTGAAAATCTCTCCTTCTAGTGCCATAATGAGCACCCCTAAACCTACAAATGATCAATCTCCAACACTCATTAGTGGGGTTAGTTTATGTAAATGAAAATATATGAATACTCCTATGAAATAATATATCATGTTTCAAAGTGAAAATAGATAACAAAGATGATCAAAATATATATAGAAACATGACATATGCCTATTCCATAGTGGATTGGTGTCACTTCTGAGAAGTGACCCTTTCCCAATCCTTTACAAGCTCAAATGATGAAGATTGTTGAAGATGCTATGAGATGGGAAAAATTAGCTCTCAATTGAAGAGAGTAACTTTGCATGAAGATTGTGGATGATAGAAATGAAGAATGAGCCTTGTATTTATAGAATCTCAAGTTGGAAGAATTCCCAAAAGAGAGCAATGTGGGATAAAGATTTAGCCAATAAGAAGGAGCAACTTGTCACCTTGTGAGTGGATGGAGGATGTGTATGTTTTGGTCAATGTTCCAATAAATGAGATTAGTTGGCCTTTTCAAATTTCAAATTTTGCTTGTTGGAGGGGAGTTAATGCCATGTTGGAAGGGACAAGTCAACTTGTTTTGAAATTCAAACTTGAGGGAATATTCTCCAAAGATGCCTTGTTGAGGGAAAATGAGGATTTTATAAATGAATTAAAATGATTTATTTGTGCAAGTGGGAAAAGCTAGAGGGTGTGATGCCTGATTAGATTATTTTAATCCTAATTTAGCTAGTTAAAAAGAGGATTAGGTGATTTGACCCATTTGACTTCAATTTTAAGGATTAAATAAAATAAAAAAGGAGATGAAAGATGTTTTCAGATTTAATTAAATAAAGGTTTGATTTATTTAATCAAAGAGGGACAATGATAAGCTTAAATTAAATAAAGTTAATTTATTCAATTTAAATGAATGACCTTAGAGATAAATCAAATAGACTTGATTTATTTGATGAATGGATTTAATGAACTTGATTAAATACTTGATGAACAGATGAATATGACCTAATTAAATGCATGATGTTAATTTTACATGTCTACATGTATATATATGTGTGTGTGTGTGTGAATATATATATATGTATGTATATATGTATATGTATATATGTATATATACACACACACAAACAAGATGTGTGTGCCACCTTTTATTTCATTTGCATATGCATCAATTTCTAGCAGCTACAACTATATATTTAGAATACTACATGTGTTTGGATGTCATATACACAAACAACAAACCAACTAAAAGTTTGAAAGGAAGTCCTATAGATTAACATTGATGTTTGCATATTTGCATGGTGAATTTAAAACAAATTGTATTGCTAAGAATACAAAACCCAAAAAAAAATAAAAATTATCTTCCATGTCTAAAGTTGAGAAGGATGCAAAGCACATGGATAAATTCAATGCTGCATCTAATTCGAGCTACATTATTTGGTACTAAATATTATAGACAAATTGAGAAATTGTAAAAGAACTATTATAAAAACACTTAAAAATCATAAGAAAATGATAGATGATCGAAAACCCACATTAAATAGAACTTTAAAATATGGAGAATAGAAGAGGTGAACTAGATAATATATAAACACATTGCTCACAAAGAAGATACAACATGTTCTATTCACACAAAATGCAAAATTGAACATACCTTCACAGCTACACTAATTTTATCTTCAATACCTTTATATTTTGATACTAACACTCTGCATATATATATATATATATATATATATATATATATATATATATATTTTATTCTATGTTAATGTACACTTAAAAAATATACATATGGAGGGGCAATTATATGTGTATGTTTATGTAGTATAACATAAAAAAAAAACTATTCACAAAAAACATATAACATGTTTTATTCGTACAAAACACAAAACTAAACATACCTTTACAACTACTAATGTAATTTTATTTTAAATATCTTTATGCTTTCATACTGACCCTTTGCATATATATATATATATGCAACCACTTCTGTTCACAAGTATTGATACAAGACAAGTAATGTACATAACAACTGCCTTGTCAATTCAAAATTGAAGCTACATTCTTTACTACAAAATATTATAGACAGATAGAGAAAATGTATAAAAGGTATACTTCTTCTTGTTGTGTTCATTGCCATCGTGCAACAACATAAGAAATAATTTTCTGCTCTACTTCTGCCTATCTAGGTAGCCCAACCCTCCAACATTGCCATCCCATGTGGTCAACAAAATCCACCTCCATGGACCATCGTGGTGAACAACCCTGGGAAACTCACCACCAGCCTTCCAAACATATTCATTGCTGGTGACGAGGAATGTTTTATATGTCTAGGCTAACAAAAATCCTAGTAGGAAACTCTGAGTAGATAGGCCAAAGATAATTTGATGGGTAAGGAAAACTTAAGGTATATAGGCACAAAAAAAAAGCAAAGCACAATATAGCTACACAACTTTGGACTCGTTGTGTGCATCCAATATTGTATTCTTCTACATGTGATATATAACAATAGTGAAATAGTGAAAATGGTTAACATAGGAATCTATAGAATACTTGTATATATATTTCTATTTATTCCAATGTTCAAACCATGTTATTCCTCTTTTGATCATCCATAGATATACATTTATATACACATGGATACATATATATTTTGTTATATGTTTATGTGTAATTAATAATTTGAATATATCTATGGTTATACATGTATATTCATATATGCTAATATGGTTGAACTTGTGGGTATGTGCAGGATCATCATGGAAAAAATAGGCCCTTAAGTGGCAAAAAATTCAAAAAAATCAGAGTTAGGCAACTTGACATAAAAAATTGAATAAGCTATCTAGATTATTTCAAAAATATCTAAGAATAGAATATGTAGCAAATTGAATGTAGTTTCCAAACTACTAGGTTTATTTTTTCTTTTTTTAAATCTATTTGGTGAAAATTTGAATTTTCAATGTAGTAGTACTTAAATTTTAGGGAAAAAATAAGAAGTAGGTGTCTGTCTGACCACCCTAACCACAATAAAATGATAATATTTTAGATATAAGTAGAGGACTCATGTCTAGATGTGATGCATTCTTTTTTGTAATTTTTTTCCAAGTAAATAATTAGTTATGATTTTTTATTAAATTTTTAAAAAATATAAAAACTTGTATGTTTGACCACCTTAACTTGGT
Organism: Sequoia sempervirens; assembly: GCA_007258455.2. NCBI lineage: Eukaryota > Viridiplantae > Streptophyta > Pinopsida > Cupressales > Cupressaceae > Sequoia > Sequoia sempervirens. The sequence continues at coordinate 312,119,094 of VDFB02075321.1, forward strand.
CAAAACTTAATTAAATTCATTTTTTTTTAATCCTATAGTATGCGAAGAATAGAATGTGATGCATGTTTCAAATTCAAAAAATGTGATACCTTCTGAAAGCTATAGATGTTTTTCAATTAGCCTATCAGTTAGGACTTTAGTTATAATTCAAATAGAAAATGAATAATAATTATTTATTAAATTTAAAGTAAAGCATAATTTATATTGGTGGAAAGCTGAGAATCTCCTTTAAAAACCCTTTTCATTTCATCAACTTTGGGTAAAAAAAGGGTCATCAACCACATACCCTACACATACCCATCATATTGCCACTTTTTGGCCCATCATGATCCTACACATACCCTTTTATGTATATTCCTAGGTTAGCTGAATACATTCAAGTTCAACAATCCAATTAATTGCTAAATTAAAAAGGGCTAAAAAAATAGCAACAAAACCATTTTTACTATAGCCAGTATAAAGAGAAAATTTGTGCAAAGTGTCATACAAAATACTTGCAACAACGGCTAACTACAACAAGCACACTTGTAGCTCTAGCTACTACCAATCTTCCCTTGCACTCCCCATTTGAAATGGTAAATCCCAATCCTTTTTCCCTACATTGTCTTCTTCACCCAGGTTTCCAAAGTGTGCATGGTAGTTTGGACAAAAACATACTGATATCAACGTCACAAGATATGTTCAATATACAATCTCAACTCTATCCCCCCATTACACCCAACAACACCTCAAAGAAATTTTTAATGATTGCTAACTTTCTTCGGTGAAATGGCTCTTGCACCACATAGATGAATTTTTGAGCCTTTTTGTCTGTTAGATATGCAAAGAAAGCTACATTAGGATGTGCACTTATGTATCAAGTTCAACAACCATGTGTGCTAGATGTTATTCTAAAAAAGGCTCCCACTGTTTTATCTCTACAAATGCCATGGACCCAGGCCCACAACCATTCTTGCTAAAAATGATGACATAGGTTGAAGAAATGCTTATTGCTAGGGTGGATCCAATTTTACAAGTGTCCCACACTAGAGGAGGGAATTTTAAATATAGTGGTCACATGATAATATTTCTTCAAGATATCTCGAGCATTGCAAAACATTTTCCACATTTATTATAAGACCTTAAGGTTGTGATCATACGACAGACCACCATTATAGGTGGAAACTATGACTAGTATGTTAATAAACATCATGTCATGGATGCATTGAAATATAAAATTCAATATAAAAAATACTACAATGTTGTTGAGATTGATGTTGAGGCTCTTAATATGTTACCTAATATTGTTGTTCATGTCTCCAATTTCTTGAATACAATAGATAAGGTTTTCGATGAAGAGATGATGCCATCAACCAGCTCAAAAAATGTTGCTAAACATGAAAATGGCTCTTCAACCTTTTCATCACTTATCCCTTTCTTTCCAAATGCTAGTAGAAATTGAAAAAAAGGAGCAGAATATCATGTCTTGGCCTGAATTAACTCTTCTCCTGTTAATGAATACAACACTGAAGGTTTATTTTCAATGGATTTTACAACATTGTTCCCCACTAGAGCAACACTTCCCCTCCAACCAAGAAATATTCAACTTCAATTGCATGAATATCCCCTCCACTTAATGATATATTTTGACTACACATTTGAAAAACATGTTAAGTTTAGGTATTTCCTCTACAACTTGATAATGAGACATCACAGTCAACAAACTATTTCTTTCTTCATCTGAGTGGATTTGGAAGACAAAATCCTGAAGCCTTCATCTATATTGTATGAATGACTTCAAGCTACTCCTGATGACCAAATAGAAGAGAAACTAATGCATTTTGGTGCATCTTTGTGTGGGACTCACTCTTTTTGGAACTCTTGTCGAGCCTAGCTATCTACAATGATTGAAAAACTTGGGACACCTACCTGTTTTTGCACTTTGAGCTATGCAGACACAAAATGGTCTGATCTTCAAAAAAAATTCTCTTATGTGGCTCATTTGGCGATGGAGTATTTAAAAAAGACCCTGATAGATAGTGTTATTCAAAATCCACATATGGCATCTTTATATCTACATCGTAGAGTTGTAACTTTCCATGAAGATGTGATTGAAAATATTTTTCACACAAAATATTATTTGTATAGATATGAATGGTAGCATCATGGCTCTACACATGTGCATGGTTTTTTATGGCTTCTAGAAGCCCTGAACATGGACACTCTTGATTGGTCCAATAACCATGATGTTACTATGGGAAGGGAATTTTTTGATAGATATGTTTTAACTTGGAATCCATGTTGCCCTGCACAAAGATTGCTCAGAATGTATCACTATTCTAAAGAAATATGTGCTTACTTTCCACAAGCTAGATTCTTTCCAGTGATCCAATCATAGATTATGAAGATTTGCTAAATACAGTTCAAAGGCACAAAAAATGCTTTGAATATACATGTTTAAGGAAAAAGGGATAGAAATTATAATGCTGCTATAAAAAACCTTGGTAGCAACAACTTACCTCTACACTGACATCTGATGTTGAGTCTAACAAATCCTACAAGCCAACAAGAAATGATGATCGCCTAAATATTCATAGCCCACCCATTCTTGAAATCTAGCGTGCCAATGTTGACTTCGAGCTAGTTGTTTCTAGGAAAATTGTATTAAATTATATCTCCAAATATGTAGCTAAATCTAAGAAGAAATCAGAAAATTACCTCGATATGTTGAAAAGACTTGCAAATACAAATATAGTTGACAATATAACAATTCTTGCATATCAAAAATTCATGATGAACATTCTTGTGGAGTGTGACATCTCTGCAAAGGAGACGTGCCATATGTTATAGAAATTTCCCCTTGTCACTTCAAGTCAACAATATGTTCACTTGAATGTTGGAAAAAATGAATGGTTCTATACAAATAAATATGATATTGATGAAGGCCTCCCAACAAATTATATTCATTGCTATATGAAAAGGCCTCCACAGTTGGGTGTTGTATCCCTAATTGAATCGGTCTACTTATATACACATTCAGACTAGTGCAAAAAGAAAAAAATAGAAATCAAGACACCAACCTACAATTTTTTTGTGTACCCCTTGTTCAAGACTATTCCCCTTGAAGATATAGAAATATTTGACACATTTTGTTGGACTGAACTTATGTTATACAAGCCTTTCTGAAACATACACATAGATATAGGTCTTTCCAAACAAGACATAATACAAAATTGGAAAGTTTTTAAAACAGTTGGTTATCATCCTTGTGAATCAATAATTTTGTTATTGTTATAGACTTCTCTTACACTCTTAGGATCTTTTACCTAAAAGGAGAGAGATAGAATGCTAAAATTATGGTGGTTCATTCAATAAAGGATTATATGATGTGGATATGACTAAATTTAATGTTGTAAATACAACTAAATGATGAAATTGATTGACTATTGACGCAAAACCTATAAAATATGCAATGTTTGAAAACACAATGAGATATGCAAGAGTGAACTAAAATATGAATAAATGCAAAACATAATTGAAAGAGGCTGATTAGAGTGAACCTAGAGGTATATTGAAGGTTTGAGAAGATTCTAGAATGCCAGAAAAATCACTAAAAATCACCAATGGGACTCACTCGCCACTAATGGTGAATTAGTCCTACTACTGGTAAAATCTCCCGAAATAGGTTTTTGATTGTCGAGAATTGGAATCAAAATCACCTTTTTAAGCCTTAAGGTGAGACTCATTCACCACTAATGGTGAATCAGTCCTCCTCCAAAATTTTGTGAAATCAAAGGTCAATTCTATAGCTCCAGATCTGCACTTGTCTTCTTGTCGGGTTGACGGAGTCAAATCTGTAGAAAACAGACTGTAGGTTGTCTCCAAGCTTGAAATATGGTTTAGTTGACTTGAAACACTTTGTTGACTTGTCTACTTTTCAACACCTAATTTCTTGATAAATCTACATACAAAAGTCGCAAACACACCTGCAAAAGGGGCAAAATCATTAAGGGTTAGAGTATAGGGATTTGCCTTGGTCAAATCCCACTTTGTTAATCAAGCCCTTAATGAAGAAATGAAATGAAGAAGGAAATGATGAATAAAAAAATGAAAATATCCTAAAATCACCACAAACTTGTTGAAGAAATCTGAAGTTATGTCAATGGCTACTCTAAGATGCTTGATTGAATGATGCAAAGTTCTCAAATGCTAATTGATGTTCAATGAATGCAAGTGAATGAGGAGATGTAAAATGGGGAGAAAAACACTTATTTATACACACATATGCCCTAATAACCAAATAAAACATCATCACAGGCTAACATAAGGTAATTTTAAATAAAAACCTAAAAGAAATTTTGAATTACTTTAAATTTGAAGCCAAGAGGGACTCATTTGCCACCCATGGTGAATGGGTCCCACCTTGGGCATGTAAGTGGGTTTCAGGAATTATCTTGCATTTAATGTTGTTTGTCAAGTTTACATTCAAGAATACACTTAATTAAGCCTTATGGGTGCATAATGGGGTCAAATAAAGCATATGAAAGGTGTAAATAGCAAAATTAAGCCTAGAAAAGCATGAAATCTTGTTACAAGACTTTATAACACCTTAGAATAGGACTTGATAAGTGATGAAAAGGGTCTAGAAAAAGTGTAGAAATGTGTTACAACACTTCACAACATCTTCACAAGACATAATGTTTTGAATATTTAGGACCTAATGTGAATGTATAGGTTACATTGCAACATTAAATCAAAGCAAGACAAGTAAAACATAATAGGAGAAAGACCTAGAAGAAATGTCAATGATCCATTTTTCTATGGTACACCTTGGCATTTTAATAGAGTTCCAACTACATCCACCATTGAAGAACAACATGGCAGTGATAGTGATGATTTGAATCATCAACCAAGGTCTATGGATGAATATGAATGGGATTTTTTTCTCTTGGCTTGGTGCTACTACTAACTTTAGTATAAATCAGTTGCAGTCATTGGGTAGGTGAGACTTTGATATGAACCATTCATTGAATACAAACCATGTGCCTGAACAACTTCATAATAGTGTTTTGCAGTTCATTCCATTGACCAATGCACAACATGAGCAAGCTACAATACAATCATTTCATGTAAATACATCAACCCATAAGCTTTCACCAAAAAAAATAGCTCTTCAAATCATCCAGTCCCATCACATCCAACCTTCCCCCAAAGGCCCTCTCTACATGATCATTCAAGGAACAACTGTCACTGGTAAATCATTTTTGATAGATTGTATAAGACAACAAATAAACACCTCAACTATTGGATGCAATATCCCGCTTCTCACATTGGCCCCTATAGGTGTTGCTACCTAAAATATATGTACCTATACAATCCATACAACCCTTCACATTCCCATAAAGGATATGAATCCTTTGCAAGGCCAACCATTAACAACATTCCAAGAACAATTTAAATATATTCAATACATTTTGATAGATGAAATTAGTTTTCTAGGCCTGAAGTTGCTGCTCAAAATAGATAACCGGTTGTGCCAAGCATTCCCTAATAACCAAAGGCAAACATTTAGTTGTATTTCTATCATCCTTGTTGGTGATCTTTCCTAGTTGTCGTTGGTCATGGATACTCTTATTTATGCTTCATGCTCATCAGCTATAGCCTTATGGAATATTTTCATAGTCTTAGTAATATTGGACACTATTTTCCATCAACAAGGAGATAGTCCTGCCCAACAAAAGTTTTGAGAAATCCTTCTCCATATAAGAAATGGTGAGGCTCTCCATGACGATAGGGAAGAGCTTATGAAACAAAAAAAAATTCTCTCACCCACTTCTCCTTTCAACATTCCGCTATTTCATACTTTCTATATATGACATTCAAAAGAATACACTCTTCAAAATATGGGAGATCATATATAAAAACACCATATTTTTCCCAACTTTTTTATTTTGTGATATATGATGAGACTCCATGAAATTACTCATGGGTGTTTCACACTTTTCTTGCTAGGGGGTTTGGCTAAAGCCCACAATGCTTCATAATGCCAATATGGTAGGTAGGAGAACAAGAGTGGGTTTTGTGTTTTTTCCTTTTACACCAAATATTTCTTGTTGGAAAAATAGATATGTACACACATCCTTCCATATAGTTGGCTTCCAAAAAAATACTCTGCTCAACCCATTGCATTTCTCAATGTGTGCATAGCTATCCTTCTAGCTTATCTGATTGATTATTTATACAATGTTCTTTACCACGATACCAATTTCCCCTAAAATTATCACAACATTTGAATTATGTTATTCTAAATGTATTTCTATAAATATACCAGTGCAATCTAAGGAATGATATATTAAAATAATCATATTTTACAATTTTAACACTATATGATATATACAATACTCCATCAAATTCACCATCAGTATTTTCTACTTTTCTTGCTTGGTGATTCTACTTAAGCCCATGAGTCTTCATGATTTTCATATAGGCTTCACATTCCATACAATTCTCTTTTAACTAATTTTAACATGCAGTATTCTAAACATATAGTTTCAATTGTTACAAATTGATACATATGCACATACAAACAACATTAAGTGTTAAAGATGCATAGAGATACCAACCAACAATGAGTAGAGACTGAAAGTTCTATAATTTAGTAAAATGTTTTGAACATTTCAGTATATTAAACTATATATGCACATACTCTAGAACATTTTCAAAGAGATTGTGTTGCATTTGACTAATAAGTTTAAAATTCTACAACTATATTTTGTTTTCCATATTCCATGCCTAAATACCCTGAGTTTTGTTATTTTTCATTCATTCTTTGCTCTCACATACTCTTATGTGTTCTTTATAGCTTTTCAATTAGTTTTATTTGATTCAAATAGTTGGAAAATATTGATATACAAAATTCTCTTTTGAGCATTTCACCATTTCACTCTTCCTGTATATTACATTCAAAAATATATAGTCCTGGACCTACATTGCAATTTTTTCTATTATATGATAAGAATCCATGCAATTTTTGATGGGTTGGCCATGATGGAACCCTCATTTCATTTAGACCTGGGGTTACTATCCGTAAAATCTTAAAATATTCTACTAAGCCATTAACTCCATGTTACCCGTTGCTAGTCATTTTAATGTATTTTTAGTCATTCATTTTCACCAAGTAACTGACCCTTCTAGCCTAAGTTTGGACCATTCTAGTTTATAAAATTGGGTAAGGATTTTTTAGCCCCTACGACTTTTCATATTTTACAACTTGGTGGATTTCAAATTAATCTTTGTCCTAGGAAGTCCTTTTCATAAAAAAAAAATTGTGAGCACATGCCTAAAAATTTCACTTAAGTCCCGATGACCCTTGTAACTATATCACTCATTGCTGATTTATTCATAGGTTTACATTTTTAATAGCGATGAGCGATGAGTGGTACTTTCCTTTGATATCGCTCATCGCTAATGGCATCTAATCCTTCAAAATTGTAATAGTGATGAACAATGTTCTTAGCCTCATGCTCATATCACTCATCGTGGATGGCCATTAAAAAGAACATTTGTAATAGTGATGAGTGATATGTTCTCAAATCGTATGATCATGAATATATTGTAAAAAATATTTTTCACATCAGCGATGTGCAATGAACCCTGTAAACAATGTAAACCATGCATTGCTAATTTCTTGCACAGTATATGAGGAGAATTAGCAATGAATGGAGGCATTATCGTTCATAGCAGATTTACCTAATAACTTAAGTTCTAAAGTAGCGACGAGCGACTGGTGCTTTCTAAAAGGGTTTCTTTTTCACTAAAATGTATGATCATAAGAGCAATGTCTTTGTGTTATTTGTTCTATGCAGGTTATACATGCCAGATCTAGTACTAACACAATATCTCCCATCACAAATAGAGTCTTGAGAGCAGGTTTTTGAATTAGTGATGTGTGATGGAAGAATAAATGTGACTAAAGGTCAAGCTATGGAACCAAGGGGTAAAGAAAATCATTGGGATATTAGCATCACTGATATAGTAGGATAGAGACAAACTCAATCAGCGACAAGCGATGGTCACTGCATGAAAGTGGGCTATGTGGTAGATTCTAAAGATTTGGAATAAAATAGAAAATTAGTGAGAGGATGAGGACTATTGATAAAGTTTTAAAGCAAGATAATCCAATAGACTAAAGATCACCACCCAAATTCTTACATCATAGATTGGGATCAGCGATGAAGTGATGAAGTGTGTGAACAAAGTTTCCCTCTAAAATAAACTTGTCTTGTGTACTTCACCGGTATTAATGAAAGCATAGATTAGGTTGGTGATACATGTTGATTGATAGATCACAATATTTGAGTTGACACTGTTGTTTCCCATGGATGAAGTTCTAATTGTTTTAAAGGTAGCGACTTATATTCAATCTTGAGCTGTAAGTTACCAACTTGCTCGCATCAGGAGATTTCAAGTCATTAATCTTGCATGCTTCAATTTTCCTAATTAATGTCGATCACTTGAGTAAGTTTCCATGCCATAATTGATTTCACAATGAATGAGGGTCGATGGTTGATAAAGAAGTGTGTGAGGATTGAATTTTCCTAAGAAATGTGTGGACTTTCTAAGGAAAGTAGGTCTGTCATGATGATTTAAAAATATGAGGGGTTGTGTTTGTGAACCTAAGGGAGGCCTTGAGGATGAAGTTGGAATGCATGGAATTCTTGATACACCAAAAGCAATAGTAGCAACCAGGAAGTTCAAGGGGTATAATACCAAGGAAAATTAACATCCAGAAGAGCAGATAGTTTCAGAAGAATTGTTCAAATATAGAGAGAAGAGGACAGTAAAATATAATGAGGGGGCATTGATCTAGAGCGAGCATTGTAAAGAATATCCGAAGGAATGCAAATCTCCATATGAGGTTATTAATAACCTTTCAAATAGTGAGATCAACACTAAATTAGAGGAAAATTATTATTCCCTCTCCTTGGTACTATCGAGGAATCCTGACGAAGTAGTGGTGACAGTTTCTCCAGTCCCACCACAAACAAAATGTGGGCGAATATCCTCTAGGGTTGATGACTTAGAGTGATGATTGTGCCCTATTTTTGTTTTTGATGAAACCACGCCCTTTTTGTTAAGATTTTCCTATTCAACACTCATGTGATTTCTTGTTTCACATGCTGAGGTGGAATGTTTTTGGGATGGTATGTAGAAGTACCAAAATAGCTAACATTGGCAGTGTGTATACTGTATCTAGACAATATACAACTTTGTGTTGGAGCTACTATTGGAGAATCTTCTTTGGTCAACAAGGATGAGGATTCAACACAGTTACAAAAAACTCTGCCATTTGGGGAGTTGGTGTGTATTCATTCAAGGAATGTGGAAGGTGGTCTTCCATTCTTCCATTTTCCTAAAATAATTACATATGAAAAACTAAGAATATCTCAAATTCTAGTACACATGAAATGAAATGTAAATGTAATTAAGCATGATGCTTGTTGCTCCCTTATTGTATAAAAGGGATTTCAGGGCTTATTACAATGGCCATATTCTAGAGTGTTAATAGAGTTCTAGGTAAATGTTGAGTTCATAAAGGGAAATAAGAATATAATTTGAAGTAGACCAATAGTTTGTCTTGGATAGAAAGTCGAGTATGTAATGGTCTTAAATGAATTCTATAGAAATTATTGATATTAAAAAAAAATATCAGTCGCCGAAGTGATACTCTCCCCTGTATGTTCATTTCAAAGTTATGAAATAGAAATACTAATGGTATTGTCACTTGTTTTTAAATGTTTTATTTAAATGTATTAATTTTTTTTCAACTTTAATTCAAAGAATTAATTAAAATGATCGAATAGGGTTATAAACTTTGTGAGGGATGGCTTAGGATTACTAAGAAGTAGTTGTTTTCTTGCACATAGAGTTTTCATAAATGCAAAGCAATATGAAAATAGTTTGTTTCTCTCTCAAAGAAGTGATTTGTGTATTACTAGTGCTCTTGCATACTTGACTCCATTGTGCCAAGTGATTAGACACTATTCATATGGTCAAAAAATATTGCATAAGGTGAACAAATAGTGTTCCAGGCTCTAGACTTCTGAGAAGACAATACTAAAATAGAAAATCCCTCCAAGGGTGGTAAAATGGAATTATTTTCAATTCCTAGCAGATGGAAAATCCTTCATTAAAAATCTGCCAAAATTTTCAATGAAATTGATTTTATCTACAATAAAAGGAATTAATTTGTGTATAAATGTGTTACTAATTGATTATATTGCATGAAAACACAATTAGGATTACTCTCCTAGGTTTCACAGAGCCTAAAATGGAGTACGGACTTAAAAATCCTATGCTCATTGTGTTACCACTACACTGACTAGTTCTTCATCATAAGAGTTGGCTACTTAGAGGCTTATTTGGTGAACTGCTAGAAAAATCATAAAAAAAATGACAACTTTGTTGGGGATAACTTTGAATACCCAATTGTAGACTGTCAGAGTCAAGAAATTGGTGAATCTGAACATCTAGTTCAGATACTAAGGAATTTCTAAACCTGGAAATGTTCCTATTGAGCAAGTTTTAAAAGATATATGTGACTCTGTTGTGGGAGAGAACCCATAAGGATATTCATCTTTGAAGGAGCTTCATACTGTTTGAAGTTTAGTCAAGAGGAAAGGTTAGTAGCTGCTCCAAGTTTCTATTTATTCTTTAGTTTTGGGTTTTCAAGAAAGTCAAATTTGTATATGAAAACCATACTTGTAAGCCTTGTAAAAATTTGATTCCTAGTGATTAATCACTAAGGAAGGGAATAATAGTGAAAATTTTATGCATACTTTTGTGTTCCCAGATTATAGTATCTATTATGAAGAAGTATTAAATATTTTTTCGAAGGAACCCTTTTAGAAGATCCTAAGCAAGTTGAGATAGAATTTTGAATTGTAAAAGCATAAGGTCATCTTGTAAGATAAGTCTTAGTTACCTAGTGTAGCTGCAAAACTGATATAAAAAGGCTTGTAGAAAATGTATCATCAACCTATGCGTCCCTTTGTGGACCCGAATGTAACAATACATAGTGGTCAACCCTTGTCATGTAATAAAATAAATTTCAGCATTAAAAGGTACATGGCCATAAATTTTGATGGCATTTATTGTTACCCCAATGTTATTCCATCTAACATTAGGGAATACTTACCAAAATTCAATGGTGAGAAGTGTGAATCAACAAGGAAGCATTTGCAACAATTCAACAATTTAATGGATGAATTTGAAGTAGATCGTGAGGATGTGATCATGAGGTTATTTGTTTAGTCCCTATAGGGAGATTCAAGAGAATGGTTCTCTGATTTACCATGTTTAGTCTACTCTTGGGAGGAATTTAAAGATGTGTTCATGGAGTAGTTTGGTGAAAAAATCAGTGCTAGTTCTTTTCTCAATAAATTTATCAACATTGAGAAAGAAGATGATGAGCTAGTCCAAACATTCAACTCAAGATTTGCTAAAAAATTAAGGGATATTCCTGATGTTTTGGATCTTAGTGATGCAATATGTTTGGTTGTTTATTTGGGGGGATTTTGATAAAAGGATGAGCTATTTGTTGAAAGATAAAAACCCCAAAACCTTAAATTAGGCTTATGGGATAGCCATGAAAATTTCAAGAAAACAACATGAAATATGGCATGCAAAGGAATCACTTGGATACAAGTATTCATTGCTATAGAATGCCTAATGTTGATAAATGGTCTGAACCAAGTGTCAAAAATGAATATAGGATCATTTTCACCCATATTGTTTTAGCTTGCACAAAATTCTATGATATTGATCTCATAAAGTCCCCAACATATTATCAAGAAACCATCATGTCTTCAAATCACAATGATAATAATTTTAGTGCTTTGTATGAATCAAGTAGTGAGATATCACATGAAGAGGAAGACGGTAGGGTAAAGACTAAAGAAATGTACTTCAATGAGGCAAGTGAAGGGTGTGATTCTAGTTTTGTTGAAGATTCCACTACCTCAGCCTATGGAAGACAAAACATTAAGCACTCAATCTAAAAATTCTAAGCAAAGTTGCAATGTTGATGAATACTCCTATTGCAGTGATAATGATAGCATCAAGTTTTCTCAAATCTCTACTGAAGGTGACTATCCTCATGAAGAACAGATGGAATCAATTGTTGTAGATGAGGAATATGCTAATGATGCTAGAAGTACATGTGAGAATGTTTCTATTTTCTCTTCTAGTGACCAAAGTGAATTAGAGTGCAATGATGACTCAAAGGATTTCAACCTTCATGCTGAAGAGGCTCTTATGTCAAAAATAAGTGTAATAGAAAATCCATTGTATGATGAGCCTCCAAATTCACCTGAGATGAGAAATAATGATCCTTATTGCTGCAGATATAATCCATTTTTTGTTGAGGATTCTAATGATACATCTGATATAGGGTCAAAATATAGTCTTAAGCTCACAAAGCAATATGTTCATAGGCTCTCTGAGGGCATTGCATATGAATGCTTCACATTTGGTACATGTGTTGCAGATAAGGTTGAGTGTCAAGATGCCAACTACCTGGAAGAGTATGAATGTTTTTAGTTTCCAGTTTAGTTGGGGAGCACTTTGACAAAGCATGAGAATGAGATGAATAGCATGGAATGTTATTTTTAGAATGAACTTGTTTCATGTTATGGATATAACACATATGTGTCATGTGATGATGAAAATTTTCATTTTATGCCTAACTTTACTCTACAGGATGATGAAAGTTACACTAGTCATTTTATACTCAGAAAGATTGTTTACAAATGTTGATGACAAGGATTATGATCAAATAGACTCACTTGTTAGAAAAAATCCTAATAAATTTTCTAACGGGATTGAAATTACTCTTACTTCAATGGTACAATAAGGAAAAATATAAATGGAAAAACAACAGCTCTTTTGGAAGGTTGGTTTTTGATAGAGGCAGAAACTTATTCAGTGTTTTGTGGGTTAGTGCCACCAATCAAGAGGGAAAAACTTGTTTGAATTGAGGGATGCAGAGTATAGTTTTCATCCTTGAATTTTATAGGGTTGGATGGAAATTAGATCTCCCTTTATAGGTTTCTTTTTCCTGTGTAATTTTTTGTACAAATTTTATTCTTTTGTTTTTCTTTTGTGTTTGGTTTGCTTCACCTAAAATTTTGAGATCTCATCATGCCTACAAGAGGCATGTGTGCCCAATCAGAGCCACTAAAGGGACCCTAAAAAAAAAATCATCTTAAAACCCTTATTGCATTTGGACATGGGTTTACTATCCGTAAAAGATTAAAATATTCTATTAAGCCATTAACTTCCTGTTACCCGTTTCTAGTTATTTTAATGTATTTCTAGTCATTCATTGTCAATGGGTAACCAACCCTTCTAGCCTAAGTTTGGACCATTCTATTTTATAAAATTAGAAAAGGATTTTTGAGCCCCTACGACTTTTAATATTTTACAACTTGGGGGATTTCAAATTAATCTTTGTGCTAGGAAGTCCCCTTAATAAACACAACTTGTGAGCACATGCCTAGAACTTTCACTTAAGTCCCGATGACCCTTGTAATTATATCGATCATCATTGATTTATTTAGAGGTTTACATTTGTAAGAGCGATGAGTGATGAGCAGTACATTCATTTCATATCGCTCATTGCTAATGGCATTTGATTCTTCAAAATTGTAATAGCGATGAATGATTTTCTTAGCCTCATGCTCATATCACTCTTCGTGGATGGCCTTTAAAAAGAAAATTTGTAATAGTGATGAGCGATATGTTGTCACATCGTATGATTGCGGATATGTTGTAAAAAATATTTTTCACATTAGTGATGTGCAATGAACCCTATAAACAATGTAAACCATTCATCGCTAATTTCTTGCACAGTAAATGAGGAGAATTAGCGATGAATGAAGGCCTTATCGTTCATCAGAGATTTACCTCAGAACTTAAGTTCTAAAGTAGTGATGAGAGATGGGTACTTTCTAAAAGGGTTTCTTTTTCGCTAAAATGTATGATCATATGTGTGATGTCTTTGTGGTGTTTATTATATGTAGGTTATACATGTCTAGATCTGGTACTGACACAATATCTCCCATCACAGATATTGTCTTAGGAGCAAGTTTTGAATTAGTGATGCGTGATGGAAGAATAAATGTGACTAAAGGTGAGGCTATGGAACCATGGGGTAAATAACATCACTGGGATATTTGCATCATTGATAGAGTAGGACAAAGACAAACTCAATCAGTGACAAGAGATCATTACTACATGGAAGTGGGCTACATGGCAGATTCTAAAGATATGGAATAAAACATGAAAGAAGCAACGAGAGGATTCAAGACCATTGCTAAAGTTTTAAAGTAGTATAATCAAATGGACTCAAGATCATCACACAAATGCTTACATCAAAGATCGGGATCAATGATGAAGTGATGAAGTGTGTGAAGAAAGTTTCCCTCTAAAATAAACTTTTCTTGTGTACTTTTTCGGTATTAATGAAAGTATGGATTAGGTTGGCGATACATGTTGATTGACAGATCACAATATTTGAGTTGGCATTGTTGTTTCCCTTGATGAAGTTTTAATTTTTTTAAAAGCAACGGCTTAGATTCAATCTTGAGCTATAAGTTACCAACTTGCTCGCATGAGGAGATTTCAAGTCATTAATCTTGCATGAGTATTCAAATTTCCTATTTATTATAGATCACTTGAATAATTTTCCATGTCATAATTCATTTCACAATAAATGAGGGTCGACGATTGATAAGGAAGTGTGTGAGGATTGAATTTTCTTGAGAAATGTGTGGACTTTCTATGGCAAGTGGATCTATCATGATGATTCAAAAATCTGAGGGGTTGTGTTTGTGTGAGCCTAAGGGAGGCCTTGAGGATGAAGCTGGAATGCATGGAGCTCTTGATATACCAAAAGGAATAGTAGGAACTGGGAAATTCAAGGGGTATAATACCAAGAAAAATTACTTTCTAGAAGAGCAGATAGTTTCAAAAGAATTGGTCAAATACAAAGAGAAGAGGACGGTAAAATATAATGAGGGGTCATAGATGATGAGTGAGAATTGTAAAGCCTATCTGAAGCAATGAAATTATCCATGGGTGGTTCTTAATAACCCTTCAAAGGGAAATTAGTATTCCCTCTCCCTAGTACTATCGAGGAATCTTGACGAAGCGGTGGTGATAGTTTCTCCAGTCCCACCACAAACAAAACATGGGAAAATATCCTCTAGGGTCAATGAGTCAAAGTGATGATTGTGCCCTGTTTTTGTTTTTGATGAAACCATGCCCTTTCTGTTAAGATTTTCTTATTCAACACTCATGTGATTTCTTGTTTCACATGCTGAGGTGGAATATTTTTGGGATGATATGTAGGAGAATTACCATAATAGCTAGTACCTGGGTGGTGTGTATATTGTATCTGGACAATATACAACTTTTTTTTGGAGCTTCTATTGGAGAATATTCTTTGGTCAACAAGGATGAGGATTCAACATGGTTACAACAAATTTTTCCATTTGGGGAGCTGGCATGTCTTCATTTAAGGAATGTGGAAGGCGGTCTATTACTCTTCCATTTTTCTAAAATGATTACATATGACAAACTAAGAACATCTCGAATTCTGATACAATTGAAATGAAATGTAAATGTAATTAAGCCTAATGCTTGTTGCTCCCTTATTCTATAAAATGGATTTCAAGGCTTATTACAATGGTCGAATTATGGAGTCTTAATAGAATTCTAGGTAAAATTTGAGTTCAAAAAGTACAATAAGAATAAAATTGTGAAGTAGAGCAATAGTTTTTCTTGGATAGGAAGTCATGTATGTAGCGGTCTTAAATGAGTTATATAGAAATTACTGATATCGAAACAAAATATCAGTCGAGGAAGTGATACTCTCCTATTTATGTTCATTTCAAAGTTATGAATGAGAAATACTAATGGTATTGTCATTTATCTTCAAATATTTTATTGGAATGTATTACTTTGTTTTCAACTTTAATTCAAAGAATTAATTAAAATTCTCGAATAGGGTTATAAACTTGGTGAGGGATGGCTTAGGATTACTAAGAAGTAGTTGTTTTCTTGCACAGAGAGTTTTTGTAAATGAAAATCAATACAAAAATAGTTTGTTTCTCTCCCAAACAAGTGATCTGTGTATTATTGATCCTCTTGCATACTTGACTCCATTGCCCCAATTGATTATATACTAGTCATATGGTCAAAAAATCTTGCATAAGGCAAACAAATAGTTTTGTAGGCTCTAGACTTCTAAGAAGACAATACTAAAATAGAAAATCTCTCCAAGGGTGGTAAAATGGAATTATTTTTAGTTCCTAGCAGATGGAAAATCCTTCATTAAAAATCTACCAAAATTTTCAATGAAATTTATTTTATCTACAATAAAAGGAATTAATCTTTGTATAAATGTGTTACTAATTGATTATATTGCATGAAAAGACAATTAGGATTACCCTCCTAGGTTTCACAGAGCCTAAAGTGAAGGATTACGGACTTAAAAATCCTATGCTTATTATGTTGGCTACTAAACCTAATAGTTCTTTATCATAGGAGTTGGTTTTATAAATTTATATTTTTCTAAGTTATACATTCAACCCTTTTCTTCCTACATGGCTAGATAGACTCCATATATTTTTTGCTATATATATACATGCATGCACAAATTCTTAGATGCACTTTACTACAATAAACATAGTCTATTGTACACATTACATTTGTCCATGCTCTTATAGTTATCTTTTTAGCTTATGGGAAAAAATATATATAGGCAACTCTTTATCAACATACCCATCTTTTTAAAGTTGTTATAGTAAAAAAAATACTACAATATAAGAAATCATATATGAAAACACCCAAATTTCACCTACTTCTTCATTGTGTGATATATGATATGACTCCATTAAATTTCTAATGGGTCTTCTATAATTTTCTTGCTTGAGGGTTTGGCTAGAGTCCATAAGGCTTCATGATTCCAATATGACAGGGAGGAGAATGAGCATGGGTTTTGTGGTTTTTCCTTGCACCATCATAGATTGACTACTTCAAATACACAGCATATTTTATTTTTCTAACTACATTTCTCCATGCTTATACAACTATCTTTTCAGCTTGTCAAACCAATTATTTAAACCCAGTTCTTTATGACGATACCTATTTTCCTTAGGTTATGACAAAAATTATATGATGTGACCCTAAATGTTTTTATGTAAAGAAAACCTTGTCTATTTTGTTAAACTTATATACAACTAGAAAAATTTGAAACATATTCATACAAGATTCAAACTACATTCTTTCGTAGTAAATATTGAAGACAAATAGAGAAATTGTATAAGAGGTATTAGAATAACAATTATTTGCTACTAAATATTATAGACAAAAATGACATTAAATAGAACTTTAAAATATGGAGTATGGAAGAGGAAAACTATGGTAATAAATAGTTTGTTATGGGGAACTGAAAAAAATATATATCATGAAGAACAGTTTGTTATCGAGAACTTCAAACAGATGAAAAAAAAATAATATCATGAAACATATTGATAAAAGACATATAGCATGTTCCATCCAAACAAAATAACCACAAAAAATTAACAGTTTGTTATAAGGAGCTTCAAATAGATAAGGAAAAAAGAATATCATGAAACATATTGGTACAAGACAAGTTTTCTATGTAACAGTTGTAAGAGGTGTTAGAATAACACTTAAGAATCACACATAAAGGACAGATGAATGCAAACCTTTGGCCTTCTTTCATTTTTTTTGGTTTGTGTATGTTTTCCTACCTCTCTTAAAGTTCTATTTAATGTGGGTTTTCAATCATCTATCATGTACCTGTGATTCTTAAGTGTTTTGCTAACAACTCTTTTACAATTTCCCAAATGACATATGATCAAAAACCCATTTTAAATAGAACTTTAACATATGGAGAATAGAAGGTGTAAACTACGATTATGAACAGTTTGTTATATAGAGATTTTGTTGTATACAAAATGAGTATAGCACCAAAGAAGCACAAAGATAACAAGGGACAATAACCAAAAGCTGAAAAACATACACAGATAAAAAAAAATTGAAAGCAGACCAAAGGTATAGGTTAATGTCATGTTTGTAGTTTATACCAATCTACAAAATTTAATAATTTTGAAAGTTAAAAAAAAATTCTTCTCACAAGTACAATAGAATAAAAACTCCTAAAGTGTCATTCCATGCAAAGAGATACATTGGGACACAATCCTTAATTAAATGCACAAAAACATTTACTTGGGTTAGGATATGAAGAATACAATAGCTAAACTATCACAATGAACAACTTGTTACAGAGAGCTTCAAACAGATGAGAGAAAGAGAATATCATAAAAAATATTACTTTCTACGAACAGTGTATATTTTAAAATGTTATACTACATAAACATACACATACAATTTCCCCTACATATGTATATTTTTTAAATGCACATTAACATAGGAGCAATTCCATATATATATGTAGAGGGTTAGTATGAAAACATAAAGGTATTGAAGATAAAATTAGTGTAGTAGTTGTCATAGAAAGAAGGAACTCTTGCTTTACTTGGGAATAATTCATGATAAATTGGACTTAATGAGGTCTTAATCTAGTGTTGTGAGGCACTTTATGCATCCACACTAGGTCTTGAACCCTTGCAAATTGAATAACATCCTTTTAACGATGTCTTGTAAAGGTGTTGTAAAGTCTTTTAATGGAATTTTACGCTTTTCTAGACTTAATGAACTCATTTCTCCCTAATTCAGCATTATAAAATGTGTTTAATAACATTATTACATCAATCTACAAGGTTTTTGAATTAAACTTAATGATAAACTAGCGTTGTAATGTGTCTTGCACATTCACATTAGTTCGTGTGCCTTCCTATGCTGTGTGGACCTCATTTTAGTGTTGTAAAGTGTATTTAATCACACTTTCACATTGAATTTTATGTCCCTAGCCCTAATTAATCTTTACATCATCATTAATAGGCCCCTATTAACCCATATTGTGCATCTCGAGGCTTAAGTTGATCAAATAATGACAAGCTTGCAATTTAAACCTTATTTCCTTATCTCCTAGTTTCCTACCTATCAAAATGGCCCCTACAGGAGCCATTCACCATGCATGGTGAATTAGTCCCATCCATGTGGGACCCATTCACCATGGACGGTGAATGAGTCCCATTTGGCTCAATTTTGACCTTTGAGTAGGAAAAAAGTGAAATTTAAGTTGATTATTTCTTCATGTTAGCCTATGATGATTTATTAAGGGGTAAAATAGGTGAATTTCCTATAAATATAATTATTTTAACCTTAATTGGCATCTCTTTTCATTCATTCATCCATTATTCTTTGATTTTAATTCAAGCAACTTAGGGTTTCATCACATCAAGTCACCAAGATAGCAATTTTCAGACATTCAAGACCTAAATCTTCATGTTTTACTGTAGAATTTCAAGATCAAACATCATGGCAAGGTAATCAAATCCATTGTTGCATGTTTCATTAAAAAATTTCTCCACTTTGGTTTAATTACCTAAAAGGGGTTTCACCAAGGCAAACCCCTATGCCCTAACCTTCAACATTTCTCTCTCTTGCCTTGTGTGTTTGTATATTTAAGTCTCTTGGAAGCTTGGAAATCATTAAGAATCAAGTTGCAAGGTTTCTCAAGACTTCCTTTCATTCAACAAGTCAAATTATCAACAAAAGCTCACTTTTAGGTTCGAAAATAAGAGTTTCAGAAGCGAAAGCCTTTAGGGAATCAAAGTGCAAACCAAGAGCTCTAGATTCCACTCTTGAATATTCAGAAATTCAAAAGTGGACTCATTTTCCATCAATGGCGAATGATTCCCACTTCTAGGTCAATTTTGATTTTTTTGCATTTTTAGATACCCTTTTGTCAAAAACAGGTTTCGGCACAGTTTTGTAGAACTAGGACTAGGGTCATCCCACAATAATGGGTTACACTTTTTGGCCAAACTTGACATTGAAATCAACATTTTCAGAGAAAACTTCACTTTCTGACACTTATAGTAGGTAAACTATTAGGAATTTGAAAATGATGTAAACTAGTGATTTGTGAGATTTTTTCTGTAGATTTTAAATATATATATTTTTTTAAATTGGAATTTAATTTAATTTTTTTTGTGTCTCCTTTGATAACTAGTTTTTAATAATAAACAAAATTTTTTAAAAGTGATGTGTACTTCGACACACATAACTTTTTTTCTAAAAAGGATAAAATTTTGATTCTTTTTAATTTAGGTTGTTAACACTAGTATCTATTGGTTTCATTTTGTTTCATAATGTTTTGATGAATATTTTTTAAAAAAATTAAGTTTTGAAGTCAAGTCATTTACAATTTAGACATAGGTGCACTTTGACACACATAACTTTTTTGGTATGTATTGAAATTCAATTTTATTTTTTTTGTTAGAACGAGGACATCAATACCTAGAGGATATATATTTTTCAAATTTTTTTCCTCAAATTTACTATTTTTCCACAATGATTTTTCATCGAACTTGAGGTTCAGTGAAAAACCTATGTACAGTAAAACTAAAAAATAAAATATAAAATAAAAAATATATATTAAATTTATAGTTGTTGGAAAGCACATTTCGATCACTACAATCATCCAACTTGGTTTATCAATTTGACTCCATTTGCACCTCCTTCCAAAGCTTCGATAGTCAAAAAATGCATAAATTTTGAAATGGTGGAGGGGAAGGTGAAAAAAGGGGGTTCATTAGAAACCCCCTTCTAATGAAGGGGGTTCATTTGAACCCCCCTTATATGGTGCAAAAGAGGGTTCATTAGAAGGGAGGGTGGTTCATTAGAAGGGGGAAGGGTTCATTAGAAGGGGGGGTTCATTATAAGGGGGGTGGTTCATTCGAACCCCCTTCATTAGAAGGGGCAAACCATTTTAAAAAAATTATGAGAATTTCTAATTTTTCTTTGTTTGAAAAATTGTAATCCACTATTGTGGGTTTACCCACTAATTCATCCAGAATGGTGAATGAGTCTCACTAGGCCTGAAAACCAACATCAATAATATTTCAAAATTCATTTCTAGTCTCAATCAAGATCTCAGGCACACTTCTTCAATTTCTTTTAGTTTTATTACAGTTTACATTCATTTATTAGTGTTCTTGCATTACACAATGTGTTTTCAAAGATCACTTGTTTCTTAGGTTTTGCACACTTAATCAATCAATTTCAATACTTAATTGCATCCAAATCATTTAATTTAGACATAGTTTCATCATACATATCTTAAATTTAGTGAACCACCTAGACTTTTGAGTGGGATTTATCTCTCTCCTTTTAGGTGAAACATTCCTAAAAGTGCAAGAGTAGCCTATAAGCCCTACCCAAAAATCTATGGTTCAATAAATATATATATATATATGAAATTACTCGTATGTTATTCTACAACTACTCCTATGTTAATGGGTATAATGAAAAAGATGCATAGAGATAACTACAAAAAATAAACAAAGGGTAAAAGAATTACTAACCCTATCCATATTTTTTGATGAAAGAAAGAAGATTTAACTGCAATTTCTCAATCCATACAGAGCCATACTTTCTTTGAAGCCTCCAAAATGGGTTTAGCACTAAAGATACAAACATATAATAAGCAACATTAAGTAGAGAGCAAAAGACATGAACAATAAATTAATCATTCTAACACCTCTTATACAATTTCTCTACTTGTCTTCAATATTTATTACCAAAGAATGTAGCTTGAATCGTGTATCAATATGTTTCATGATATTTTTTTTTTCCATCTATTTGAATTGGAGACCCATCCACAAACTTTCCATCTTGATAAACCATTGTATGTAAATAATCTTTTAGATAGGTTGAAAAGATAACTATACACACATGCAAAAATGCAATGGGTAGACTAGAATATCTTTTTTGAAGTCAAATGTATGATTTTTTTCCCACAAAAAAATTCTCGTTTCAGATTTCCCCTTTTACAGCCATTGTAGATTGTAGTTTATGTTATTATGGAGGGAAACCACACACCATTTCCATGTGCTTCTGAGAGGACAAACAATTTGTTGATTGCATCACATTGTTTATCCCCATAATCCTATGACAATGGCGTATGTTGCTCCATTCAACTAAACCATTTACAATTTCATGGTTGGCCTAGTTTTAATTTTGTGCATGACTACATTTTTTTCCTTTCTGGTTATTGGTTGTTATATGTTCCCATGTTTTGTAAACACATTTTTGCATATACGTCTTAGCCATACAATCCAAATATAAGCACTTACAAAACAAAATCTATACCGATATATATGTTTGTGAAGTTATATGCACTTTTTTACTCATTATACACTCTTCTATATATTCCATCTATCCATATTTCTCTAGCCATCTTCAAATCCCATGATGCCAATTCTTTATCAAGATATATGCACTTTTTTACTTATTATACACTCTTCTATATATTCCATCTATCCATATTTCTCTAGTCATCTTCAAATCCCATGATGCCAATTCTTTATCAAGATACCTATTTTAGTCAAGTTTTCATAGCAAAAAAAAGACTACAATATTAGAAATTTTGTTTGGCAACACCTATTTCTCCCCAATTTTGTTATTGTGTGATATATGATAAGATTCCATGGACCTTACCTACCTTTCTTATTCAGGGGTTTGGCTAGAGCCTGCGAGGCTTCATGATACCAATATAGTAGGGAGGAGAACAAGTGTGGGTTTAGTACTTTTGTTTTCCATTGTCATACATTTTGTGTTGCTTATATACATGGACACAAATTTTCACATACACTTCTCTATCAAAAATATACTCTACTCTATCCATTGCATTTTTCATTATTTCCACAATTCTCTTTTCAACTTCTCCAATAGATTACTTATACACAATTCTTTACTAGGATGTCATGTATTCAAGATGTTCCATTTTATCTCTTTCTATTTATAACAAATAATGCTAACCTCTTTTATTGTATATCTATATTATTTCCTTTATAATGTTGCACAGATACAATAGACATTCAAAAAAATTAGTGTATTGTAAATTGTCCATTTCAAATTCTTTCATGGTCGAACAACTCAATTCAATGCTTCTCACCCTTGTTAAACACCATAAAAAATGCATGTAAGTACAAAACTTTTTCATTATCAATAAATAGATTCAGTGAACCAATTGTAAATATTATTAATTATTTTTAGTTTCAAATTGTCTATATTGATTTTACACATATACTTACTCACTTTTTATGCTTCATTTTTTATTTTACTTGCCCATCCACTAACATGCCCCTATCTTCTATTTGCAGGAACTAGGATAAAGCATGCAAAAGCATTCAAAAATAAGGATACCTTTTTTTAAAAAAGTTACCACAACAAAGAAAACACTACAATATGAGAGATCATATATGAAAACTCTAGATTTCCCTCAACTTTTTTATTGTGTGATGTATGATGGAACTCCATGAAATTTCCTGTGGGCATTTCATACTTTTCTTGCTTGGGGGTTTGGCTAGAGTCCACAAGGCTCTATGATGCCAATATGGTAGGAAGGATCACAAGCATGGGTTTTGTGCTTTTTCTTTTAATGCCATATATTTGTTGTTACATAGATACATGTGTACACAAATCCTTGTATACACTTGGCTTCCAGAAACATACTCTATAATAACATGTTTCTCATGTCATAGAAAGTGGTGGGGAAGCATTTTAGACTTTGGTCACATCACCTCAAAAAAAGGCATACCTTTTAATTTGATTATTCTAACAATGCAAAATATATGTATTGTGTCATCGCATTCTTCTTTTGGTGAAGTTTGTTTATTTGTTTTGGATCAAACATGGTTTTTGTAATACCCCTCCATGTCGGTTGTTTTTGACTTGTGTGTGTGTGTGTTTCATTGGTTACTGTGTTATTTGATTGTGTGGAAAATATAATATGTTAATAGTCATGTTTAAATAATTAATCAATCATAAGTGATTTGCAAGGTTATTTAAAATATGATTAGAAATTAAAATAATAATCAATTAAATTAAATCAAATGATTTAGAGCAAATGATCAATCAAACTAATTCGTTAAAAGTAAAAGTGATATTATTAGATAAATTGATTTAAATTGTTATGAACAAGTAATCTTGAAAAGATAATTATTATAATAAGAAATTTAATGGATACTTATTTAGAATCTTGCAAATGGTTGATTTTAATTATTCTAATGTGGAAGTAATTAACAAATAGTGTATTGTGAAGATAATGAATATATATTCAAATAGAAGTTCATTTTTGTGGAGTTAAATTTATTTAGTTTAATCAAAATGCTTGATAAAAGAAAATGAAATATAAATACTTGAAAAGGCAACAAAAGGAATTAAAGGGATTAAATATTATTTGGATTTATTTCTTGAGTTGTGACTTTTGGTTTTCACTGGAGAATATGAAGAATAAACAAATATAAAACTCCATCTTTTGTGGATTTGAATGTAATAAAATTTCATTTTTGGAGAAGTGACTTTTGGTATTCGCGGGAAGAGGAATTAAAAGGATTCCTGGGCATAGAATTTATTAAGGGTTTTTCCTTGTTGGAGGGATGGTTTTTTTCGAATGCTGGAGAAATTTTATTTCCAATCATTTTTTTCTGCCCTTAGTTTCTTTTTCTGTTCTCTGGAGAAAATTGGTGAAGAGGAAGGAAGATTTGGATCTGTTGTTGAAAGATTTGCAGCAAAGGAATTAGTACAGCAAGAGGATCAAAGCTTCTTCAATTTTCTGCAAGCGAAGGACGCCAGGTTCCTTCTTTTAATTTATTTATCTTCTGTTAAAATAGGAATTGGTGCTTGTAAATGAAATTTGTATTTAGGGTTGAAAGTTAGATAATGATAGGAAAAAAAAAAAAAATCTATTGGGGTTACAGTTTAATCAAAGGAAATTTTAGCAGGGAATTGGGGATTGTTATTTGATTAATGAAATTTCTGGGGTTTTTATTGCAATCTGGGAAATGAACAACATCCTGTTATTTCATTTTGTTTAAAAAATTTTGTTATTGTTTTGAAAACAATTACCTTCCCTCGAATTTCTGGTTCATATATATATATTTCCTTAGAAAGCATTTTATTTCAAACATGCACAGTGAATTTCATGTGAACAGTAATTCTCTGTTACTGTAATATTCAAACCTCTGAAAATATATATATATACACATATATATATATATACATATATATAAATATATATATATATGTATTTTAATCGAATGAAAATTTGAATGGAAATTCGAAATTGTTAAAAAAAACCCGTCGCACTGTTCATGCCTTTTATTTTTGATTTTATTCATATACTAATAAAGGTTGTGTGGGGGACGGCCTCGGCCGTACCCACCACACTGCCTTTGGGCGCAGAACGGTACCGTCGGTACCGTGGACAGTCTAGACTGCCCACGGCCGGCGGGGTCCGATCCTCTATGCCAATGTTTTGGGATTAAATCCCAATTAAATTTTAATGTGTTTGTATATAATTTTTAATATGCGATTTCTTTATATTAAAATTTATGTGCGAATTTTGATTTAGATATATATATATGTATATATATATGTATATATATATGTATATATATATATATGTATATATATTTGTAGATATATATTTATATATATATATATATATATTAATTTAATTATTCTGGTTGCAGTATTATTAATTAATTTCACTATTATTTAAAAAAAAAAGAATATATATATATAAATCTACTATTTCATTTCTGTTAAATAGATATTCTGTTAATTTAATTGTTAGTTAAACAAATGTTTAAATATATTCTGTTTTGTTCTGATTAAAATTATATTTTCTGTAATTTATCTGTTATCTAGAAAATAGATATTTAGATTCTGTTTCTTTTCTAATTAAAAATAAAGCAAGTATTTTTACAAGGAAAATATTAGTAAAATAGAAAGAAATATGTTTTATTGATTTGTTAAATTACAACTTGGAAAGGATATTGTTAGCAAAAGAAAAATCTATTACGAAAGTAAAACAACATTGTTTATTTCATTCTTGTTTAAATGTGAATATTTTTGGGAATAGAATTTATTATGGGATTAAATAAGTTGTTCTTTTTATATTTCATCTTGTAGTATTGTTGGATTCGTAGAACATATCTTTTCTCTTTTTACATCCCCTCCTCAAAAAGAATTAAAATAAATATAAATGCGTAGTGGTTTTTAAACGTAATTGTGTGTGTAAATTTATTTAGATAGATTTAATATTTTAAGGTGGTAAGTTCTAATATGTAGTTTAGGTATGTAGAGTATTGTTATTATTGTCATTTTAAAGTATAGACAATTGGTCTTAAATGGTTTTCACAATTAATTTAAATATTGGAAGTGAATGTTAAGTTAGAATGGTGAAGGAGGAAATTTAAATGTATGGGTATGATTAGTGTTTGATTAGGGTAATCTTGAATTGGGTAGTTTATAGATGAAATGGGATTGTAATCTTTTGAAAACTGATTTTCCTTTATATTCATTTAATGGTTGATTTGTAAGTTCTCTTTATGGGTAAGACTTTTAGAATACTTGTGATGGTTATCATGAATTGTTTTAGTATGGGTAAGTTGTAAAGTTATTTAGTTCTGGTCGTTAATTGATTGGTTAATAAATATTGTTCTCGATTGAATTGTTGATTGATGTTTATTATATAAGTGTTGTTGTGGAGTTGTGAGTGGTTGTGTATTCAAGGTGTTCTTAAATTTGGTGCCTTGGATGCCTGGTTGAATGCTTTTACCTTTGTTGTTGAAGGATTGTTTTTGGGTGGTTCCATGTTGGTGTGAATGCCTTTGGAGGTTAGTTTTGATTCAAGGAATCCTTTGTCTTTTAAATTTGTGGGGCAATGTAATTGGGAATTTGTATTTTGTTGATAAGTTGTGGGAGGTTGACCTTCTTGGATTTCTGATTTATTTTGTATCAAAGTTGTTTATGTGGTTTGGATGGGGTGGATGATCTTATGGATTCACTCATTATTTTTGAATTGGAAATAGTTCTGGTGGCCTTACAATTATTGTTTTCATTGCTATGTGGTTGTTTTTATGAAAGTGGTTTGTGTACCATCATAAGGGGGTTCTAGTGAGGAGAAAATTGAGGTCTCCCATGGAATGCCTAGTTGGTGGCTTTTGGTTTTATTAAGTGATTTTGTTTAAAGGTTGATTTTCTTTTGTGTTCCCTATTTGAGGTAACACCATTGTTGATTTGTGGATGGGTCTTGATGAATCTTTCCTTTTTATGGCTTTTCTGAGTTACTCTCATATTTGAGGAAATTTTATCCTTGTTATGGAATTATTGGAGAAATATTCTTGTTTCTTCACTTTACCTTTGTTTATGGGTTTTCATTCTTTTGGCTTCCAGAGGCTTGAGATGATTGATAATTGATGTTCTCTCTCTTATGGGCCCTTGATGTGGCAAGTGTTTTGGTTTCATGATTTTAAAAGGGTTGTACAGAATTTGTTGAGACTTGGAAATTGTATTTATAGCGAGATGGGTAATGCCTCGCATGCTTCTCAGTTGTGATATAATATTCTTGTTATGTTGTACAACCCTTGGTTTCTTGGTTTTATGTGGTTGGGTCTCTAGGGAGAGTGGCTCCTCGTGGGGGCCGGCGCCTCGCTTAAGGGGAAGAGCACAGGATAACCCACGAGTGAGTTTGTAATTAAGTGAAAACCTAATAATTAACTTAGGAGGGTTGGGTAGTAATATCATTATAAGATTAATAAAATGGATGCCTCATCTTCATTAGTGCTTCTGTAGGCTAATGGAAGGCTGAGTAGGCCGTGGTTGGCAAGGTCGTGACCTCGTCTTCACGAGAGGTCTATGGCTCCACATGAGTCACCCTATGGACCAGTGCCTCCAGTTGGGAGGAAGAGCACAAGACAGCCATAGATGGGACCGGTGCCTCTAGTTGGGAGGAAGAGCACAGGACAGCCCATGTAGGACTATGCGATGACACTCTCCCCTAGTTGCCCATGTGTTTTACTTTATTGAGTTCCTCTGGAAGTGGGTTATGGGAGTTGTTTTAGATTGTTGTTTGAATTGATTTAAATTGATTTATGATTATTGCTTTAATGCATCTTTAGTATGCTTTGTGGTCTTGTATTATCTCATTTATATTTGATATACGATCTTGTATCTTATGATACTGTGAGATGATGTTATTGTATTGTTTAATTAAAATTTGGAGTTGTATCATGTTTATTAATTCAGTTTGATTTGGAAGTATCTTATGATCATCCTTTGGTTACTTGTTTACTGATCATTGCTTTGTTTTATGTGATGGGGTTTATGACTTTAAGTTATTATGTTGACTCTTGGGTGTTGTTGATTATGTCATGGTAATCCTTGAGTTTTATGATGCTTTTGTATGGCATTGAGTCTTGTGGTTTCCTTTTTGGATGTTCTTGGTTGAGGTCTCTTTCTTGTTAGCTCCTAGCACGGGGGGTGGTTCTTCGGACTCACATGGTCAGGTGGAACGTGCTAAGCACCCCATTGGGTCCCCAGTCGAGGATCGAGAGGTGTGGATTGGTGCAGTTGTAGCGACTCCAGAGTTGTATCCATCTTGGAGCTATTTTTCATCTATTTATTTGTATTATGTTATCTTATGTATGGTTTCCATTTATGTTTGGAAACACTCTTGTATCATTGTACCTTTGTATCATTGTACTATAATGTAATGTTAAATCGGTGTGGTTATTGACCATGGCAATTGTAATTCAATGTGTTAAGTTAATTATTTATATGTTGTATTTATGTACTCAAATGGTTTCTTATCAATGATTATCATGTATGTGTTATATTTGTTAATGTTTATTTTGTTATGGAATATATCTTTGGATTTTATTCTTTATTGTTGTTGTGTGGATATCAGTCTCGTAATGACTCCTCGTGTACCCCAAGGGATGTATGTGTTAGTAAATCTTCTTAAATGAAATTCATGTTATGACTTAATGTGTTTTACATATATGTTATGTTTAATTTTTAAAAAAAAATTGTGCAGTAATTATTGTTTAGTTGTCCTTTGGGGTTCGCATGATGGGGCATTACAGTTTCAGTGAGTCTTCGATTGGACTATGAACACCTTTACTCTCTAAGTGATATTTTCCCCTATATAATCCTTTTTGTGTTAATCAAATGGTATAAAATTTATCAATATAATATTTTTGCTTTCTTCTAGAATAAATGCATTTACATATTTGTTTTTATTTAGACAACAATTCAAGTTGTTATTCTATTTGGTCATCAATTAATTATTTTGTTTTATCTACTTCCTTTTTAGTTTGTTCTCAACTAATAAATGTATGTGAAAATGCAAAGATCAATTTTTCGTTTTATGCAATTGGTTCTTAATCTCACATGCATTGCATGTGAGATAAGAACATACAACTAAACTATAACATGAGGTTTAAAATGTTTTACAATGCTCAAATTAAATGAAGAGATACAAAATAATCTCTATGCCAAAATTAAGTGATTTATAATATGTTCAAGTTAGGTGATACAAATTGATATCTTTCAATGCACACAAAGGTTGGCTTTAACTTTAATACATATGTATCGATTTGCTTGATCTATCCATCTAATTATACATACTAATATATAAATTTATTTTCCAACATCTCTCTTCATTATAGTCTACTCCACCTATTTTATCCTAAGTAAACTCCAAAACCATAAGCTTCACCTCCTACTATGAACTAGCCTCACGTTATTTCATATTGGCTTATTAACATGCTTTCCCTTTCTCACTCAATCAAACAATTGCAAATATTATTGATTATTAATATTTCACATTGCATTCCGAGATTATTCTTGCACTCTACACAATCATTAATTCATAATATTTTATTCACCTTGGATTTGTTATGATTCTAACTATTTTATTCACCTTGGATTTTTTATGATTCAAACTTTAGACATGAATGATACTAAATGTAGAAAAGTTGTAGGTGTTGATTGCACCTTATAAAATGATGTGAAAATATTTATATTGTTGCACTCAACACACTCATTAATTCACCATATTTTATTTGGATAAGATTTTCTACAATTAAGACTTGAGACGTGAATTATCTATGACTATTCCATCTTCCTCATCTTGTTGTTTCTTCAATAATATTTAATACTAAATTAGTATAAGTGGAATATTTATATGCACTCATATTAGGAAATAATATAAATCTGAATCTTTACATTAAATGCTAAATGCGAAATCATATTTTATTCACCTTGTATTTGTTGTGATTCAGACTTTAGACATAAACTATACTAAAACTCACACAACAACAGAATTAAAACCTTGCATTGCTAACACCTTAAAAGAAATAATGTAATAATATACTTGTAAAAAGCTTGAATAATAGAGATCTCCTATACTCACAGCTTGCAAGAAAGCTGCCGTCAAAAGTTCATAATGAATGGTACTCATTTATCTACTTTTTCTGATAATGCGCTCTACTTAAAATATCCACAAAAAAATTAAGAAAGATTTGGGGTTTCTGTTTTCTTAATCCGAACATGCAAATATATATCAAAAATATCAAGGAAAAAATGGTTGTTTGTTAGTGCGCACTAAAACCAAAATACAGAAGCTAAAACTCATGTATTGTACAAACTAGTTCTCCTTTTGATTTACGCCTGCCACACTCTACTTTTCTGAAGATTTAGATCTACTAGTATCTTCATCCAATCAACATCAAAATTTCCCTAGTCATAATCCCACTTAGCCTTATACTAGCTTGTTTTTTTCATGGACTATAAGCCCTTATGAAAGGCTTAGATATATTTGGTGACCTTGCAGCCACTATTTTTAAGGTCCACTATTACTGACACGATTAGCTGGAATCAGGATTAGAGGATTAAGCAAGCCTTTCAGATCTACATAGTTTCTTCATGCAATCAACCTGAATCAGAACCCCACTAAGCGTTACAGTTAGCCATATACAGGCTTGTGTTTTTTCATGGAGAAGAGTCAACGAGGGCTGTGGAGAAGCCCTTATGAAAGGCTGTATGAGGTTGTTGGATGATCTTCTGTATTATTTTTGATTAGTGGTGGGCTCGTTATTGGAATGACATGCTTGGCGACACCAATACAGGGAGCTTTATAGGAAATTAGAGGCTGCAAAACGTTTGGAAATTGTAGGTGAATAAAGAATGGCAATGATATATAAAGACAAAGATATCAATAAATCTATAGTACATAAATTATGATGGAGCTCAAATGACATCAATGGAGAAAATGTGTGGGAAGGGTTCTCACTGCCACATCTGAGCTCTACATACAATCGAATTGTTGGTGCTTCCACTCATGAGGGGAGGTGATAAAGACGTATTGGGTGCTTGTCTTTATATTAGGATTTGGTTATTAGTAAGTTTTGAAGTTAGGGTTCAAAAGGAAATGGGGTTCCATTTTTCATGGGGACGAGGTGGGGTTGAACATGTGTTTTAAATGTGGGGATGGAGGTGCATTAACAATATTAAAAAAAGGGGGTGGATGTGCTTCTTCTCCATTTTTATTTTATTCATTTTTAATTCCTCTTTTTCTTTTTTCTTTCACAATTTTTATTTAGTCTAATCTACAATCCTGTTTTTCTTTTTTCCTTTTTCTATGATGGGTCAGTGAGTGTGATCCAAAACATTCAAAAAACATGCACAATTAAACTAGAAGCTTGCACAATTTGAAAGAAGGAGATATTGATGTAGTTTTTTGGTTATCATGTAGTTTTGTTTGGGATTATTTTTAAGTTTTGTAAATTTATATTTTGAGTTTAATAATATTTATTTATTAGTTTTGAGAAGAAATTATTGAGAGATGAAATATATTTTTGTGTTTATTTTGAATTTTGATTTTTATATTAATAAACCTCTGTATTGAATAAGTACATGTTTAATTGATATAAATATATATTTCTTATGAATTTAATTTGGTGTGTATAATTTGAGTTGGTTAAATAGGTCTTTATATTCTAAAAAGGAAATTGCATAATCACTCTAAATACGAGTAATTTGTAAAAATTCTTAAATTAAATCCTAGATGAAGTTAAATAATATTTTTTTTCATCAAATAATCAATTATTTTGTATACATTAGAAAAAGCTTATAAATATATTTCTCCACATTTGTACAACTAGCAGATTCAGTAGATACAGGATTGTTTTCCTTGATAGCAATAAATACCCATTCATCATTACTTCTATTTCCTTTATCAGATTTATCATCTGTCACACCTCATTAGCACCATCGTAACACTTCTTTTGAAATCTAGGCTTGTTATGTCTTGGTTTAGAAGTTCTTTCTAGACACCTTGATGCAAAATGACCTATCTTATTGCAAGAAAAAAATTTAAGAGGTGATTTTCTTTCATACTTACCTTTTCCTTTCAGTACTCTTTTGACAATAAGTGCTTCCAACTCTTCTAGCTCTCTTTCTTCTTCTTCAATCTGTCTGATTTCACCTCATACTTGAATGCCTTTCTAGATGAACTCTCACCCAGATCATATATGTGTCTATCTCTTCCAGAAGTAATAGCCTTAAATGCAGATTCAACCTTAGGAAGGGCATCACCAAACTCACTCAACTCAAAAGCAGTAGGCTTACCAACCAACAAGTCTTTGGTTACATTTGTTATAGTCTAGAGCTCTTCAATAGCACTAGTTTTGACTTTGTACGAATTAGGCAAGGATCTAAGCACTTTAGCAACAATCTTTGATTTGTCTATCTATCCACCAGCACATCTGATACCACACACAATTTCATTCACTCTTTGCATAAAAATAGTAATTTTCTCATCATCACCCATTCTCAAATATTCATATTTTCTTTTCAGACTTTGCAACATGGCAATCTTCACATTAGTATTAGCTTCATACAAGGTTTCCAACTTTTTCTAGATCTCATAAGCAGTCTTCAAATCCATAACATCTGTCATCTTAGAATTAATCAAGGCACTCAACAATGCTTCCTTAGCCCTAATATTATACTCAGCATCTCTAATCTCAGCAGTAGTAGTAGGAGCATTCTGACGAATAACATACCTATTACATGTAATGTTCCAGTAGGGTTCATCAATGCATCTCAGATGACACTCCATTCGAGTCTTGCACAAAGAATAATTGTTTCCATCAAATCTTGGACTATCCTTCTTGTAAGTCACCATCTTAGATCACCTCAAGCTTTCTAAATTTCTTCCAAGGAACCTACTTTGATACCAATTTTTGGCAACACAATGCAAACAACTGAGAGGGGGGGTTGAATCAGTTGTCCCTAAAATTTAAAAATTATTCAACTTATTAACTATATTCTCAGACCTGATTATTAACCATGAAAGCATAAATCATCAACACATCAGAAATACACATAACACCAAGATTTTTTATGTAGAAACCCTATTAGGGGAAAAACCATGGTGGAGGTCAGTCCATAAGATTATACCATGTTAAAAGTATAAGAAGTGAAAATATGGGGAATGCACTTGCATTCAAGCACACTACCTAGAGCTCACTGCTTAATTACAACAGGGCTAACCGCCCAAAGGAAAACACACTGTCTTATAGAAAGAATCAGATTACATCCGTAGGGATTTGAACTAATAGAATATCATCTACTAATGCTTGATCATAGTTTCAGTTAAGCACATGAAAACTTATTCACTCTTCTCCACTCTTCTTCACACTTTGCTTTGCATTCAAATGATTTAGATCAATATTCACACATATACACACAAAGGCACACTTTGGCATCCACTCGCACACATCAATTCAAATAAACAATCACTTTTATATATCTGCAACAAGAAATTTCATCCTTGCATGTCGGATTCAATAAAATAATAAAATGAATATAAACTATCGGCCCAAAATACTAAATATTATTAATGTGAATTAGCCCAAGTCACCCATAGCTTAGTGAAGACCCAAATCAACATCTCCAACATGAAAAAACTTCAATTAATTACTCCTCAAAGATCCAAAACATGCTACAAACACCATGTCAGCGAAGAACAAGAAAAACATGAACATGCAAGAGAAAATCGCCAACCACGAGCACAACGATCAATGTAGATGTGCAACAAAGATAGAGCATGATCTAGAAGGATCCATAAACATCATGAATCACTAGAGAAGCACTCATGACAATTTTACTAACTAAAATCACATCATCTTCAACTAGCAACACCAACTGAAGCAACAAAAAAATTGTCAGAATGTAAATCTTTATAACTCAATCAAATCTTCATGTGGATCTCTGAAACTTGACATGGATAGACCAGATACACTCAGAAACAAACCCTTTAGTCCAAAATCTCTCATCATCAAAGTACAAAACTTACCAGCATACTGAACTTCACTTCACCACTAATAACCTGCAACTCATCTCATTACAATTTTCTCAATATCCTTGACATATACAACTTCTAATGAATTAATGTTAATAGTGTTGACATCAATGAAAACCACATATTAGCAACACAACCACAACATCCAATAATTCCCCCCTTTGGAATTGATGGCAACACATGATGTGAGAAACACCATCAACATAGCTAACTCTTGACACTTACTCCCCCTTAGGTTCTAACTCATGATCTTCTCCCCACAAGGCTCTTCTCCCTAGATAATTCATAGTTTTTCACATGACTCTTCTCTCCCTTTGACATCAATGAAAAATATCTCTAGACTTCACACAAACTCTAAACCACATATCTAAACATCTGAACATCTGACTACTCCCCCTAAGTAGCAACCACCACAACATCAATCTAGATCAAGATATGACCTTGAAATGCATAGACTGATGCAATGCAATGCA
Source organism: Sequoia sempervirens (assembly GCA_007258455.2). Taxonomy (NCBI): domain Eukaryota; kingdom Viridiplantae; phylum Streptophyta; class Pinopsida; order Cupressales; family Cupressaceae; genus Sequoia; species Sequoia sempervirens. Next base: position 312,153,987 of record VDFB02075321.1, read on the forward strand.
TCCTTAGTTTTGATTGGGAGGGTTAATCACCCCTAACTTCCCTCTAAGATACTCAAAATTATCCTTAGGCAATGACTTGGTAAAGATGTATGCAATATGCTCCTTAGTAGGAACATACTCCAATCTGACTTCCTTTTCACTTACCTTCTCTCTCAAAAAGTGAAACTTGATAGATCTATGATTTTTCTTTGAATGTAGCACCAAATTCTTAGATATGTTAATAACACTTGAATTATCACAGAATATAGCAATAGGCTCATTATACAGAACTCTGATATCTTTCAACATCTACTTCATAAACAGAACATGAGTATAATTGTTAGCAGTAGCAATGTATTCATCCTTTGCAGTAGATAAGGAAATGACATTATGCTTCTTACTTAACCATGAAATCAACTTCTTACCCAACAAAAATGCTCCACCACTAGTAATTTTCCTATCATTTACATCTCCTACCCAATCAGCATCAGTAAAGGCACTCAAGGTAAGATCATCATCTTTAGGATGTCATAGGCCAAAGTCAATTGTCCCCTTCAACTATTTGAAAATTCTCTTCACAATAGTCACATGAGATTCCTTTGGATTAGCTTGAAATCTTAGAACAATCCATACAACATTCATGATATCAGGCCTAGTTTGAGTTAAATAAAACAATCCACCAATCATTGATATGTATCTAGTCTGATTTTCCTTCATAGAATCATCTTTTGTTTTCAACTTGCATCCATTCACCATAGGTGTACCAACTGGCTTTGAATCTTCCATATCGAACTTCTTCAGCAATTCCTTCACATACTTGGACTGAGATATAAAAATCCCTTTATCTAACTGAGAAATTTGCAATCCCAAAAAGAATTTCATCTCACCAATCATTGACATTTCAAATTCACTCTTCATCTCATTAGCAAACTTCATGCACAAACCATCATCTCCTCTAGAAATGATATCATCAACAAAGACTTCAACAATCAGATTTTTATCATCATTTTTGAAATACAAATTACTATCAGTAGTACCTTTGTTAAATCCAATCTTCAACAAATACTTGTCTAATGTAGCATACAATGCTCTAGGGTCTTGCTTGAATCCATACAATGCTCTCTTCAACCAACACACCATATCTCCCTGATCAGTCAACTAAAATCCATCAGGTTGCTCAACATACACCTCTTCTTCGAATTCACCATTTAGAAAAGTTGACTTGACATCCATCTGATAAACCTTGTAGTTCTTGTAAGTAGCATAGGCAAGAAATAATCTTACAGTGTCAATTCTAGCAACAAAGGAAAAAGTATCTTCAAAATCAATTCTTTCCATCTATGAATATCCTGTGCATACTAGTCTTACATTGTTTCTAACCACTTTTCCTTGCTCATTCAATTTTTTTCTAAGGACCCATTTAGTTCCAATGACATTCTTATCCTTAGTTTTGGGAACAAGAATCCAAGCATCATTCTTCTCAATCTATTTTAGTTCCTCTTTCATTTCTTCAACCCAATGTTCATCTTTACACGCTTCATTCACACTAGTAGGCTCAGTCTTTGAAATCAAGCAGTATTCTTCTACAATATTTCTCCTAGTCTGGACACCTTTGTTCTTATCACCTATAATTTGATCTTCTGAATGATTGAATCTTACATACCTCAGAGTCTCCTTAGGTTGTTCTTCAACTTCAGGCTCTTATGTTCTCTCTTCTGCAACTTCACTGGTTCTTCTTTCTCTTTATTTTCCTAATCGACTGGAATGATTTACACTTGATTTGTAGTTTGAACTTGCTTTCCTTTGTTTGTACTGACATTCTAATCATTAGAATCATATCCACAAGTTTTGGATGGTGTACCTAAGTCTTCATCAACCTTGACATTTACACTTTCAACCATTTTCCTCTATCTTTTATTGTAACACCAGTAGGCCTTGCTATTAGTAGAATAACCCAAAAAGATACCTTCATCACTCCTAGCATCAAACTTTCCTATGTCTTCATCTCTCTTGATATATCATTTGCTTCCAAATATCTTGAAATATTTAACAGTAGGATTTTGACCAGTCCATAGCTCAAAAAGGGTCTTACCAGTATCACCTTTGATTTGTACCCAGTTGAGTGTGTACATAGCAGTACTCACAGCTTCTCTCTAGTAGATATGAGGGACATTTCCCTCCAACATCATGGTTCTAGCAGCATCTTCAATTGTTATGTTCTTCCTTTCCACAACTCCATTTTGTTGAGGGGTCTGGGATGCAAATAATTGTCTCTTTATTTTCTGTTCTTCACAACAAGAATTAAATTCACTAGAAGTGAATTCACCACCTCTATCTGATCTTAGAAATTTAATCTTTAGACATGTCTTCATGTCAACCATATCCTTAAATGTCTTGAACTTTTTCAGTGCTTCAGATTTCTCCCTTAAGAAAGTAACCTGCACCATTCTTAAATAATCATCAATGAGTAACATGAAATACTTGTAACCTTGTATACTTCTGACCTTAGAGGGACCACATAGATTAGTATGCACAAGTTCCAACAATTCATTTGAACAATTTTGTTTGCTTTGAAATGAAATTCTAGTTTTCTTTCCTAACTAACATTCCTTGCATATGGCATTAGTAGGTTTCACCAACTTAGGTAGATCTCTCACAGCCTTAGTAGAACTTATCTTGAAAATATTATCAAAGTTAACATGACACATTCTCCTATGCCATAACCAACTTTCATCAACTTGAGCAATCAAACAACTTTTACTAGAAAACTCAAGTGAAAGATATTACCTTTTGTTTTTGTACCTGATGCAATTACATTTCCGGAACTCAATATTCTGCACTTTCCATCCTTGAACTGAAGATTGTATCCCTTATCAACCATCTGACCAACACTTAAAATATTATGCTTCAAGCCTTCCACATACAAGACATCGTCATTATTATGCTTACCATCAAGAGAAATGCATCCTCTGCCATGGATCACACCAGTTGTATTATCACCAAATCTCACAACACCACCATCATACTTTTCCAAGCTCACAAACTTACTTTTATCTTTGGACTATGATATAAACATCCACTATCAATCACTCCATCATCTTTCTCTTCAACTCAAGCAGCTAGGGCTTTCTCCACATTTGTACAACTAGCAGATTTAGTAGATACAGGATTTTTTTCCTTGATAGAAATAAATACCCATTCATCATCACTTCTATTTCCTTTATCAGATTCATAATGTCACACCATCAACATCATAGTAACACTTCTTTTGAAATCTAGGCTTGTTATGTTTTGGTTCAGGAGTTCTTTCCGGACACCTTGATGCAAAACGACCTATCTTATTGCAAGAAAAACATTTAAGAGGCAATTTTCCTTCATACTTACCTTTTCCTCTTGGTACTCTTTTGACAATAAGTGCTTCCAGCTCTTCTAGCTCTCTTCCTTCTTCAATTTGTCTGATTTCATCTTCATACTTGAATGTCTTTCTAGATGAACTCTCACCCGGATCATATATGTTCCTATCTCTTCCGAAAGTAGTATCCTTAAATGCATATTCAACCTTAAGAAGGGCATCACCAAATTCACTCAACTCAAAAGCAGTAAGCTTTCCAACCAACATGTCTCTGGTTACATTTGTTATAGTTCGGAGCTCTTCAATAGCACTAGCTTTGACTTTGTAAGGATCGGACAAGGATCTAAGGACTTTAGCAACAATCTCTGATTCCTCTATTTGTCCACCAGCACATCTAATACCACACACAAGTTCATTCACTCTTTGCATAAAAATAGTAATGTTCTCATCATCACCCATTCTCAACTTTTCATATTTTCCTTTCAAACTCTGCAACTTAGCAACCTTGACATTAGTATCACCTTCATATAGGTTTCAAACTTTTTCCAGATCTCATAAGCAGCCTTTAGATCCATAACATTTGTCATCTCAAAATTAGTCAAGGAACTCAACAATGTTTCCTTAGCTCTGATATTATACTCAACATCTCTAATCTCAGCAATAGTAGTAGGACCATTCTGACGAATAACATACCTATTACATGTAATGTTCCAATAGGGATGACCAATGCATCTCAGATGACACTCCATTTGAGTCTTCCACAAAGAATAATTTGTTCCATCAAATCTCGAACTATCCTTCTTGTAAGTCACCATCCCAAATCACCTCAAGTTGTTTAAACTTCTTCCAAGGAACCTGCTTTGATACCAACTATTGGCAACACATTGCAAACAACTGAGAGGGGGGGTGAATCAGTTGTCCTGGAAATTTAAAAAGTTCATTCAACTTATTAACTATATTCTCAGATTTGATTATTAACCATGAAAGCATAAATCATCAACACATTAGAAACACACATAACACCAATATTTTTTACGTGGAAACTTTGTTAGTGGAAAAAACTATGGTGGAGGTCAGTCCACAAGATTATACCCTGTTAAAAGTATAAGAAGTCAAAATATGGGAAATGCACTTGCATTCAGGCACACTGCCTAGAGCTCATTGCTAAATTACAATAGGGCTAACTGCCCAAAAGAAGACACACTGTCCTACAGAAAGAATCAAATTAAATCGGTAGGGATTTGAAATGATAGAATAGCATCTACTAATGCCTGATCACAGTTCTGGTTAAGCACATGAACACTTCTTAACTCTTCTCCACTCTTCTTCACACTCTGCTCTACCTTTGAATGATTTAGATTAATATTCGCACATATACACATAGAGACACACTTTGGCATCCACTCACACACATCAATTCAAATAAACAATCACTCTTATATATTTGCAGCAAGAAATTTCATCCCTACATGTCAGCTTCAACAAAATAATAAAATGAATATAAACTGTCAGCCCAAAATACTAAAGATTATTAATGCAAATCAGCCAAGGTTGGCCATAGCTTAGTGAAGACCCAAATCAACATCTCCAACATGAAAAAACTTCAATTAATTACTCCTCGGATATCCACAACACGCTACAAACACCATGTCAGCCAAGAACAAGAAAAACATGAATATGCAAGAGAAAAACACCAACCATGAGCACAATGATCAATGCGAACGTGCAGAAAAGATAGAGCGTGATCTAGAAGCATCCACAACAACTGAACTAATTGAAATTGAGCATCTTCAATCAACAACACCAACTGAAGTAACATAAAAACTGTCAAAATGTAAATCTTCATAACTTAATCAAATCTTCATGCATATCTCTGAAACTTGACATGGATAGACTAGATACACTCAGGCACAAACCCTTTAGTCCACAACCTCTGATCATCAATGTATAGAACTAATTGACCTACTGAACTTCACTTCACCACTAACAACCTTCAACTCATCTCATTACAATTTTCTCAATATCCTCGACATATACAACTTCTAATGAAATAATGCTAATAGTGTTGACATCAATGAAAACCACATATCAGCAACACAACCACAACATCCAGCACTTTATTTAGTCTTTAAGTTTAATGGGTACACCAACAAGAAAATTTCCAAAGCCCTTCACCATTCCAAACTCCAGTTTCTTTCTTTTTCCAACTCAATCTCCTCCCAATCAATTTTTCTCCCTTGCACCTCACCTTTTGTTGAAGGCATCTCCCATAAAATCACCAAAATCCTTCTTAAAAAAGGCCTTCACTGTGCTTTCAAGCCTTTTTCCATGATTAGAAACTGTATCCCTCTCTTAAAGACTTTAGAGACATCTTTCTTAACTCTGGGGTCTACAAATTTGTGTGTTCATGTAGTACTCCTTATATCGAAGAAATTGGATGCTCATTCAACACCAAAATCAAAGAGCATAGCACTAACATCTTACATGACTGAATTGTTAAATTAGCCCTTGTTGAGCACTCCTCTTCAACCAAGCATCATATTTTCCTTGAGAGCACCCAAATGTTATGCAAAGAAGACAACTTCCACAAGAGGAAGCTTGAGGAATCCATCCAAATATTCAACACCCCACCAACCTTAATCACGATGAAGGGTGGAGTCTTAGCCCATCTCGGCAACCTCTTTTGTCTAGCCTCTCTAACCACCATAAAGGTAACCCTTGAAACCTCCCCTCCTTTTTCCAACTTTTTTCTCCCTCCCCTTGATCTTGTTCCATTCCTCACTTATTGGTTTGGGTTGATGTCCTTGCTTTCCTCCTCTTCCTCTTCGCACCTAGATCCTTTTCTTTGGTTGCTCCACCTCCTTTCCTTATCCTTGTTCCTTAGGTTTTTTGTGTTCTTGGTTGGGGGTTTCACTTTGTTCTCTCTTGTCATCTTTTTATTCTTTGTTTGTTGGTTCTTCATTTCATTTTAGAGTTTCTTCTAGGTTATTCTAGTTGTGGTTTCTCTTTCATGCTTTCCCTTTCATTCTTTTTCGTTTCTTTCATTTTTAACTTTTCTTTATTTTTTCGTGTTCTTTGCCTTTGTTTCTCCATTTATCTTCTTTCTTTTCATGCCTTTGCAATTTTTAGTTCTTTTTCTTTTTAGGTATTTGTTGTTTATTATTTTTGTTTGCTTGTTGGTTTTTTTCATGCTTGTTTCTAATGCTTATTAAGTTTTCCACTTTGTGTTTTAGTCCTTTATTGTTTTATGTCTCCCTTTTTGCTTTCAGTGTCTTTTTTCTCTTTCTTGTTTATGTTTAGTCTCTTTTTTAGTTTCTATTTGGTTTTTTGTATTTTCTTGGGTTTTTGTTTGCAAATATTCACTTATATGCTATATGTATATATATGGACATTTACTTTTTAGCTTTTGCAATTATATTCTTATTTATTCTTTTTTTTTCTTTTTTTTCTTTTTGATTTATTTATGTTATCTAGGTTCTCTCTCTCCATATATTATATTCTTATCTTTCTTTTGTTAATTTTTTAATCTCTTTTTAGTTTTTCAATTTATTTATTTACGTTGTATTTAAAGCATAATTTTTTTAAAGTAGTAATAATTTTAGCTTTTTAATTTATTGAAAGTTTTTTTAAAAAACTTGTTTTTCTTTTTGTCACTTATTGTCTGCCTTTTATTTGACCCTTTTTTTTTGCATTTATGCATCTATTTATTTTATCTAAATATGTACCTATTCAATTATATTCAATTATATGGTTTGTGTTATATTTTTAGCATATTTTTCATGCTTCATTTTAAATATGTATTTTCTTTGCATATATTTGTTTGTTTGTATGTTTATTTCCTTTATTCATTGCATTTAATTATTTGTTTGTATGTTCTTGTTTTCTTAGTATTTGATTTGTATATTTATTTTAATTATTACCTTTATATGTTTGTTTGTGTGTTTTTCTTACTTTATTTTTTGCATGTTTTTTGTTTATTATTATGTATCTATAATAATTATGCCATTGTATTCTTTTATTGCTTTTCTATTTTTGATTTTATTTATGTAATTCTTTTTAATTCCGTTGCTTATTATTCCTTCTTCTTTCTTTTGTAGATGTTCTCTTTATTGTTATTTTTTATCTTTAGTTGTGTTTCTTCCTTCTTTGTTCTTTGATTTGTCATGTTTTTTGGTGTCTTCTTTTCTTTCCTTTGTTTCTAGTGGTTTTAATTTCTTTTCTCCTCTTTTTTCATTTGTCTTTGTATTTTTAATTCCTTTCCCTTGAGTTTTGTTGCTCAACCCCCACTCTCTCCTTTCCTTTTAAGTTGTTGGGTCTGCAACTAATCTTTTCTCATCTTTTTTCAACTCTTCATCCTGATGATGGATCATTGTGTGTGATCCGAAACTTGATGCAAAAAAACTTACACAATCAAATCCAGAAATAATTTCCAACATTCTCTATAGATTGTGAAAATCTGATATTATCAACCCAATAATTGTAGAGTGTAGATTCATTCCTGAGAGGTTGGCCGCGCAAGAATTATGTGAGCCACATTAAGCGATTCTTTATAAAATAAATTATTTGTGCAGATGGTGCAGTGTAATTGTGTAAAAAAGCATTATGAATGGTTCTCCTTTATTTCAAACGAGGAAGGTGCAGATTCAATCCAGAGAGCTCGGAGTGAATGCGTAGGGCCCGTAAAATTTTATAATGCGCTTTGCTTAAAATATCCACAAAACGTGCAATATATCAACAGTACAGAAAAAATATGTTTGTTTAGCAGTGTGCACTAAAAACAAATACAGATGCTGAAAACTGCGCGAGCAATTGGCCTAAAATTGTACAACTAGTTCTCCTTTAGAAATTGTATGCACATCGCTACACTATATCAAATTTTGTATTTCAGGGATGTCTTTTCCTCTAACCTCCATTACTTACAAGTATTTTAATTAGGAGATAGACATTAAATAACAGAAAGACTGCCCATGTAGCTCGATTTGGATCTGAGAGTAGGAATGGAGTTCTCCGATGAAAGCAGCCAAGTCGGAGGCACCATGAGTTCATCTCTAAGCAAATCGCAGGTCTTATTAACAAGAAAATAATCCCTTTTTGCATTAGAACGAAATGGAACAGCCGAGCTCTGAAAACCATCCACCAAATGCAAATGGGCCTCCAAATTGTGGCTGCAACTCAAATCACCATCATGTTTAAGATAAGGAGAATTCAAGTGATTAATCGTCAACTCGTTACCCACATGACTGTATATCTCCCCCTTCACTCCATTAAAAAGCTTTCTGTGCATCCATTCATTCAAAAAGATGCCAGGAAGTTTAGGTATCAGATCATGGGTATTCACTATTCTCAAAGTTTTCACACCTATGTTCTCCATTCTCTCTTTGAAATCAAGGTTTCCAACTTTGGGCCCTCCAAAAGAAAACACTGTCACAGGTATATTGTGTTCAGCACTTAAATTATTGGATGCTAATAATGTTTCTCCAATTTGGTAAGCACTCAAGAGTCCCAAGGAAGCTCCTAGGCTATGCCCTGTAATTGTAATACTCAATTCCTCATTCTTGTATAACTCCACCAATCTTTGAACCTCTTTCATAACCTGCTCTGATGCACTACTAGTTATTTTACTTGAATTTCTATTACCATTATCATCAGCTTTGGAAGAGTTGGTATAAAGGCTTAGAAATCCATTTTCAACCTTTGGATGAAGGTCTCCATAACTTAAACCAGAAGAGCTATGTAGATCAGCTTGCGATGGCATGAAGTTTAACGATTTTAGATCTGTCTTAAGATTTTCAGCCCATTCAGAAAGAGTGACGGTGCCTCTCCATGCAATGACTATATCTCTTCGACCCAATCTTTTGATTTCTTGCATATCATCACTCACAGCAACAAATCCCATCCAGTTAGATGACTGCCCGGTGGGTTTCAATGGTGGTGGTAGTATTCTTGCAAGCGAGTCTGGTATTTGGACCGTCGGGGTTGAATAAAGATATTTGGTGACCTTGTAGCCACTCTTTTTAACCCCCACTACGTCAAAAAATGAATCGAGATCATTAGTGACACAGTTAGCATAGGAGGTGGAATCCGGATTAGAGACAAAAGCATCATAAGTGGCCTGAGCAAACTCTCCATACTTAACAATTTCTCTTCTTAGGTTTGCATCAAGAGGATCAAGAAGGCCTTTCCAGTTATTAGCACCATGGTATTCTCTCCATTTGCCTGCCAAACTCTGCTTTGGAGAAGGGTCAGATCTACATAGCTTCCTCATCCAATCAACATCATGATTCCCTGAATCAGAATCCCACTTTGTGGTAGGATTAGTTATATGGGAGCTTGTGTTTTTCCTTGGACTAGAGTCAATGAGGGATGTAGATAAGCCATTGTGAAAGGCTGTTTGAACCTGTTGGAAGATCTTCTGTATTGGGCTTTGGATTAGTGGTGGGCTGGCTAAAGAGCAGGTTATAGGAATGGCATGCTTGTTGAATATGAAAGTCGGTGACTTGGAATTCTTTGGGGCTGATGTTAAATGGCTGGTGTGGGCAGGATGGGATCTGGTAATGTGGAGGGGGGAAAGGGTGGAGAGTTTTAAGGAGGTTGGAAATTTCATGGATAGGCCTTGCAGTAAGCTTTCCACACAAAAGGAATGGTGATGGAAGATTATTCAGGAACCCAAAACATACAGCTGTAATTTAGCAGAGATGGATGGAGAGGAATGCGTGGAACAATTTATGGAGTGCGCAATGGACGCGTGGGGCCATAAACCAAATCATGGCAATCGCTGTTTACTCGTTTCCTGATCTTTTTCTTTCGTGGGTTTCCTTCTTACTGTTCACTCGGCGGGAGGAATTCACAAGTTCCGAGATACTACTATCGTTGTGTTTAATATTTGAAAATTGGAAAGAAAAACTAAGAATAAATCGAATAAAGTTAAATATTTGACCGTTGTATATTATCTTCACCGAAGGAAGATTTTAACAGTTGATAAGTAATAAAAACATTTAAGACAATTCAATCAATTGAAAGTTGCTAAGGAAAATAAACTTCCCTCAACCTTAATTTAGGGCAATCCAATAAGATGGATGTAAAAGATAAATCTCATTTAGATTAAATAATAATTAGATAATTGGTATTAATTAAATCTTAAACTGTAAATAGAAATAATGGTTAAATAAAAAATAATATAAATATATATTTTTATTGTTTCTAAATCAAGAATAATTTTAAGATATTATTTAATCAAAATTTTGTATTTTATTTGTAGGGGTTATAAGAAAAAAAAGTTTAATTAATTTAAATCATTGAAGTAATAAATACTTTTGTTCACATGGGAAAACCCTTTCTAATGAAAAACTCAATATTTTTAAATTATTCACTATTGGGTAAAATTATATTCTTCTCAAGGCAATAATAAAACTCTTCCTCCATTCTTATGCATATGCAAATAATAATAGATACACCAAAAAGTGGTTGTACAATTTGTAAGTGTTCATGAGTGCTTTGAATTCATAAGTGAAAATATAAACCCATGCAAATACCCCCCAAAAAAATTAATCACTATTCTCCATAACCTTAATTGACTAAAATTATGGAAAGTATGCAAAATAGTTCCAATACAAGTCTAGGGATCAAGAAAAATTCATACATATGCTCCTAGAATGATTATGTAGGTCTAGATTCCCCGTATTGCACTAATTGACATGTGAAACGCAAGTGATATGTGAATAGAGCTCTCAAGTATTGAATGAGTGTAATGAATGGATTTAAATAAAACAATAGATTGATACATCACACATTTTTTTAGTCAACCGTAAGTGATATTTCACAAATTTTACATTTGAAAATCTAGCTTTGGGAAGTGTCGATACTCAAAATCATTTTTTACATATCTAGAAGATAAAATTTGATGATTAATAGTAGAAAAATAAAATCAAGCTACAATGATGTAGGACTCATGATCAAATTGTAGGTAGCTTTGGCCAACTAACAAAGTGGAATATATATTACTCTTTTGGCTTTGCTTAGGCCAAGGTGGGTCTTCTTAGAGATCTTTGTAAGGTAGATAAAAATATTGATCACATACAAGTAGCAAAACCATATGCATAAGGACAAAATAATTCTCATTAAATATCCTTAAGACTTGGTTTGCCTATCTTTAAGACAATAATTCTCTTTAAAAGGTTAAAAAAAATAGGATATTGAAGAGGGTCAAAAAGATTGAAGGTAAATAACATGGAAGATAAAGGAATACAAAACACAATACCTTTACCTAGAATATTTTCTTCTCTCCTTGATTTAGTGGAAATTGAGTGCACCCTTATTCCATTTGATTGTTTCTTTGATATGTTGATATGTGGATTGCTCATTGTTCTAGCATAACCTTGGTATGATTTGATAATGATGGATGAAAATGACAACGTGTAGGTATGCTAGCTTAGAATTAGATAAAAATGAAGGATGTGAGCCTCTAGATATAGAGTCTTGAATAGGAAAAATCAATGGATAGGAACTATTGATGATGGATGACTAAGATTGGAGGATTCCAGTTTGGATCAAAGATGTAATCTTGTGACAAGTGGCATATGAGGGAGAGGGTTTAGGTTTAGGATTGGGATAAGGATTTTTATCCTTCTAGAAATGGTTAGGATTAAGAGGTTAAATGAAATGATTGGATAAGATGGAAAGTTAGTTTGACTTTTGAAGAGTTGTCTAGGTTCAATGAACCTAGATAAGGAGTTAACTAGACATGTGAAGGGGACACTTGTCTCATAAGGAAAAATTTAGATTATGATCCATGTGAACAAGATGGGGGGATAAGATTAAATGGATAAGGATAGAGGATAAAGGGGAATTAATTAAATAAATAAAATATATATTTAATAGGATCATGTTTTTGATAAAAGAAAAAATGGGTTTTATAGGGACCCAAAACCATAGAGTTTACAAGCTTGAAAAAGATATGTCATCAAAGTACACAAAAGAGGAAAGTTGCAACATAGAAAAAAAGAAATAAAGGACAACAGCTACTAACTAAGGATCAGAAAAAAAGCCAGCACCAAACACAAACAAATCTAAGTTAAGGACTTTAAAGTTTCAAAAACCTCAGGTTCAAGGTTTCACATCTCCTGGGTCACCTTTTTTAGATCCTGGATCTCCTGAGGCAAAGACTTCGCTTTTCTCTTCAAGTTGGCTCTAGTCCTTTTCGAAGGGGAATCCTCTTTCTTTCTTTTATCCTTGTTAGCTTCCAAATCCACAAACAGTGACCCATAATGGATATTTTCCAGCTTCTCCACCAGAGTGCCCAAGATAGTAGCATTCTATTTCACAACTTTGTGACTATGCTTCATTATGGTTTTCATAGTTTTCTTGATTTTACCAATTTCCCCTTCCAGATGCTTAACCTTATTCTCGTTATCCTTCATCATCTTATCTATGAGCTCAACAGCACTCTGAAGGCATTCGGCCATTGACCTCTTCTCTTCCTCAGTCCACAAAACCCCAATAGTATTTTGGGTAATCCCTTTAGCTTCCATCACATCCAACTTGCTTGTGATAGCCCTATTTTTCAAGTTGAGTTCCCTTATCTCATTAAAAACCCACTTCATAATCCTGAAGTAGTCAACAACCCCATTTCTAGCAATTGCCAAAATGTCATTAGGATGTTCCCAGTCCTGCTTGAAGTAGTGGTCTTCAAGATTGAGATCTCTAAGGAATCTGGGTCTATTCTCTCTAACAGTGGCAGGGTAAGAGGTATAAGATTACTCAGAGGCTTTAGGGGCATTCGAGTTATCCTCTAGAGAATCCTCAGAATAAGAAACCATTTTTTTGCTGGGGGATCCTTCTTTTTAATTTTTTCCACCTAAGAAGTTCCAATAGGGGTTTTCACAAAGGAATCCTTCTTGTTTAAGGGTTTTCTCTAAAGGGTTTTCTTCATTATCTTTTTGGGGGACAGTGAATCTTCCTCTTCCCACTTAGAGTCCTCATCATCTTTTTCCTCCGACGAACTTGTCTCAGTATCATATCCCTTTGAGTCTGAAGTCGTTAAGGGGTTAGAAATGGTAGGCATATTTTTATAATGCTCATGAATAAGCTGAATAAGACCAGTGTGCAGGACCAGATTCTTCCTAGGGATTTTTCTATGTTCTTCAATACTATTGTTCAAGGAGAAAAATAGGTAGTGAGGAAAGGAAATCCTTACCTTGTGTCAAAAATTATTGAGGAGGGAAAAATGGAAACCATAGATTCTGGTAAATTTGTCGTCTAGTGTAATGTATTCCATAAGAATTATGAGCACCTCTTTCCACACCTTCTTGACCATTGTAACATCAAAATAATTGCTAGAAATTTTGACTAGCTCCTTCCTTTCCTCATCCATTTTGGGAAATCTGATAACGGCTTCATCCGAGAACTTTCTATCCTGATAGAACTTCACCCCTTTAGTCGGAAGTCCAGTGATTTCCCCAATAAGGTTCTCATCAACCTTAGCCTTCCTTCCTGAGAGAATTATCTCGCCTTTCTTCCAATGTTTAGCAAAATACTAAGTAACTTTTGGGTCAGGACCATGGAGGATTTCAATGAATGGCTCCATGCCTCCCCTCTTAATGTGCCTCCAAACCTTCGAGTTGTTCTTGTGTTTCTCATAGCTTAATGGCTCAACCCTCTTTCTACTTCCCCCAATTGTTGCGGTAACCTTTCCCCTATTGCATGCAGAGTAAATGACCACACCAGAGAGCCCACATTAGAACCAAAGCACCCACAAAATGTGTCAGCCTTGACAGGTAGTAGAAGTAATTGCAATGCCACCATCGTATTGAATGATACAACAGTACTTGGCTTATTTAATTAAATAATTTGGGATAAATGGCTAAAAAAAATTTAAAATATCACACTCCTTGTCTCCTTCCTTCTTCAACACTACCAATCATGTAGAGGGCTCCTAGAATGGATGTGATCATCATACCAAGGTTAAACACTGCAAATGGGGGCTAGGTCATGGGTCTATGGGTGCTATTAGGTGTGGCAAGCATTATTTTAAAGAGACCCTTTGTGATGCTAGGGAAAAAATCCCCTCCTCGACACCACCTAACTTTGTTAATCTACCAACATCTTTTGATCAATGCCTATGCCATGGAGACGGGGCTTCTAAATCTGTTCTTATAGGGTAGCATACTACTGATAGCATGGGTGGATCAACTCAACACTCATGCCCTAGAACCAACAGTCCCTTGAAATCCTTACCCAATCCTCCTAGGGTGTTGCCGCAATAATGGGTTACACTTTTTGGGACATCCTGATTTTTGCCTGAAATCACATATTTTTAGAAAATACAATGATTTATGACTTTAAAGGTTCCATTTAAATTATTTTAATTAAAAATGGTTTGATCAAACCCCTTAGATCAAACCCCCTTGGATAGAACCTTGTTAGATTTAAACCATACCTATAATCAAGTCTCCTCTACACCTATCAAAACGCTGATAAAAAACCACTTTTGATTTACCTTTTGGGTGATCAAATGAATTCATTTAAAATTTATGTTTTGTAAGCTTGTAAACCTTATTATAAGCTTCCCAAAAAGTATAGTTTTATATATGTTTAATTTGATTATTATATTTATTTTTTATTTCTTGTGAATGTAGGATTTTCAATTAACATCAAGTTCTTTATTTCACACATATGAAAAAATAGAAAAATAGAGAATTTTTTTTCTAAAAAATACATGTGCACTAGGTATTGATGTCCTTATTCCAACAAAAAAAGAATAACTTAATTCAAATGAATACAAAAAAAGTTATACAAGCCGAAGTACACCTCTGTCCAAATTATAATTACACTGACTTAGAAAATTAATTAAAAAAAATATATGTAACAAAAAATTATGAAAAAATATCCATTCCCTAGATATTGGTGTGAAAAATTTTTATTTTTTAAAATTAGAATTGTATCCTATCTATGAAAAAAGTTACGTGGGCCGAAGTAAACATCACTTTTTAAAAATGTTGATTAGTAGAAAAAATAAGTTATTAAAAATTACATAAAATGATTCACAATTTTTTTTTAATTTTTTTTAAATATAATTAGAATCTACACAAAATATCTAACAAATTACTAGTTTGATTCATCTTCAAAACCTTAATGGTTTAGCTACTATAGGTGTAAGAAAGTGAATGTTTGGTGAAAAATCCTAATTTTAATGTCAAGTTTGGCCAAAAACTGTAACCCATTATTGTGGGATCGCCCCCTATGACATTCAAAAACTTTAAGGAGGCATTATGTTATGTCTTTTAGGTCGGGGTGATGGCTTTAGGGGTTTTATTGGTGTGTTGACCCCTCCCAACTATGGAAATATGTCTCAACTATCCCCCTTTCCTCCTATCTGCCCCTCATCCATACCGCTTGATATTCACTTGGATGATCTTGTCATGGATTGGAAAGATTTTTTGTAGGATTATGCCCTAATCTATAGATTCACAAAGATATGGCCAAAATTATGTGATCTCCACTCTTGCATTTCAAAGGAATCGAAAGAATTCATGCAAGGTGAAATTTGGATTTAAACCTGTGCCAACGTGTTCTTTATACTGGAATTTGAATCTAAGGAGGATAAGAAGCTAGTGATGGAGAATGGTCCTTGGATCTTCCAAGGTGATTTTTTGTGTATGAAACCATGGTTCCCTACCTTTGGTCCATGAACAAAAGTCTTCACTACAACTTATTTTTGGTTGTGGCTATTGTATCTTCCTCTACAATTTTTAGAACTTGACTATCTATGGGCCATTGGGAATGGCTTAGGAAAGTATAATTACATGTCTAAGGAAATAATTGATTATCATAACTCCACTTATGCTTGAATATGTGTTGAAATGGATCTATGCAATGACCTCCCTAAAGAGATTATGTTGAAGGTGGGTAATAGATGTTGGTCGCAACTTGCTGACAATGGAAAAATCACCTTCAAATGCAAGTGATGTTTCTTAATTGATCATCACACATCCCATTGTCAAAAGTAGCCAGCTATGGGAAATTCAGCCTCTTCTAGGAAACCTTCTTGGTGGGTTGGGGTTGGGCCTCAACATTATGCCATTCCTCCCAACTCCCCTCAAGACTTGAATCAACTCCAAGATCCTCCTGAGGACACTAAGGCTTGCTCCCCTCCTTCTCTTGTTGATTGTTCTTCAACTTCAACTATTCTTCATCACGATAGTGGGGCTATGGTGGACTCCCTATTGGTTACAAGCTGTGATGATGGTACAATTATTGGGAGGTACCAACCAATTGATTTTTACATGACTTGTTCTCTTGTATTGATGGAGAATTTAGTAGTTTCGGGCTACATTGATGGTCCAAAAGTAGAGAATTGCCATCCAAAATATGATGGATGGATAGAGGTAAAAAGGAGAAAATAGAATCCTTGGTATCATATGACTTTGAGGTCCTCCAATAAAAGGGGAAATGTGGAATCTTAAGTTTTGTTACTATAAGAGGCATCAGTAACTTTGTTTAATCTAGAATATATTTGGTTTCTGATTGTGGCATCAAAAACACTAGGAAGAGATTTGAATCTAGTCCAATTTGATCATTATTGAATAAATTAGTTATAATTGTGAATTTGTGGGGATGAGATCCCTCCTCTATGATCTCACCTGGTGTGGGCCAGGCTAAATTCTCACATCATCTAAAAGGTTACATAGCATAAAATAATAATTTAGGATAAATATGGGAAAGGATAGAAATAATTAAAAAAATAAGAAATATTTATTTAATTAATAGGCCAAGAATAGGCTAAAATTAGGTGTGGTTATAAGAAACAAGAAATTATAGAGAGGAGAAAGGGTAAGTGCACAAAGTTGAGTCCATGAAACGTGGAATTTTTTTCCTTAGCCATAAAAACGAAATTGGCATTGCAAAAACGGGATCCCAATTTTTATGTTTCGCTTTGGGATCCTAAGCCTAAATCTTAAATGAGATCCCATTTGTTAGAGGGTCCTGAACCAATGGATAGGGAACAAGATCCTGATTAGTATGAAATGGGATCCCGATTTATAAATATTGGGATCCCATTTTGTAATAATCAGGATCTCGTTTTGTAATGGTATTTATTTTTTAAAAACAAACAAACCTTCATTTTAGCGGCGCATGGGATCTCGAGTTCTGAGTGACAACAAACTCCAACAATAGCCTCTAGGTACCCATCCACCCCCATTTTTTTGCATTTTTTCATTTTTATTGAAATTGTGAATAGTAGAATTGATTTTAGCATTTTTTTTTAATTTATTTGACATTTTAAGCATTTTATTTCCTGTTATATTAGAAATGAGGAATTGTACAAATAGATAAAAAATGCAATGAAACCTGAAGATATTGAATAGAAATGAAAAAATGAACCTTCAATTGTATTTTAGAAACAAAATTTAGCTTTTGAAACCTAAATTGTTTGATCAAACAAAAAAAAAATTGTATTTAAAAACCTTATTGAAAGGAAACAAAAAAATTGCATTTCAAAACCCTAGAAATTGAAATGAAATTAAAAAATTGCATTTAGAAACCCTAATCAAGCTGTTTGAAACCCTGAATTCAAATCGAACAAAAAAAATTGAATTTGAAAACCCTAGTTTGAAATAAAATGAAAAAATTGCATTAAAAACCCTAATTGGTTAGAAATTGAAACCCTAAATTGAATTGAAACAAAAAAATTTGCTAAAACCCTAAATTGAAATCGAACAAATCATTTTGATTTTGAAAACCCTAATTTCTAGATCAAGAAAATTCATTTACAAAATTTAAATGTTTTAAATTTCATTTGCATTGTATGGAGAAAATGATATGTTAAATTTTAGTTTCAATGTTAAATTATAATTAGATTAGAAAAAAATATGTTAAAGAATAGTTAGAATTCATAAATTTTATCAATGTTTGCAAATTTAGTTAGTAAATTCGTAAATCCAAGTGTACAATCGATTTCCAATTGTCACTTAATTAGATAGTATTCAACATTCATTTCTATTTTATGTTTTGATCTCTCTTAGTCATGCCTTGGTTCCATTTCTTGTTTGCATGTGTTGTCTATTGTCTTGTGACAATATTAACCCTCATTCTAGTCAATTACTTGTTAATTAGGCTTCTAGTTTAGTCTAAAATATCAATTTTTGCACTAGTTACCTCGACACTAAAAGAATCTAAATATTTTTCTTTTCTTTCTTTTAGGTTCTTTCAATTCCAAACAATCAAAAATAAAATACTTGATTCAACATTAACTAATTTTATATTATACATTTTATATCATAAAATTCATTTAAGAGGGAAATATTAATGAAAAAAATGATAAATAAAATAATCTTATATTCAATTAAAAAAATATCCAGTTAAAATATATATCAAACTCAATCTTAATAATACATAATTATGTATTTCTATTATGGAAATAGTCAATCTATTCATAAAATCAAAAATATTCATAAACTAGGCACTAACTTGCAAGTCCATTATTCCAAGGGCCACCCAAACTTCACCCTAAGTTCGCTAAACCCTAAACCCTGAACTATAAAATCTAAACCCTTAACACTAAAGCATTCATTTTGTCCTAGGACCTTAAAATGAAATTTGGTTTCCTTAGGCAACTCCGGTAAATTTTATTCCCTTAAGCCATGTCATTTTGTCATAGGACCTTACTACAAAGATCCCCTTAAGCCATCCTATTACCCTAAACCCTAAGGACATCATTTTTTCCTAGGCCCTTAATGAAATTTGGTTGCCTTTGGCAACATCACCAAATTTTATTCACTTGAGCCATGCCATTTTGTCCTAGGACCTCACTAGACATAGATCCCCTTAAGCCATCCTATCACCCTAAATCATAAATCGATGTCTTAAGGGGTCCTAATATGACATTTCTTAAGGGGATCAAAGAAGTTCTCAAAATTTGGTGAAGTGTCCCAAGGAAACCAAATTTAACAATAATAAGATTGTGAAAGATTATAATATGAATAAGATTTCATGATCTAGGTTGGTCGGTTGAAACAAGGGCTATCTTAATCAACTGTTCCACAAGAAAATTTTCTTTACTAACTTGCAAGTTCATTATATTCCAAGGGACACCAAAAATTCACCATAAGTTTTGTAAACCCTAAACCCTGAACTCTAAAATCTAAACTGTAAACACTAAAGCATCCATTTTGTCCTAGGACCTTAAAATCAAATTTGGTTGCCTTAGGAAACTCCACCAAATTTTATTCCCTTAATCCATTTCATTTTGTCGTAGGATCTTACTACATAGATCCCCTTAAGCTATCCTATTACCCTAAACCCTAAACTCTAAACTCTAAACCCTAAACCCTAAAGCCATAATTTTTTCTTAGGCTCTTAATGAAATTTGGTTGCCTTGGGAAACTTCACCAAATTCTATTCACTTGAGCCATGTCATTTTTTCCTAGGACCTCACTAGACATAGATCCCCTTAAGCCATCCTATCACCCTAAACCATAAATATATTTCTTAAGGGGTCCTAATATGACATTTCTTAAGGGGATCAAATAAGTTCTCAAAATTTGGTGAAGTTGCCCAAGGCAACCAAATTTAACAATAATAAGATTGTGCAAGATTATAATATGAATGAGATAAATCATGATCTAGGTTGATCAATTTATGGTTTATGGTGATAGGATGGCTTAAGGGGATCTATGTCTAGTAAGTTCCTAGGACAAAATGGCATGGCTCAAGTGAATAAAATTTGGTGAAGTTGCCTTGGACCTTAATGAAATTTGGTTACCTTGGGCATCTTCACCAAATTTTATTCACTTAAAAGACATGTCATTTTGTCCTAGGACCTTACTACATAGATCCCCTTAGGACATCCTATTACCCTAAAACCTAAATCCTAAACTCTAAATTGTAAACCCTATAGCATTCATAAATTGTCCTATATTAATAGTTAATTGTATTTTCATTCAAGTAACATGCCTTAGACATAAATGAGGCTTGCATATTTTATCATTTGTATTCAATTAGGCCATTTATATTGAATGGTTTTAGGGTATTTCCTAAACATGTATCTTACATTTTTAAATTACAAATCTAATGCAGGTTCACTCATATCTCAGAGATCACATGGATCGACTCAATAATATTCACAATCCACCTCCATGCCATCCATCTCCACCACCTCCACCTCCACCTCCACCCACTCCACCTCATAAACCCCCACCTCCACCACCTAAAACTGATGGTGCTCATTTGCAAGCACGGATCAATTCCAATGTTAGAACCATCCAAGATCAAATCAACATTATTCAAAATGAAGAATGTACCACACCACTTGTGAGGATGATTACATCTAGGATGCAAACCATTGTTGATGTTGTCAGGGCTATGGATGGGATCTTAGATGAGCATCAAAAATGGCTAGAGGAGAGGAGAACTTTTGATTCTAAAAAGGAAAACACAAAGAAATGAACAGATGCAATAGAGAGCCACAATAGTTTCTAAATTAAGATAGTGATCTTAAATAGTTATTAATTTATGAATTTGGTGAAAGATGGATATTTTGTGTGATGAATTTATAAATTTGGTTGGATGGATATTTTTAGTGACATGAATTTATGATTTTGGTTCTAGATGGATGTTTTTAGTAACGTGAATTTATGATTTTTGTTCTAGATAGATATTTTTAGTGACATAAATTTATGAATTTGGTGGAATTTATGAACTTATAATGATGAATTTATAATAGTATATATTTTATGACTATCTACTAGATCATGATTTCTCTTGTTGGAAAATTGTAATATATATATATGTCTTTGTGTGTGTGTTAGACATAAAATGAGCTTTTTGTGAATGTTTCAAGTTTATTGTTTAGTATGTACACATGTATTAAAATTGCATATAGTTCTTAAATTTTGAAATTTGTATGTATGTATGTATGTATAGTTTAGTTTAATGATGTATGCATGCAAATTATGCATCATATTTTTTATTTTAAATGTATGCACATGTTAAATTTTGAATTTTGTATGCACATGCTCAAGTTCAATCAATGTATATGTCTGTTTCAATTTTATATGATCTTAATATATGTATGCACATCCTATTTAAACAAATTTTCATGTGTGTTTCAAATTTAACTATTTCTTGTAATTTTTCAAGTTTGTATGTTAATTTTGTATAATTTAATGCAGGTGCACACTTATATCTCATATCATGGATGATTTTAATATTGATGATATCATCAATTCACCACCTCAACCACAGCCACCTCCACCTCTCCCTCCACCTAATATGCCACCTCCAACACTTGTTGCATCTGATGAGGCTCACTTGCAAGCACGCATAAATGATCAAGTTGTATCCATACAAAATCAAATCAATGCTATGTAGATTCAAGCATTGATTCCACCACAAGTGAGACATTTTGCATCTGTGATGCAAAATGTTGTGGATTCCATCAGGACCATTGATTTTGATCTAGATAGGCATCAATGAGACAAAGAAGAGAGGAGACAATTTTATGTTGACAGCCTCTCTTATAAACAAATTTTAGACCTTAAAATAATGAAAGCCCACCTAGCCCCCTACTTTCTCGACCCCGTTACTCGACAACCCATTCCTCCCAAAAAATCTAGAATATCCA
>VDFB02075321.1:312176036-312273863 GCA_007258455.2 Sequoia sempervirens
TCCAAAAACATGCATGATGCTTGAGATCTTGAAATTTTGCAACAAATACTTGATAAATCAAATTCTCTCAAAAAATATTCTAGTTCATTTGATAAAATAACCTTGCATTTTATAGGTATGTATCCTTGATTTCCCAAAAATTAAACATTACAAGCCGACATTGAAATATGAATTTGGGATAATGAAAATACCACCATAAGCATATTTAAAATTTGAATTTACAACTTGGGACCTAATTCACACAGGTGAATGGGTTCTAAACCTAAGTCAGGATTTTTGAATTTTAAGGTGTTAAATTAATTAAATGCATTAAATCATACTTCTCCCTTCATAAATTGCAATTAATTAGGCTTGTAAATGTAAACTTTACGCAATTAGAGGCTTAATTAAGTCCAATTTAAATGAGGAGACCCAAACAAAGTGTGAAAATATAAAGAATACAATTTTCTACACCACAAAAAAAAATAATCCTAAGAAACTATGACATATAATCTTAATCTACCATTGAAACACCACATCCCATAAAAAATTATTTTTTGAAAGGTTGAATAACCACAAAACATTAAATTCTCCATAAATTTTATTCATGAAACCTTGAAAAGAATAAATTTTGAAATACATAAAACCTTTAAATTTAAAGCATGTTCTTAGATGTCAAATATGCACAAAAATAATCCTTTTAACTCATATACATATCCCACTAATTTTCTGCCATAATCTTGGGTCTTTTTTTATTTTTTTATAACTTAAAAAAATTAAATCAGTAATTTTAGTAAAAAAATCTCTTGAAAAGGAATTTATATGCATGTACATATTATAGCCATGACAAATGTATAATTTAATTTACATACATAAATAGAAAGCAAAGTTTCTATGTTTACAATAATAATCTTCTAATAATGGAGGAGACAATATTTTGAATAGCATAAACCTCAAGCAATAGTTTGATATACACAAGTAATTCCATATTCTAGATACTTCAACTCCAAATTAATTTTAGATTCAGGATTTAAAAATTTAATAAGAAATATTTTTCAAATTAAAGAAAGGGTTTTCAAGAAAAAGAACACCATTTAAAAATACATATTATTTTTCTTCCCTAAATACCTAAACCCTATGCATTTTTATTTCTTAAATACCTAAACCATTTTCCTACATTTACTCTTTTTTACCTCCTTTCTACCTTTGAAACTTGTCATTTTAGAAATGCATTTTTCCAAAATTGTATATTCTCAAAACATTTTCCTACATTTACCTTTCTTACCTTTAAAACTAGTATTTAGAAATGGCCTTTTCCAAAATTATTATATAATAATATTTTTTCATTTCTTTCAAAATTTAAAATTATTGAGCAAAAAATTGTCTTAAAATAATTGAAATATTGACTATAGAATTTTTATTTTCTTATTCATATTTTTTCATTTTTAAGAACAATTGAACAAACTTTAATTTTCTTTCATGAAAAATAAAAATACTACAATAGACATTTTTCCACCAAGAAATAAATACTACCTTTTTCTCAATAAACATGGCAAACATTCATTTCCAAAAGAATTAAATGTAATATAATCAGATAAAATGACCACATACAAATGACCCATTCACCTTATGAGATAAAGTAAAATACTCACATTTTAAAATCACAAGTAATTTACATCTAGATTTTTAGAAGACTCATCAAAATTGAATGAGTGAGATGAAGGTTAAGAAAATATGTTTTTCTTATCCTTGCACATCTCTAAATAAACACAAGTTGGGAAATCTACATCTTGATTTTGAGAAGACTCATATCAAAATTGAATTGAGTGAGATGAAGGCTAAGAAAATATATTTTCTTATCATTGCACATAATTCATGCCCTAAAAAATCTCATCAACTCCTACATAATTCAAATAAATAAATTTATGTAATTCCACTTGAAACAATTAATTCAAGTGCACAAGCCTTAAGAAAAACCTATGTAATATATGCTGAAAATACCAATTCAAATAGTTTAATAATAAAAAATTAACATTTTAATATTTCCCTTGAAAGATCATAAAAATACACAACTTCCATTAATGAAATATAATTTTATTTTTTTTAATAAAAAACTACAAGATGACTCAACTCCATCTACCATTCAAATAATAAATAAAAATCAAATTCTAGAAGTAAAATACCTTAATTTCTTAAGATTGAAACCAAGGGTCTTCTGAAGATAACACTTTTCTTTCCAAACACACTCCAAGATTTTCCAAGATCCAAAAATTAATATCAAGCACTTGCTCTTCTCCAAATCAAAGTGTCCACTTAAATTTTATTGTTGGTATATAGCAAAGAATATATTGATACAATAATGACTTATTGAGTGTTTTTCTTTATATTTGGTTATGGGAGGACAAAATTATTAACATAAATATTTTGAGTTTGTTCTAAAAGACATGTTTTATAAGTGGGATGGGGACAAAGTATTTTGATTGTGATTTGGATCATTTTGTTAAATATTGTTTTTTGAAGTCATGTACATTAAATTTTTATAGTTATGATCTTGAGAGTCATTAGGTTTTTGATGCTTCACAAATCTACTATGTGAGTTTGGTTGTTGGTTGGAAGGTCTCTTCATACTAAAAGCAAGAGGGGTAGAAATAAAAAGTAATCAATGTTGAATGAGTCCTAATTAGAAATACAAATTAATCCATCTCGAATGAGTCCCTCTAATTGTTGTGTCTCTCAAAATATATTGAAGAAGGCCAAACATCTTCCATAACAAGAAAAAAATACATCTCTAATCCTCACAAGCCATGAAAGACTAAAAAAAACAAGAAATTTTTTTAGGAGAATAAAGTAAATCCTTTGAATTCATAATAGAAAGAATATCTAAATATAAAATATTCCTAGATCTCTAACTCTAAATAACATATTTAATAAATATAACACTATATATATATATATATAAATAAATACAAAATTGATGAAATAAAACTCTAAATTTTGCAAAATAAATCTTTAACAAAATAATTAGAATTCAGAAAATTAATTAATTATTAAATTAAAAATCTCTTTGAATATAATCCACATAGACACTACAAATTTCAATACTATTACCCTTATTTATCTTCTATTTAAAAAAATCACAAAACATTCGCAAATTTTTTAAAATAAAAAGTAAAAATTCTAAAACTCACACTCCAACAAAATTAAAACGTTGTATTAACACCCTAAAAGAAATACTATAATAATCTGCTTGTAAAAAGCTTGAATAACAGAGATCTACCAAACTCACTCGCAGGAAAGCTGCCGTCAAATATCCACCTCAGGAAATAACAAGCACGATTGTTCAATAGAACAACACATGATTTTATTCAATCCAAAAAAATACTCTTATTTGTCTGCAAAGTGGACCTGTGCAAAAGTCCATAATGAATGGTGCTCGTTTATCCACTTTTTCTGATAATGCGCTCTACTTAAAATATCCACAAAAGTTCTAAGAAAGATTCGGGGAGTTAATCCGAACGTGCAAATATATATCAAAAATATCAAGTAAAAAATGGTTGTTTGTCAGTGCGCACTAAAACCAAAATACAGAAGCTGAAACTCACGTATTGTACAAATTAGTTCTCCTTATGATTTATGCCCGCCACACTCTGCTTTTCTGAAGATTCAGATCTACTAGTATCTTCATCCAATTAACATCAAAATTTCCCGAGTCATAATCCCACTTAGCCTTATACTAGCTTGTGTTTTTTCATGGACTGTAGAGAAGCCCTTATGAAAGGCTTAGATACGGTTAGCTGGAATCAGGATTAGAGGATTAAGCAGGCCTTTCAGATCTACATAGTTTCTTCATGCAATCAACCTGAATCAGAACCCCACTAAGCGTTACAGTTAGCCATATACAGGCTTGTGTTTTTTCATGGAGTAGAGTCAACGAGGGCTGTGGAGAAGCCCTTATGAAAGGATGTATGAGGTTGTTGGATGATCTTTTGTATTACTTTTGATTAGTGGTGGGCTCGTTATTGGAATGACATGCTCGGCGACACTAGTACGGGGAGCTTTATAGGAAATTAGAGGCTGCAAAACGTTTGGAAATTGTAGGTGAATAAAGAATGGCAATGATATATAAAGAAAAAGATATCAATAAATCTGTAGTACATAAATTACGGTGGAGCTCAAACGACATCAATGGAGAAAACGTGTGGGAAGGGTTCTCACTGCCACATCTGAGCTCTGCATACAATCGAATTGTTGGTGCTTCCACTCATGAGGGGGGGTGATAAAGACGTTTTGGGTGCTTGTCTTTATATTAGGATTTGGTTATTAGTAAGTTCTGAAGTTAGGGTTCAAAAGGAATTGGGGTTCCATTTTTCATGGGGACGAGGTGGGGTTGAACGTGTGTTTTAAATGTGGGGATGGAGGTGCATTAACAATATTAAAAAAGGGGGTGGATGTGCTTCTTCTCCATTTTTATTTTATTCATTTTTAATTCTTCTTTTTCTTTTTTCTCTCACAATCTTTATTTAGTCTAATCTACAATCCTGTTTTTCATTTTTTCCTTTTTTTATGATGGTTCAGTGGGTGTGATTCAAAACATTCAAAAAAACATGCACAATTAAATAGAAGCTTGCACAATTTGAAAGAAGGAGATATTGATGTAGTTTTTTAGTTATGTAGTTTTTTTTGGGATTATTTTTAAGTTTTGTAAATTTATATTTTGAGTTTAATAATATTTATTTATTAGTTTTGAAAAGAAATTATTGAGAGATGAAATATATTTTTGTGTTTATTTTGAATTTTGATTTTTATATTAATAAACCTCTGTATTGTATAAGTGCATGTTTTATTGATATAAATATATATTTCTTATGAATTTAATTTGGTGTGTATAATTTGAGTTGGTTAAATAGGTCTTTATATTCTAAAAAGGAAATTGCATAATCACTCTAAATAGGAGTAATTGTAAACATTCTTAAATTAAATCCTATATGAAGTTAAATAATATTTTTTTCATCAAATAATCAATTATTTTGTATACATTAGACAAAGCTTATAAATATATTTCTCCACATTTGTACAACTAGCAGATTCAGTAGATACAGGATTGTTTTCCTTGATAGCAATAAATACCCATTCATCATTACTTCTATTTCCTTTATCAGATTCATCATCTGCACACCTCATTAGCACCATCGTAACACTTCTTTTGAAATCTAGGCTTGTTGTGTCTTGGTTTAGAAGTTCTTTCTAGACACCTTGATGAAAAATAAACTATCTTATTTGCAAGAAAAAAATTTACGAGGTGATTTTCTTTCATACTTACCTTTTCCTTTCGGTAATCTTTTGACAATAAGTGCTTCCAACTCTTCTAGCTCTCTTTCTTCTTCAATCTGTCTGATTTCACCTCATACTTGAATGCCTTTCTAGATGACCTCTCACCCAAATCATATATGTGTCTATCTCTTTCAGAAGTAGTAGCCTTAAATGCAGATTCAACCTTAGGAAGGGAATCACCAAACTCACTCAACTCAAAAGCAGTAAGCTTACCAACCAACATGTCTCTGGTTACATTTGTTACAGTCTGGAGCTCTTCAATAGCACTAGTTTTGACTTTGTAAGAATTAGGCAAGGATCTAAGCACTTTAGCAACAATCTTTGATTTGTCTATCTATCCACCAGCACATCTGATACCACACACAATTTCATTCACTCTTTGCATAAAAATAGTAATTTTCTCATCATCACCCATTCTCAAATATTCATATTTTCCTTTCAGACTTTGCAACATAGCAATCTTCACATTAGTATTAGCTTCATACAAGGTTTCCAACTTTTTCTAGATCTCATAAGCAGTCTTCAAATCCATAACATCTGTCATCTTAGAATTAATCAAGGCACTCAACAATGCTTCCTTAGCCCTAATATTATACTCAACATCTCTAATCTCAGTAGTAGTAGTAGTAGGACCATTGTGACGAATAACATACCTATTACATGTAATGTTCCAGTAGGGTTCACCAATGCATCTCAGATGACACTACATTCGAGTCTTTCACAGAGAATAATTTTTTCCATCAAATCTTGGACTATCCTTCTTGTAAGTCACCATCTTGGATCACCTCAAGCTTTCTAAATTACTTCCAAGGAACCTACTTTGATACCAATTTTTGGCAACACAATGCAAACAACTGAGAGGGGGGGTTGAATCAGTTGTCCCAAAAATTTAAAACGTATTCAACTTATTAACTATATTCTTGGACCTGATTATTAACCATGAAAGCATAAATCATCAACACATCAGAAATACACATAACACCAAGATTTTTTATGTGGAAACCCTGTTAGGGGAAAAACCATGGTGGAGGTTAGTCCACAAGATTATACCATGTTAAAAGTATAAGAAGTGAAAATATGGGGAATGCACTTCCATTCAAGCACACTACCTAGAGCTCACTGCTTAATTACAACAGGGCTAACCGCAAAAAGGAAAACACACTGTCTTATAGAAAGAATCAGATTACATCCGTAGGGATTTGAACTAATAGAATATCATCTACTAATGCTTGATCATAGTTTCAGTTAAGCACATGAACACTTCTTCACTCTTCTCCACTCTTCTTCACACTTTGCTCTGCATTCAAATGATTTAGATCAATATTCACACATATACACACAAAGGCACACTTTGGAATCCACTCACACACATCAATTCAAATAAACAACCACTTTTATATATCTGCAACAAGAAATTTCATCCCTACATGTTGGATTCAATAAAATAATAAAATGAATATAAACTATCGGCCCAAAATACTAAATATTATTAATGTGAATTAGCCTAGGTCAGCCATAGCTTAGTGAAGACCCAAATCAACATCTCCAACATGAAAAAACTTCAATTAATTACTCCTCAAAGATCCAAAACATGCTACAAACACCATGTCAGCCAAGAACAAGAAAAACATGAACATGCAAGAGAAAATCGCCAACCATGAGCACAACGATCAATGTAGACGTGCAACAAAGATAGAGCATGATCTAGAAGGATCCATAAACATCATGAATCACTAGAGAAGCACTCATGACAATTGTACTAACTAAAATCACATCATCTTCAACTAGCAACACCAACTGAAGCAACAGAAAAATTGTCAGAATGTAAATCTTTATAACTCGATCAAATCTTCACGTGGATCTCTGAAACTTGACGTGGATAGACCAGATACACTTAGAAACAAACCCTTTAGTCCAAAATATCTCATCATCAATGTACAAAACTTACCAACATACTAAACTTCACTTCACCACTAACAACCTGCAACTCATCTCATTACAATTTTCTCAATATCCTTGACATATACAACTTCTAATGAATTAATGTTAATAGTGTTGACATCAATGACAACCACATATTAGCAACACAACCACAACATCCAACAATCCCCCCTTTGGCATTGATGGCAACACATGATGTGAAAAACACCATCAACATAGCTAACTCTTGACACTTACTCCCCCTTAGGTTCTAACTCATGATCTTCTCCCCACAAGGCTCTTCTCCCTAGATAATTCATAGTTTTTCACATGACTCTTCTCTCCCTTTTACATCAATGAAAAATATCTCTAGACTTCACACAAACTTTGAACCACATATTTGAACATCTGAACATCTGACTACTCCCCCTAAGTAGCAACCACCACAACATCAATCTAGATCAAGATATGACCTTGAAATGCACAAACTGATGCAATGCAATGCATCCTTAGTTCTGATTAGGAGGGGTAATCACCCCTAACTTCCCTCTAAGATACTCAAAAGTATCCTTAGGCAATGACTTGGTAAAGATGTATGCAATATGTTCCTTAGTAGGAACATACTCCAGTCTGACTTCCTTTTCACTCACCTTCTCTCTCAAAAAGTGAAACTTGATAGATATATGATTTTTCTTTGAATGTAGCACCAAATTCTTAGATATGTTAATAACACTTGAATTATCACAGAATATAGCAATAGGCTCATTATACACAACTCTGATATCTTTCAACATCTGCTTCATAAATAGAACATGAGTATAATTGTTAGCAACATCAATGTATTCATCCTTTGCAGTAGATAAGGAAATGACATTATGCTTCTTACTTAACCATGAAATCAGCTTCTTACCCAACAAAAATGCTCCACCACTAGTAATTTTCCTATCATTTACATCTCCTACCAATCAACATCAGTAAAGGCACTCAAAGTAAGATCATCATCTTTAGGATGTCATAGGCCAAAGTCAATTGTCCCCTTCAACTATTTGAAAATTCTCTTCACAACAGTCACATGAGATTCCTTTGGATCAGCTTGAAATCTTAGAACAATGCATACAACATTCATGATATCAGGCCTAGTTTGAGTTAAATAAAACAATCCACCAATCATTGATATGTATCTAGTTAGATTTTCCTTCATAGAATCATCTTTTGTTTTCAACTTGCATCCATTCACCATAGGTGTACCAACTGGATTTGAATCTTCCATACCGAACTTCTTCAACAATTCCTTCACATACTTGGACTGAGATATATTTAAATCCCTTTATCTAACTAAGAAATTTGTAATCCCAAACAGAATTTCATCTCACCAATCATTGACATTTCAAATTCACTCTTCATCTCATTAGCAAACTTCATGCACAAACCATCATCTCCTCCAGAAATGATATCATCAACAAAGACTTCAACAATCAGATTTTTATCATCATTTTTGAAATACAAATTACTATCAGTAGTACCTTTGTTAAATCCAATCTTCAACAAATACTTGTCTAATCTAGCATACAATGCTCTAGGGTCTTGCTTGAATACATACAATGCTTTCTTCAACCAACACACCATATCTCCCTTATCAGTCAACTAAAATCCATTAGGTTGCTCAACATACACCTCTTCTTCCAATTCACCATTTAGAAAAGTTGACTTGACATCCATCTGATAAACCTTGTAGTTCTTGTAAGTAGCATAGGCAAGAAATAATCTTACAGTGTCAATTCTAGCAACAGAGGAAAAAGTCTCTTCAAAATCAATTCTTTCCATCTATGAATATCCTGTGCATACTAGTCTTACTTTGTTTCTAACCACTTTTCCTTGCTCATTCAGTTTTTTTCTAAAGACCCATTTAGTTCCAATGACATTCTTATCCTTAGGTTTGGGAACAAGAATCCAAGTATCATTCTTCTCAATCTATTTTAGTTCCTCTTTCATTTCTTCAACCCAATGTTCATCTTTACACGCTTCATTCACACTAGTAGGCTCAGTCTTTGAAATCAAGCACTATTCTTCTACAATCTTTCTCCTAGTCTGGACACCTTTTTTCTTATCACCTATAATTTGATCTTCGGAATGATTGAATCTTACATACCTCAAAGTCTTCTTAGGTTGTTCTTCAACTTCAAGCTCTTATGTTCTCTCTTCTACAACTTCACTAGTTTATTCTTCCTCTTGATTTTCCTAATCGACTGGAATGATTTACACTTGATTTGTAGTTTGAACTTGCTTTCCTTTGTTTGTACTGACATTCTGATCATTAGAATCATATCCACAAGTTCTGGATGGTGTACCTAAGTCTTCATCAACCTTGACATTTACACTTTCAACCATTTTCCTCTATCTTTTATTGTAACACCGGTAGGCCTTGCTATTAGTAGAATAACCCAAAAAGATACCTTCATCACTCCTAGCATCAAAATTTCCTATGTCTTCATCTCTCTTGATATAACATTTGCTTCCAAATATCTTGAAATATTTAATAGTAGGATTTTGACCAGTCCATAGCTCAAAAAGGGTCTTACCAATATCACCTTTGATTTGTACCTAGTTGAGTGTGTACATAGCAGTACTCACAGCTTCTCTCCAGTAGATATGAGGGACATTTCCCTCCAACATCATGGTTCTAGCAGCATCTTCAATTGTTATGTTCTTCCTTTCCACAACTCCATTTTGTTGAGGGGTCTGGGATGCAAATAATTGTCTCTTTATTTTATGTTCTTCACAACAAGAATTAAATTCACCAAAAGTGAATTCACCACTTCTATCTGATCTTAGAAATTTAATCTTTAGACATGTCTTTGTCTCAAACATAGCCTTAAATGTCTTGAACTTTTCCAGTGCTTCAGATTTCTCCCTTAAGAAAGTAACCTGCACCATTCTTAAATAATCATCAATGAGTAACATGAAATACTTGTAACCTTGTATAATTCTGACCTTAGAGGGACCACATAGATTAGTATGCACAAGTTCCAACAATTCATTTGAACAATTTTGTTTTCTTTGAAATGAAATTCTAGTTTGCTTTCCTAACTAACATTCCTTGCATATGGCATTAGTAGGTTTCACCAACTTAGGTAGATCTCTCACAACCTTAGTAGAACTTATCTTGAAAATATTATCAAAGTTAACATGACACATTCTCCTATGCCATAACCAACTTTAATCAACTTGAGCAATCAAACAACTTTTACTAGAAAACTCAAGTGAAAGATATTACCTTTTGTTTTTGTACCTGATGCAATTACATTTTTGGAACTCAATATTCTACACTTTCCATCCTTGAACTAAAGATTGTATCCCTTATCAACCATCTGACCAACACTTAAAATATTATGCTTCAAGCCTTCCACATACAAGACATCATCATTATTATGCTTACCATCAAGAGAAATGCATCCTCTACCATGGATCACACCAGTTGTATTATCACCAAATCTCACAACACCACCATCATACTTTTCCAAGCTCACAAACTTACTTTTATCTTTGGACTATGATATAAACATCCACTGTCAATCACTCCTTCATCTTTCTCTTCAACTCGAGCAACTAGGGCTTTCTCCACATTTGTACAACTAGTAGATTTAGTAGATACAATATTTTTTTCCTTGATAGAAATAAATACCCATTCATCATCACTTCTATTTCCTTTATCAGATTCATAATATGTCACACCATCAACATCATAATAACACTTCTTTTGAAATCTAGGCTTTTTATGTCTTGGTTTAGGAGTTCTTTCCAGACACCTTGATGCAAAATGACCTATCTTATTGCAAGAAAAACATTTAAGAGGAAATTTTCCTTCATACTTACCTTTTCCTCTTGGTACTCTTTTGACAATAAGTGCTTCCAGCTCTTCCAGCTCTCTTCCTTCTTCAATCTGTCTGATTTCATCTTCATACTTGAATGTCTTTCTAGATGAACTCTCACCCGGATCATATATGTTCCTATCTCTTCTGAAAGTAGTATCCTTAAATGCAGATTCAACCTTAGGAAGAGCATCACCAAATTCACTCAACTCAAAAGCAATAAGCTTTCCAACCAACATGTCTCTGGTTACATTTGTTATAGTTTGGAGCTCTTCAATAGCACTAGCTTTGACTTTGTAAGGATCGGACAAGGATCTAAGCACTTTAGCAACAATCTCTGATTCCTCTATTTGTCCACCAGCACATCTGATACCACACACAAGTTCATTCACTCTTTGCATAAAAATACTAATGTTCTCATCATCACCCATTCTCAACTTTTCATATTTTCCTTTCAAACTCTACAACTTAGCAACCTTGACATTAGTATCACCTTCATATAAGGTTTCAAACTTTTTCCTGATCTCATAAGCAGTCTTCAGATCCATAACATTTTTCATCTCAAAATCAGTCAAGGAACTCAACAATGCTTCCTTAGCCCTGATATTATACTCAACATCTCTAATCTCAGCAATAGTAGTAGGAACATTTTGAAGAATAACATACCTATTACATGTAATGTTCCAATAGGGATGACCAATGCATCTCAGAGGACACTCCATTTGAGTCTTCCACAGAGAATAATTTGTTCCATCAAATCTTGAACTATCCTTCTTGTAAGTCACCATCCTGGATCACCTCAAGTTGTTTAAACTTCTTCCAAGGAACCTGCTTTGATACCAACTATTGGCAACACATTGCAAACAACTGAGAGGGGGGGTGAATCAATTGTGCTGGAAATTTAAAAAGTTCATTCAACTTATTAACTATATTCTTAGATCTGATTATTAACCATGAAACCATAAATCATCAACACATTAGAAACACACATAACACCAATATTTTTTACGTGGAAACCTTGTTAGGGGAAAAAACTATGGTGGAGTTCAGTCCACAAGATTATACCCTGTTAAAAGTATAAGAAGTCAAAATATGGGAAATGCACTTGCATTCAGGTACACTGCCTAGAGCTCATTGCTAAATTACAATAGGGCTAACCACCCAAAAGAAGACGCACTGTCATACAAAAAGAATCAAATTAAATCAGTAGGGATTTGAAATGATAGAATAGCATCTACTAATGCCTGATCACAGTTCTGGTTAAGCACATGAACACTTCTTAACTCTTCTCCACTCTTCTTCACACTCTGCTCTACCTTTGAATGATTTAGATTAATATTCACACATATACACATAGAGACACACTTTGGCATCCACTCGCACACATCAATTCAAATAAACAATCACTCTTATATATCTGCAACAAGAAATTTCATCCCTACATGTCGGCTTCAACAAAATAATAAAATGAATATAAACTGTCAGCCCAAAATACTAAAGATTATTAATGTGAATCAGCCAAGGTCGGCCATAGCTTAGTGAAGACCCAAATCAACATCTCCAACATGAAAAAACTTCAATTAATTACTCCTCGAATATCCACAACACGCTACAAACACCATGTCGACCAAGAACAAGATAAACATGAATATGCAAGAGAAAAACACCAACCATGAGCACAACGATCAATGCGAACATACAAAAAAGATAGAGCGCAATCTAGAAGAATCCACAAACATCATGAATCACCATAGAAGCATCCACAACAACTGAACTAATTGAAATTGATCATCTTCAATCAACAACACCGACTGAAGTAACATAAAAAATATCAAAATGTAAATCTTCATAACTCAATCAAATCTTCATGCATATCTCTAAAACTTGACATGGATAGACTAGATACACTCAGGCACAAACCCTTTAGTCCACAAGCTCTGATCATCAATGTATAGAACTTACCGACCTACTGAACTTCACTTCACCACTAACAACTTGCAACTCATCTCATTACAATTTTCTCAATATCCTCGACATATACAACTTCTAATGAATTAATGCTAATAGTGTTGACATCAATGAAAACCACATATTAGCAACACAGCCGCAACATCCAACACTTTATTTGGTCTTTAAGTTTAATGGGTACACCAACAAGAAAATTTCCAAAGCCCTTCACCATTCCAAACACCAGTTTCTTTCTTTTTCCAACTCAGTCTCCTCCCAATCAATTTTTCTCCCTTGCACCTCCTTACCTTTTGTTGAAGGCATCTCCCATAAAATCACCAAAATCCTTCTTAAAAAAGGCCTTCACTATGCTTTCAAGCCTTTTTCCATGATTAGAAACTGTATCCCTCTCTTAAAGACTCTAGAGACATCTTTCATAACTCTGGGTTCTACAAATTTGTGTGTTCATGTAGTACTCCTTATATCGAAGAAATTGGATGCTCATTCAACACCAAAATCAAAGAGCATAGCACTAACATTTTACATGACCGAATTGTTAAATTAGCCCTCGTTGAGCACTCCTCTTCAACCAAACATCATATTTTCCTTGAGAGCACCCAAATGTTATGCAAAGAAGACAACTTCCACAAGAGGAAGCTTAAGGAATCCATCCAAATATTCAACACCCCACCAACCTTAATCACGATGAAGGGTGGATTCTTAGCCCATCTCGGAAACCTCTTTTGTCTAGCCTCTCTAACCACCATAAAGGTAACCCTTGAAACCTCCCCTCCTTTTTCCCCCTTTTTTCTCCCTCCCCTTTATCTTGTTCCATTCCTCACTTATTGGTTTGGGTTGATGTCCTTGCTTTCCTCCTCTTCCTCTTCGCACCTAGAGCCTTTTCTTTGGTTGCTCCACCTCCTTTCCTTATCCTTGTTCCTTAGGTTTTTTGTGTTCTTGGTTGGGGGTTTCACTTTGTTCTCTCTTGTCATCTTTTTATTCTTTGTTTGTTGGTTCTTCATTTCATTTTAGAGTTTCTTCTAGGTTATTCTAGTTGTGGTTTCTCTTTCATGCTTTCCCTTTCATTCTTTTTCATTTCTTTCGTTTTTAACTTTTCTTTATTTTTTCGTGTTCTTTGCCTTTGTTTCTTCATTTATCTTCTTTCTTTTCATGCCTTTGCAATTTTTAGTTCTTTTTCTTTTTAGGTATTTGTTGTTTATTATTTTTGTTTGCTTGTTTGTTTTTTTCATGCTTGTTTCTAATGCTTATTAAGTTTTCCACTTTGTGTTTTAGTCCTTTATTGTTTTATGTCTCCCTTTTTGCTTTCAGTGTCTTTTTTCTCTTTCTTGTTTATGTTTAGTCTCTTTTTTGGTTTCTATTTGGTTTTTTGTATTTTCTTGGGTTTTTGTTTACAAATATTCACTTATATGCTATATGTATATATATGGACATTTACTTTTTAGCTTTTGCAATTATATTCTTATTTATTCTTCTTTTTTTCATTTTTTTCTTTTTGATTTATTTATGTTATCTAGGTTCTCTCTCCATATATTATATTCTTATCTTTCTTTTGTTAATTTTTTAATCTCTTTTTAGTTTTTCAATTTATTTATTTATGTTGTATTTAAAGCATAATTTATTTAAAGTAGTAATAATTTTAACTTTTTAATTTATTGAAAGTTTTTTTAAAAAACTTGTTTTTCTTTTTGTCACTTATTGTCTGCCTTTTATTTGACCCTTTTTTTTCAATTTTTGCATCTATTTATTTTATCTAAATATGTACCTATTCAATTATATTCAGTTATATGGTTTGTGTTATATTTTTTAGCATATTTTTCATCCTTCATTTTAAATATGTATTTTCTTTGCGTATATTTGTTTGTTTGTATGTTTATTTCCTTTATTCATTGCATTTAATTATTTGTTTGTATGTTCTTGTTTTCTTAGTATTTGATTTGTATATTTATTTTAATTATTACCTTTATATGTTTGTTTGTGTGTTTTTCTTAGTATATTTTTTGCATGTTTTTTGTTTATTATTATGTATCTATAATAATTATGCCATTGTATTCTTTTATTGCTTTTCTATTTTTGATTTTATTTATGTAATTCTTTTTAATTCCGTTGCTTATTATTCCTTCTTCTTTCTTTTGTAGATGTTCTCTTTATTGTTATTTTTTATCTTTAGTTGTGTTTCTTCCTTCTTTGTTCTTTGATTTGTCATGTTTTTTGGTGTCTTCTTTTCTTTCCTTTGTTTCTAGTGGTTTTAATTTCTTTTCTCCTCTTTTTTCATTTGTCTTTGTATTTTTAATTCCTTTCCCTTGAGTTTTGTTGCTCAACCCCCACTCTCTCCTTTCCTTTTAAGTTGTTGGGTCTGCAACTAATCTTTTCTCATCTTTTTTCAACTCTTCATCCTGATGATGGATCATTGTGTGTGATCCGAAACTTGATGCAAAAAAACTTACACAATCAAATCCAGAAATAATTTCCAACATTCTCTATAGATTGTGAAAATCTGATATTATCAACCCAATAATTGTAGAGTGTAGATTCATTCCTGAGAGGTTGGCCGCGCAAGAATTATGTGAGCCACATTAAGCGATTCTTTATAAAATAAATTATTTGTGCAGATGGTGCAGTGTAATTGTGTAAAAAAGCATTATGAATGGTTCTCCTTTATTTCAAACGAGGAAGGTGCAGATTCAATCCAGAGAGCTCGGAGTGAATGCGTAGGGCCCGTAAAATTTTATAATGCGCTTTGCTTAAAATATCCACAAAACGTGCAATATATCAACAGTACAGAAAAAATATGTTTGTTTAGCAGTGTGCACTAAAAACAAATACAGATGCTGAAAACTGCGCGAGCAATTGGCCTAAAATTGTACAACTAGTTCTCCTTTAGAAATTGTATGCACATCGCTACACTATATCAAATTTTGTATTTCAGGGATGTCTTTTCCTCTAACCTCCATTACTTACAAGTATTTTAATTAGGAGATAGACATTAAATAACAGAAAGACTGCCCATGTAGCTCGATTTGGATCTGAGAGTAGGAATGGAGTTCTCCGACGAAAGCAGCCAAGTCGGAGGCACCATGAGTTCATCTCTAAGCAAATCGCAGGTCTTATTAACAAGAAAATAATCCCTTTTTGCATTAGAACGAAATGGAACAGCGAGCTCTGAAAACCATCCACCAAATGCAAATGGGCCTCCAAATTGTGGCTGCAACTCAAATCACCATCATGTTTAAGATAAGGAGAATTCAAGTGATTAATCGTCAACTCGTTACCCACATGACTGTATATCTCCCCCTTCACTCCATTAAAAAGCTTTCTGTGCATCCATTCATTCAAAAAGATGCCAGGAAGTTTAGGTATCAGATCATGGGTATTCACTATTCTCAAAGTTTTCACACCTATGTTCTCCATTCTCTCTTTGAAATCAAGGTTTCCAACTTTGGGCCCTCCAAAAGAAAACACTGTCACAGGTATATTGTGTTTAGCACCTAAATTATTGGATGCTAATAATGTTTCTCCAATTTGGTAAGCACTCAAGAGTCCCAAGGAAGCTCCTAGGCTATGCCCTGTAATTGTAATACTCAATTCCTCATTCTTGTATAACTCCACCAATCTTTGAACCTCTTTCATAACCTGCTCTGATGCACTACTAGTTATTTTACTTGAATTTCTATTACCATTATCATCAGCTTTGGAAGAGTTGGTATAA
This sequence comes from Sequoia sempervirens, assembly GCA_007258455.2. Classification (NCBI taxonomy): domain Eukaryota; kingdom Viridiplantae; phylum Streptophyta; class Pinopsida; order Cupressales; family Cupressaceae; genus Sequoia; species Sequoia sempervirens. The sequence goes on from VDFB02075321.1 coordinate 312,192,810, forward strand.
AGGCTTAGAAATCCATTTTCAACCTTTGGATGAAGGTCTCCATAACTTAAACCAGAAGAGCTATGTAGATCAGCTTGCGATGGCATGAAGTTTAACGATTTTAGATCTGTCTTAAGATTTTCAGCCCATTCAGAAAGAGTGACGGTGCCTCTCCATGCAATGACTATATCTCTTCGACCCAATCTTTTGATTTCTTGCATATCATCACTCACAGCAACAAATCCCATCCAGTTAGATGACTGCCCGGTGGGTTTCAATGGTGGTGGTAGTATTCTTGCAAGCGAGTCTGGTATTTGGACCGTCGGGGTTGAATAAAGATATTTGGTGACCTTGTAGCCACTCTTTTTAACCCCCACTACGTCAAAAAATGAATCGAGATCATTAGTGACACAGTTAGCATAGGAGGTGGAATCCGGATTAGAGACAAAAGCATCATAAGTGGCCTGAGCAAACTCTCCATACTTAACAATTTCTCTTCTTAGGTTTGCATCAAGAGGATCAAGAAGGCCTTTCCAGTTATTAGCACCATGGTATTCTCTCCATTTGCCTGCCAAACTCTGCTTTGGAGAAGGGTCAGATCTACATAGCTTCCTCATCCAATCAACATCATGATTCCCTGAATCAGAATCCCACTTTGTGGTAGGATTAGTTATATGGGAGCTTGTGTTTTTCCTTGGACTAGAGTCAATGAGGGATGTAGATAAGCCATTGTGAAAGGCTGTTTGAACCTGTTGGAAGATCTTCTGTATTGGGCTTTGGATTAGTGGTGGGCTGGCTAAAGAGCAGGTTATAGGAATGGCATGCTTGTTGAATATGAAAGTCGGTGACTTGGAATTCTTTGGGGCTGATGTTAAATGGCTGGTGTGGGCAGGATGGGATCTGGTAATGTGGAGGGGGGAAAGGGTGGAGAGTTTTAAGGAGGTTGGAAATTTCATGGATAGGCCTTGCAGTAAGCTTTCCACACAAAAGGAATGGTGATGGAAGATTATTCAGGAACCCAAAACATACAGCTGTAATTTAGCAGAGATGGATGGAGAGGAATGCGTGGAACAATTTATGGAGTGCGCAATGGACGCGTGGGGCCATAAACCAAATCATGGCAATCGCTGTTTACTCGTTTCCTGATCTTTTTCTTTCGTGGGTTTCCTTCTTACTGTTCACTCGGCGGGAGGAATTCACAAGTTCCGAGATACTACTATCGTTGTGTTTAATATTTGAAAATTGGAAAGAAAAACTAAGAATAAATCGAATAAAGTTAAATATTTGACCGTTGTATATTATCTTCACCGAAGGAAGATTTTAACAGTTGATAAGTAATAAAAACATTTAAGACAATTCAATCAATTGAAAGTTGCTAAGGAAAATAAACTTCCCTCAACCTTAATTTAGGGCAATCCAATAAGATGGATGTAAAAGATAAATCTCATTTAGATTAAATAATAATTAGATAATTGGTATTAATTAAATCTTAAACTGTAAATAGAAATAATGGTTAAATAAAAAATAATATAAATATATATTTTTATTGTTTCTAAATCAAGAATAATTTTAAGATATTATTTAATCAAAATTTTGTATTTTATTTGTAGGGGTTATAAGAAAAAAAAGTTTAATTAATTTAAATCATTGAAGTAATAAATACTTTTGTTCACATGGGAAAACCCTTTCTAATGAAAAACTCAATATTTTTAAATTATTCACTATTGGGTAAAATTATATTCTTCTCAAGGCAATAATAAAACTCTTCCTCCATTCTTATGCATATGCAAATAATAATAGATACACCAAAAAGTGGTTGTACAATTTGTAAGTGTTCATGAGTGCTTTGAATTCATAAGTGAAAATATAAACCCATGCAAATACCCCCCAAAAAAATTAATCACTATTCTCCATAACCTTAATTGACTAAAATTATGGAAAGTATGCAAAATAGTTCCAATACAAGTCTAGGGATCAAGAAAAATTCATACATATGCTCCTAGAATGATTATGTAGGTCTAGATTCCCCGTATTGCACTAATTGACATGTGAAACGCAAGTGATATGTGAATAGAGCTCTCAAGTATTGAATGAGTGTAATGAATGGATTTAAATAAAACAATAGATTGATACATCACACATTTTTTTAGTCAACCGTAAGTGATATTTCACAAATTTTACATTTGAAAATCTAGCTTTGGGAAGTGTCGATACTCAAAATCATTTTTTACATATCTAGAAGATAAAATTTGATGATTAATAGTAGAAAAATAAAATCAAGCTACAATGATGTAGGACTCATGATCAAATTGTAGGTAGCTTTGGCCAACTAACAAAGTGGAATATATATTACTCTTTTGGCTTTGCTTAGGCCAAGGTGGGTCTTCTTAGAGATCTTTGTAAGGTAGATAAAAATATTGATCACATACAAGTAGCAAAACCATATGCATAAGGACAAAATAATTCTCATTAAATATCCTTAAGACTTGGTTTGCCTATCTTTAAGACAATAATTCTCTTTAAAAGGTTAAAAAAAATAGGATATTGAAGAGGGTCAAAAAGATTGAAGGTAAATAACATGGAAGATAAAGGAATACAAAACACAATACCTTTACCTAGAATATTTTCTTCTCTCCTTGATTTAGTGGAAATTGAGTGCACCCTTATTCCATTTGATTGTTTCTTTGATATGTTGATATGTGGATTGCTCATTGTTCTAGCATAACCTTGGTATGATTTGATAATGATGGATGAAAATGACAACGTGTAGGTATGCTAGCTTAGAATTAGATAAAAATGAAGGATGTGAGCCTCTAGATATAGAGTCTTGAATAGGAAAAATCAATGGATAGGAACTATTGATGATGGATGACTAAGATTGGAGGATTCCAGTTTGGATCAAAGATGTAATCTTGTGACAAGTGGCATATGAGGGAGAGGGTTTAGGTTTAGGATTGGGATAAGGATTTTTATCCTTCTAGAAATGGTTAGGATTAAGAGGTTAAATGAAATGATTGGATAAGATGGAAAGTTAGTTTGACTTTTGAAGAGTTGTCTAGGTTCAATGAACCTAGATAAGGAGTTAACTAGACATGTGAAGGGGACACTTGTCTCATAAGGAAAAATTTAGATTATGATCCATGTGAACAAGATGGGGGGATAAGATTAAATGGATAAGGATAGAGGATAAAGGGGAATTAATTAAATAAATAAAATATATATTTAATAGGATCATGTTTTTGATAAAAGAAAAAATGGGTTTTATAGGGACCCAAAACCATAGAGTTTACAAGCTTGAAAAAGATATGTCATCAAAGTACACAAAAGAGGAAAGTTGCAACATAGAAAAAAAGAAATAAAGGACAACAGCTACTAACTAAGGATCAGAAAAAAAGCCAGCACCAAACACAAACAAATCTAAGTTAAGGACTTTAAAGTTTCAAAAACCTCAGGTTCAAGGTTTCACATCTCCTGGGTCACCTTTTTTAGATCCTGGATCTCCTGAGGCAAAGACTTCGCTTTTCTCTTCAAGTTGGCTCTAGTCCTTTTCGAAGGGGAATCCTCTTTCTTTCTTTTATCCTTGTTAGCTTCCAAATCCACAAACAGTGACCCATAATGGATATTTTCCAGCTTCTCCACCAGAGTGCCCAAGATAGTAGCATTCTATTTCACAACTTTGTGACTATGCTTCATTATGGTTTTCATAGTTTTCTTGATTTTACCAATTTCCCCTTCCAGATGCTTAACCTTATTCTCGTTATCCTTCATCATCTTATCTATGAGCTCAACAGCACTCTGAAGGCATTCGGCCATTGACCTCTTCTCTTCCTCAGTCCACAAAACCCCAATAGTATTTTGGGTAATCCCTTTAGCTTCCATCACATCCAACTTGCTTGTGATAGCCCTATTTTTCAAGTTGAGTTCCCTTATCTCATTAAAAACCCACTTCATAATCCTGAAGTAGTCAACAACCCCATTTCTAGCAATTGCCAAAATGTCATTAGGATGTTCCCAGTCCTGCTTGAAGTAGTGGTCTTCAAGATTGAGATCTCTAAGGAATCTGGGTCTATTCTCTCTAACAGTGGCAGGGTAAGAGGTATAAGATTACTCAGAGGCTTTAGGGGCATTCGAGTTATCCTCTAGAGAATCCTCAGAATAAGAAACCATTTTTTTGCTGGGGGATCCTTCTTTTTAATTTTTTCCACCTAAGAAGTTCCAATAGGGGTTTTCACAAAGGAATCCTTCTTGTTTAAGGGTTTTCTCTAAAGGGTTTTCTTCATTATCTTTTTGGGGGACAGTGAATCTTCCTCTTCCCACTTAGAGTCCTCATCATCTTTTTCCTCCGACGAACTTGTCTCAGTATCATATCCCTTTGAGTCTGAAGTCGTTAAGGGGTTAGAAATGGTAGGCATATTTTTATAATGCTCATGAATAAGCTGAATAAGACCAGTGTGCAGGACCAGATTCTTCCTAGGGATTTTTCTATGTTCTTCAATACTATTGTTCAAGGAGAAAAATAGGTAGTGAGGAAAGGAAATCCTTACCTTGTGTCAAAAATTATTGAGGAGGGAAAAATGGAAACCATAGATTCTGGTAAATTTGTCGTCTAGTGTAATGTATTCCATAAGAATTATGAGCACCTCTTTCCACACCTTCTTGACCATTGTAACATCAAAATAATTGCTAGAAATTTTGACTAGCTCCTTCCTTTCCTCATCCATTTTGGGAAATCTGATAACGGCTTCATCCGAGAACTTTCTATCCTGATAGAACTTCACCCCTTTAGTCGGAAGTCCAGTGATTTCCCCAATAAGGTTCTCATCAACCTTAGCCTTCCTTCCTGAGAGAATTATCTCGCCTTTCTTCCAATGTTTAGCAAAATACTAAGTAACTTTTGGGTCAGGACCATGGAGGATTTCAATGAATGGCTCCATGCCTCCCCTCTTAATGTGCCTCCAAACCTTCGAGTTGTTCTTGTGTTTCTCATAGCTTAATGGCTCAACCCTCTTTCTACTTCCCCCAATTGTTGCGGTAACCTTTCCCCTATTGCATGCAGAGTAAATGACCACACCAGAGAGCCCACATTAGAACCAAAGCACCCACAAAATGTGTCAGCCTTGACAGGTAGTAGAAGTAATTGCAATGCCACCATCGTATTGAATGATACAACAGTACTTGGCTTATTTAATTAAATAATTTGGGATAAATGGCTAAAAAAAATTTAAAATATCACACTCCTTGTCTCCTTCCTTCTTCAACACTACCAATCATGTAGAGGGCTCCTAGAATGGATGTGATCATCATACCAAGGTTAAACACTGCAAATGGGGGCTAGGTCATGGGTCTATGGGTGCTATTAGGTGTGGCAAGCATTATTTTAAAGAGACCCTTTGTGATGCTAGGGAAAAAATCCCCTCCTCGACACCACCTAACTTTGTTAATCTACCAACATCTTTTGATCAATGCCTATGCCATGGAGACGGGGCTTCTAAATCTGTTCTTATAGGGTAGCATACTACTGATAGCATGGGTGGATCAACTCAACACTCATGCCCTAGAACCAACAGTCCCTCGAAATCCTTACCCAGTCCTCCGGTATGACATTCAAAAACTTTAAGGAGGCATTATGTTATGTCTTTTAGGTCGGGGTGATGGCTTTAGGGGTTTTATTGGTGTGTTGACCCCTCCCAACTATGGAAATATGTCTCAACTATCCCCCTTTCCTCCTATCTGCCCCTCATCCATACCGCTTGATATTCACTTGGATGATCTTGTCATGGATTGGAAAGATTTTTTGTAGGATTATGCCCTAATCTATAGATTCACAAAGATATGGCCAAAATTATGTGATCTCCACTCTTGCATTTCAAAGGAATCGAAAGAATTCATGCAAGGTGAAATTTGGATTTAAACCTGTGCCAACGTGTTCTTTATACTGGAATTTGAATCTAAGGAGGATAAGAAGCTAGTGATGGAGAATGGTCCTTGGATCTTCCAAGGTGATTTTTTGTGTATGAAACCATGGTTCCCTACCTTTGGTCCATGAACAAAAGTCTTCACTACAACTTATTTTTGGTTGTGGCTATTGTATCTTCCTCTACAATTTTTAGAACTTGACTATCTATGGGCCATTGGGAATGGCTTAGGAAAGTATAATTACATGTCTAAGGAAATAATTGATTATCATAACTCCACTTATGCTTGAATATGTGTTGAAATGGATCTATGCAATGACCTCCCTAAAGAGATTATGTTGAAGGTGGGTAATAGATGTTGGTCGCAACTTGCTGACAATGGAAAAATCACCTTCAAATGCAAGTGATGTTTCTTAATTGATCATCACACATCCCATTGTCAAAAGTAGCCAGCTATGGGAAATTCAGCCTCTTCTAGGAAACCTTCTTGGTGGGTTGGGGTTGGGCCTCAACATTATGCCATTCCTCCCAACTCCCCTCAAGACTTGAATCAACTCCAAGATCCTCCTGAGGACACTAAGGCTTGCTCCCCTCCTTCTCTTGTTGATTGTTCTTCAACTTCAACTATTCTTCATCACGATAGTGGGGCTATGGTGGACTCCCTATTGGTTACAAGCTGTGATGATGGTACAATTATTGGGAGGTACCAACCAATTGATTTTTACATGACTTGTTCTCTTGTATTGATGGAGAATTTAGTAGTTTCGGGCTACATTGATGGTCCAAAAGTAGAGAATTGCCATCCAAAATATGATGGATGGATAGAGGTAAAAAGGAGAAAATAGAATCCTTGGTATCATATGACTTTGAGGTCCTCCAATAAAAGGGGAAATGTGGAATCTTAAGTTTTGTTACTATAAGAGGCATCAGTAACTTTGTTTAATCTAGAATATATTTGGTTTCTGATTGTGGCATCAAAAACACTAGGAAGAGATTTGAATCTAGTCCAATTTGATCATTATTGAATAAATTAGTTATAATTGTGAATTTGTGGGGATGAGATCCCTCCTCTATGATCTCACCTGGTGTGGGCCAGGCTAAATTCTCACATCATCTAAAAGGTTACATAGCATAAAATAATAATTTAGGATAAATATGGGAAAGGATAGAAATAATTAAAAAAATAAGAAATATTTATTTAATTAATAGGCCAAGAATAGGCTAAAATTAGGTGTGGTTATAAGAAACAAGAAATTATAGAGAGGAGAAAGGGTAAGTGCACAAAGTTGAGTCCATGAAACGTGGAATTTTTTTCCTTAGCCATAAAAACGAAATTGGCATTGCAAAAACGGGATCCCAATTTTTATGTTTCGCTTTGGGATCCTAAGCCTAAATCTTAAATGAGATCCCATTTGTTAGAGGGTCCTGAACCAATGGATAGGGAACAAGATCCTGATTAGTATGAAATGGGATCCCGATTTATAAATATTGGGATCCCATTTTGTAATAATCAGGATCTCGTTTTGTAATGGTATTTATTTTTTAAAAACAAACAAACCTTCATTTTAGCGGCGCATGGGATCTCGAGTTCTGAGTGACAACAAACTCCAACAATAGCCTCTAGGTACCCATCCACCCCCATTTTTTTGCATTTTTTCATTTTTATTGAAATTGTGAATAGTAGAATTGATTTTAGCATTTTTTTTTAATTTATTTGACATTTTAAGCATTTTATTTCCTGTTATATTAGAAATGAGGAATTGTACAAATAGATAAAAAATGCAATGAAACCTGAAGATATTGAATAGAAATGAAAAAATGAACCTTCAATTGTATTTTAGAAACAAAATTTAGCTTTTGAAACCTAAATTGTTTGATCAAACCAAAAAAAAATTGTATTTGAAAACCCTAATTGAAAGGAAACAAAAGAAATTGCATTTCAAAACCTAGAAATTGAAATGAAATTAAAAAATTGCATTTAGAAACCCTAATCAAGCTGTTTGAAACCCTGAATTCAAATCGAACAAAAAAAATTGAATTTGAAAACCCTAGTTTGAAATAAAATGAAAAAATTGCATTAAAAACCCTAATTGGTTAGAAATTGAAACCCTAAATTGAATTGAAACAAAAAAATTTGCTAAAACCCTAAATTGAAATCGAACAAATCATTTTGATTTTGAAAACCCTAATTTCTAGATCAAGAAAATTCATTTACAAAATTTAAATGTTTTAAATTTCATTTGCATTGTATGGAGAAAATGATATGTTAAATTTTAGTTTCAATGTTAAATTATAATTAGATTAGAAAAAAATATGTTAAAGAATAGTTAGAATTCATAAATTTTATCAATGTTTGCAAATTTAGTTAGTAAATTCGTAAATCCAAGTGTACAATCGATTTCCAATTGTCACTTAATTAGATAGTATTCAACATTCATTTCTATTTTATGTTTTGATCTCTCTTAGTCATGCCTTGGTTCCATTTCTTGTTTGCATGTGTTGTCTATTGTCTTGTGACAATATTAACCCTCATTCTAGTCAATTACTTGTTAATTAGGCTTCTAGTTTAGTCTAAAATATCAATTTTTGCACTAGTTACCTCGACACTAAAAGAATCTAAATATTTTTCTTTTCTTTCTTTTAGGTTCTTTCAATTCCAAACAATCAAAAATAAAATACTTGATTCAACATTAACTAATTTTATATTATACATTTTATATCATAAAATTCATTTAAGAGGGAAATATTAATGAAAAAAATGATAAATAAAATAATCTTATATTCAATTAAAAAAATATCCAGTTAAAATATATATCAAACTCAATCTTAATAATACATAATTATGTATTTCTATTATGGAAATAGTCAATCTATTCATAAAATCAAAAATATTCATAAACTAGGCACTAACTTGCAAGTCCATTATTCCAAGGGCCACCCAAACTTCACCCTAAGTTCGCTAAACCCTAAACCCTGAACTCTAAAATCTAAACCCTTAACACTAAAGCATTCATTTTGTCCTAGGACCTTAAAATGAAATTTGGTTTCCTTAGGCAACTCCAGTAAATTTTATTCCCTTAAGCCATGTCATTTTGTCATAGGACCTTACTACAAAGATCCCCTTAAGCCATCCTATTACCCTAAACCCTAAGGACATCATTTTTTCCTAGGCCCTTAATGAAATTTGGTTGCCTTTGGCAACATCACCAAATTTTATTCACTTGAGCCATGCCATTTTGTCCTAGGACCTCACTAGACATAGATCCCCTTAAGCCATCCTATCACCCTAAATCATAAATCGATGTCTTAAGGGGTCCTAATATGACATTTCTTAAGGGGATCAAAGAAGTTCTCAAAATTTGGTGAAGTGTCCCAAGGAAACCAAATTTAACAATAATAAGATTGTGAAAGATTATAATATGAATAAGATTTCATGATCTAGGTTGGTCGGTTGAAACAAGGGCTATCTTAATCAACTGTTCCACAAGAAAATTTTCTTCACTAACTTGCAAGTTCATTATATTCCAAGGGACACCAAAAATTCACCGTAAGTTTTGTAAACCCTAAACCCTGAACTCTAAAATCTAAACTGTAAACACTAAAGCATCCATTTTGTCCTAGGACCTTAAAATCAAATTTGGTTGCCTTAGGAAACTCCACCAAATTTTATTCCCTTAATCCATTTCATTTTGTCAGTAGGATCTTACTACATAGATCCCCTTAAGCTATCCTATTACCCTAAACCCTAAACTCTAAACTCTAAACCCTAAACCCTAAAGCCATCATTTTTTCTTAGGATCTTAATGAAATTTGGTTGCCTTGGGAAACTTCACCAAATTCTATTCACTTGAGCCATGTCATTTTTCCTAGGACCTCACTAGACATAGATCCCCTTAAGCCATCCTATCACCCTAAACCATAAATCGATGTCTTAAGGGGTCCTAATATGACATTTCTTAAGGGGATCAAATAAGTTCTCAAAATTTGGTGAAGTTGCCCAAGGCAACCAAATTTAACAATAATAAGATTGTGCAAGATTATAATATGAATGAGATAAATCATGATCTAGGTTGATCAATTTATGGTTTATGGTGATAGGATGGCTTAAGGGGATCTATGTCTAGTAAGTTCCTAGGACAAAATGGCATGGCTCAAGTGAATAAAATTTGGTGAAGTTGCCTTGGACCTTAATGAAATTTGGTTACCTTGGGCATCTTCACCAAATTTTATTCACTTAAAAGACATGTCATTTTGTCCTAGGACCTTACTACATAGATCCCCTTAGGACATCCTATTACCCTAAAACCTAAATCCTAAACTCTAAATTGTAAACCCTATAGCATTCATAAATTGTCCTATATTAATAGTTAATTGTATTTTCATTCAAGTAACATGCCTTAGACATAAATGAGGCTTGCATATTTTATCATTTGTATTCAATTAGGCCATTTATATTGAATGGTTTTAGGGTATTTCCTAAACATGTATCTTACATTTTTAAATTACAAATCTAATGCAGGTTCACTCATATCTCAGAGATCACATGGATCGACTCAATAATATTCACAATCCACCTCCATGCCATCCATCTCCACCACCTCCACCTCCACCTCCACCCACTCCACCTCATAAACCCCCACCTCCACCACCTAAAACTGATGGTGCTCATTTGCAAGCACGGATCAATTCCAATGTTAGAACCATCCAAGATCAAATCAACATTATTCAAAATGAAGAATGTACCACACCACTTGTGAGGATGATTACATCTAGGATGCAAACCATTGTTGATGTTGTCAGGGCTATGGATGGGATCTTAGATGAGCATCAAAAATGGCTAGAGGAGAGGAGAACTTTTGATTCTAAAAAGGAAAACACAAAGAAATGAACAGATGCAATAGAGAGCCACAATAGTTTCTAAATTAAGATAGTGATCTTAAATAGTTATTAATTTATGAATTTGGTGAAAGATGGATATTTTGTGTGATGAATTTATAAATTTGGTTGGATGGATATTTTTAGTGACATGAATTTATGATTTTGGTTCTAGATGGATGTTTTTAGTAACGTGAATTTATGATTTTTGTTCTAGATAGATATTTTTAGTGACATAAATTTATGAATTTGGTGGAATTTATGAACTTATAATGATGAATTTATAATAGTATATATTTTATGACTATCTACTAGATCATGATTTCTCTTGTTGGAAAATTGTAATATATATATATGTCTTTGTGTGTGTGTTAGACATAAAATGAGCTTTTTGTGAATGTTTCAAGTTTATTGTTTAGTATGTACACATGTATTAAAATTGCATATAGTTCTTAAATTTTGAAATTTGTATGTATGTATGTATGTATAGTTTAGTTTAATGATGTATGCATGCAAATTATGCATCATATTTTTTATTTTAAATGTATGCACATGTTAAATTTTGAATTTTGTATGCACATGCTCAAGTTCAATCAATGTATATGTCTGTTTCAATTTTATATGATCTTAATATATGTATGCACATCCTATTTAAACAAATTTTCATGTGTGTTTCAAATTTAACTATTTCTTGTAATTTTTCAAGTTTGTATGTTAATTTTGTATAATTTAATGCAGGTGCACACTTATATCTCATATCATGGATGATTTTAATATTGATGATATCATCAATTCACCACCTCAACCACAGCCACCTCCACCTCTCCCTCCACCTAATATGCCACCTCCAACACTTGTTGCATCTGATGAGGCTCACTTGCAAGCACGCATAAATGATCAAGTTGTATCCATACAAAATCAAATCAATGCTATGTAGATTCAAGCATTGATTCCACCACAAGTGAGACATTTTGCATCTGTGATGCAAAATGTTGTGGATTCCATCAGGACCATTGATTTTGATCTAGATAGGCATCAATGAGACAAAGAAGAGAGGAGACAATTTTATGTTGACAGCCTCTCTTATAAACAAATTTTAGACCTTAAAATAATGAAAGCCCACCTAGCCCCCTACTTTCTCGACCCCGTTACTCGACAACCCATTCCTCCCAAAAAATCTAGAATATCCATGAGGTGGTGCATACATCCATAGATTAGTGCACATTTTTGGGATCGATGGTATATGGTTTTTGATAGTCCCCCACACGCTAATTAGGAGTGCCCATTGTATTTTTTGAGGAAATTGTATGTAGAGTTTGTTATGGGGCAAAAGCCCAATTATTTTGATTTTAAATCATCTCAGGGTGTTGGTGGTAGCATGCCACAACAGAGGTTACGGGCAAGGGTTGATCCCCAATGCCTTGTGCATGTACAACCCCTTTTTGTTGCTCCTAGTCCTCCCATTCCCGCACCTGTGCATCATCGATTTGTGGTCTCGACATTAGGTTCCCTTACTACACTCGCAGGAGACCTTGATCAGCATGCTTCTACTATAGCAGGTGGGGAGCATAGAGACGATGATGATGGAGGAGTGTTTTATGGAGCTGGTCCAAGTACCACTCTAGGAGTGTCGAGGCTCATCCCACATGTATGTACTAGTTTCCATCAAGTATGCTATGGACCTGATTAGGCCACACCTAGACCTGATTAGGCCACAACTAGTTCGAGTGGATGTGGAGATTATGGTGGTAAATCTAGTCACATTAGTTCATTTGTAGAGTTTCTTATAGCAGACCATCACCCTGAGGAGACTATGACATAGGTATAAATATGCATCTACATGTTCATTTTATAAGAATTTTGATGAATGTATATATCAAAGAAAAGTTTGCAATACATTTTAACAATCAAACTATTTGGTGTAGAAATGACACTAAAGATGGGGAAATCATCCATTCCACGAGTACATACATCGACACCCGTCCTACTTGACAACCGTTATGGGGTGTTTTGATTTCAATTTTTTTAAATTATATATGAAATGATTTTAAACATGAGTTTTAAATTTATAATTGAATCACATATATGTTTGAAATATTTATGTTGGTTTAGGCGAGTCAATCAGCTTCCACATCGATTCCACCCGAGGGGTTGTCGAGCACTCCTCCAGTATCGAGCATCGTAGATCAGGGGTAGGTGCATTTATATTGTAAATTGTTTAACTTACATTAGTATAGTTACAATTATGAATTTTGAATTCACTATATATGAAATGTGCATGTACACTTGTAAATATTATAAGTGTTAAATTTCTACATGTATGTCTAGGTTGATCATACCACAATGAGAATGGGCATCGGGAAAACATTTGATGTTGCGGCTACTTGTGAGGCCTCTGATTTTTAGGTTGTTTAAAAAAAATTCCACACAAAATGTGCAAACTTGAATATATATATATTAACCTAATTCAAGTATACATGCTTTAATTTTGATCTTGTAGGACTTTGTTAGTGCGACTCTCAACTCTAACACAGACATAGTTACACCTCCAAGAGGACATACAGAGCAAGCTCTAGATCAAATGGTAACTTAATTTTTTTATTATAGTTAAAGTCAATTATAAATTATATATTTTGAATATAACTTTAATTTTAAATTTCAAATTGAATATATATATAATATGAGCTAATACATGTTTTAAATTTGATTTCTTTTATAGCATGAGACACATCTTGTAGTTGAGCATGTACAAACAGGTCCTGGAGAAGAGGGTGCACAACCTCAAAATACGGTATAATTAAAATATGATAAATTATAAATTAAATTGACTTAAATCATTTTTAATTGTAGACTTGTACATGTAATTTCAACTTTCTTTGTCTTGTTTATGTAGATTGATTCAGAGAATTTAAAGGTTGCAGCATCCAAACCCAGATATGATGGTAATTTAATTTTATAATGAATTATAAATTAAATTGTCATTAAATCATTTTTCATTTTCTTACATCTAATTTCATCTTTCTCTTGTACAGAGTGTTTTAGGTCATCCGCATAGTCCACATGGCATGAAGAGGCCTCTTGATTATAGAGACAATACATGACCTAGAAACATGATTTTATGGGTTATATTTGTTTATTTCATGGACCATATTTCTGGTTTCTCATGTACTCTGTTGGACTTTATATTTCATGGCTCAAATACTTAGTTGGACTTTAGTTCATGGGTTGTACTCTAATGGAATTTATTTCATGCGCTTAATATATTGGTTTCATGCACTTAATATATTTACATAAATTATGGACTTAAATTTTAATTTACACATGTATATTTATGCATTTTATGTTCATAGTCACGACATTAATATAGGACATTAATGTGAAATTAAATATAAATATGAAATTAAAGTTAAAATTAATAGGACATTTTAATATTTATACTTTACAAATTTAGTGATCTCATACATGATATACATGATATGTACTTTCAATAATTAGCGATAATTAGTCAATGAACTTATTCAATTCATGTCAATCAATAATTAGTCAATAAATCATAAATTACAAACAAAAGCAATCAGTTTATATACCACAAAGGATAAAATTTTAAGAAATAAGCAATACCATACAAGATTAGAGAACAATTTAAGCATTAATAAATTCTATAAATAATAGCATCCAACACTAATTTATAAGTTGTCAAAACAAATAATGGCATCCAACACTAATTTATAAGCTGTGAAAACAAATAATGGCATCCAATACTAATTTATAAGTTGTCAAAACAAATAATGGCATCCAATACTAATTTATAAGTTGTCAAAACAAATAATGGCATCCAATACTAATTTATAAGTTTTCAAAACAAATAATGGCATCGAATACTAATTTATAAGTTTTCTAAAAAAATAATAGCATCCAACACTAATCATAGGTTGTCTTAAGGGGATGTCTTAAGGTTTCCTAATACGGCATCTTAAGGGGATGTCTTAAGGGGTCCTAATATGACGTCTTAAGGGGATGTCTTAAGGGGTCATAATACGTCTTAAGGGGATGTCTTAAGGGTTCATAATACAATGTCTTAAGTGGATGTCTTAAGGGGTCTTAAGGGGATGTCTTAAGGTGTCTTAAGGGGATGTCTTAAGGGTTCATAATACAATGTCTTAAGGGGATGTCTGAAGGGGTCTTAAGGGGATGTATTAAGGGGTCTTAAGGGGATGTATTAAGAGGTCATAATACATTGTCTTAAGCGGATGTCTTAAGGGGTTTAGGGTTTAGGGTTTAGGGGATGTCTTAAGGGGTCATAATACAACGTATTAAGGATATAATTGATTTAAAAATAATGTATGCATGATATTTAGTGATTATACAATCAACTATAAAGTTTCAAAGTAGGAAAACATGCACATTTAACAAAAAAAATATATAGAATATCAATTTTGATACATAGAAGTACATAGAGTACATAATTGTGTATGTACATGTATTTGTAATTTGTACAAAATGTTTAATTTTGTAAGTATGTATGTACATATATGTCATCTCAAAACAATGTTTACAAAATTTGGATATGCCATCTCAAGAACATCTCAAACTCGTGCACAGAATGTAGTCACACCACCTGATATCAAAAAGGTACAAGCAATATCAATGAAATCATTAAAACATAAATATTTTAATTTATATAAAACTATATATACGTACACAACTCAAGTACTTGCATTTAAAACTATTTCACACATGTGTGTAGGTTGAATCTAGGCATCCTCTCCTTATTGTTTCAAAGTATGAGATCAATGCAATGATGGCTTAAGGATACAAAAAGGATAATAAATCAATTTTAACTATTAATGTACAAGTAATATCAATATGTAATCTAAACATGTATTTAAATATAATTTAACTAATAATTACCTATTTTTACCAAGTATTCCATGTTGTCTAGGTTGAATCTGCATGGACTAGATCCTTTTTCTGATTATGGCTTAAGGATATATAAA
Organism: Sequoia sempervirens; assembly: GCA_007258455.2. NCBI lineage: Eukaryota > Viridiplantae > Streptophyta > Pinopsida > Cupressales > Cupressaceae > Sequoia > Sequoia sempervirens. The sequence goes on from VDFB02075321.1 coordinate 312,208,576, forward strand.
AGGAAAATTTAAATCAATTTCAACTAATAACACACTTGACCAATATCGAAACATGTATTTAATCTATTTAAAAGGACAATATAAAACTAAAACTACATTTACCTGCATTTACTTATTCCATTGTACCATCTGCATCCTCTCTTTTTTGCAATGAATCTATGATTGTCCCATGCTCTTCCATAGAAATTGTCCATAACACTTTATTTGCAAGTCTTCCACGATATCGATCTAGTTTTATATTTGTTGCCACCACAAAATGTGAATAATGTATAATCTATTTATGCGTTTCATAATCTTTGAATGCAGGTAGACCATTCTTCCTTGTCAGGTATTTTTGTAGCCAAGTGCCAACAACCACCACCAATACTATTGGAAAACATGAAAACCATCATCAAATAAGTTCTAAAAATTTTCTTAAGGGGATCAAAAATTTGTTATCAAAATTGACTTAATGGGATGTCTTAAGGGGATAACCATACCTGATGGATAATGATAGCCATCATCATCTTCTCAAGGTGCTATTAACTTATTTTTAGTCTCCACACAATGATCCAACCAATATTCTATTTGCTCTTCATTCCCCTCAGGTGCAACAACATCATACACATGTCCTGCAAACAAAATTTGATTTAATAACTTGTGCATATCCATATAAATAATTTAGTATTACAAAATAACTTCATAAAGTGAAATAAAATGAAATAAATTGAATTAAACTACCTTCTTGTACAGGTTCTAAAACACGATCATAGTCTTCAGATGCAAACACTTTATCATTTTCTTCAATAGTTCTTTCATATTCATCATGTGCTTGTGCAGGTACCAACGATCTTTGCTCCCACTTTTCAACCCATTCTATATTTTCACATGCTTCCCAATCTTCTGAGATACAAAACTAGAAAAAAATTGCAAGCTCCCTTGTCCAGATAGTCAATGTGCTTGTTGTCGAACTCCTAAATGAATTCCATTTAGTAGATCCATTGATTGTCTCATAGTCAACTCTAGGTACAATGTTCTCTTCTTCAACCAACCAAAAGAATCAATTAGCTATAGAATACTCACTCGAACCAAGTGCAGATAATCTTGTCTTACACCAATCCACAATCCCACGTGTATCTTTAAATTTTACTGCATCCTCGAATTTTAATTGTTCTCTAGCAAGAATTCTTTTAACACACGCACCAGCTCCATCATGTTCTCCTTTACCATGCCCAGCTTCAAAAAAACTCCATATATGTTGGACATTAAGTTCCTTGTGAACCCTACTTAACCAATAGAACATTCAAGCATTCTTGAACTACCCCATACAATTATCTAACCATATGAGGTTTTCTTTCATCTGGATTCCTCTTTCTCTTAAATTTCTATAAAATATACTGAAACAATATTGAACAAACTCTGACGAGTGTAATCGGTTATCACTCAAATAAAAATAATACTCCCTCAAAACTTTTCTATCATCCTCCATACTATCATTTGCATGTCTATAAACAATATGGACAAACATAGCTACTTGCATTGAATTATAATACTGTGATTGAATTTCCTCTTGCGGAGCTAGAGTATAATTTTTTACAAAATTAACCACTGAAAGTATAGTACCAATTGGAAATTTGTTTCTACATGCACAAAATTGGCCATCAAGCCATCGAGCATGTTGAGAGTGCATGACATATTTTGGTACAATATTATTCTTAAATTCACTCATGAATGCATGCACACTAACTTTTTTTTTAACTAAATCACAACTCTTTCCTATTTTTCCATCTTTTAATGAATAGTGAACATTCTTAAATCTTTTAACATCTACTAATTGTTGTCCAAAATCATTATCAACATTTTCATGCATGCAAATTCTTAAGAATGAAAGATTTCCACAGTCAATGCATTGTCTAGAAATACAAGAACTTAAATAAAACAATTTACCATTAGATCTTTCACAAAACAAACCTGAAATAAACTCCCTTATTGCTTTAGAAGGCATATTAATACCACATTCCTATATAATCATGTTAGTATGCAAGGTACAACATATATATCAAAAACATCATAAAAATAATGAAATTGAACATGCGTTTTACAACAAGATATTCGTTGCTTATTAATTTTAACATACCATGATTTACATTTTTCAAAAGACCTTTGACTTATTTTAATATTACCAGGTAACACTAAATCACCAGAAAATTTTTCTATAAAATTCAATTTGTGTTGTATCTAATAGGTGTTTTGGGTGAGGATCGCAAACTTTGGACACTACCCTTAATTTTAAAACATCTCTAGCATCATATGAAACCCTAGTATTATCATGCTGATATTTTTCGATCAAAGATTTAATTTCAACATTCAATTTCATATCATACCTTGGGAGTCAACCACTGAAACTCCAACATTGGTTGATAGGATCATTTTCTATACTTTCTCTTCTTTTTTCCACTCTTAGCAATGTTTTAGGATGTTATTTTAAAACTTCACTACTATTGCTTACCATTCTTTTATTCAAAGTTGCTTTATTAACAATAGCAGTTGTTATAGCTCTTCTTGCTACATTTTTATCTTTAGATCAACTATTTTTCCCAATAGATTGAATCGCACTAGCAATATTAGACATAACATGTTTTAATGATTGATATTTTCTTTTTGGTTTAACAAAAAAGCCTAACCTTTTCATTATTTTCCTCATTTTTTGCATTCTCATCAATTGCATCATTAGTTGACATTGAATTACAATTTTTTTATGATAAAATAATTTGTTGTATATTCTATTCGCATGTGTTCTTATTTTCCTCCAAGAAATTTGACCAAGAAGATTATCGAAAACATCACTTTCAATTTTAAAAAGAGAATTTTCATTAAATTCAACATTGCATTCTAGATTTTCATCTTCATCTTCATTTTCATTTTCATTTTTAACTTCAAAATGATTTACATTTTCATCAACAAAACGGTTTTCATTTTCATTTACATCAACAAAACTCTTTTTGTTTTCATTTTCAACAAAAGGATCATTCTCATTTTGATTTTCAACAAATTCTATAAAAGTTTCATCTCTCTGAATATTATCAATGTCAACATTGTTAAGTCCAACATCTTGTAAAACTTCTACATACAAATTTACCATTTCACTAACATCTGGATTTGAAGATGTACCTGGATATTTGCATATTGAAACATTCTCCATAGCATTGAAAGAGGGATTTGAAGACATAGTTGGACTTTCTTGTATAATCATATTCTTCTCCAAATTGACTTCTTGAAAATTAGCTTCATCTACAACCATGGTCTCCTCAATGTTTTCATCTTCAATAGTTGTAGAATTGGATGCTCCCCCATCATTCATTGATTTAATTCTCATTCTTCTTTCTCTTTTTCTTTGTCTCTCCTCTTTTTTTGCTTCAAATTCTTTAGGAGTCAATGTCTTCCTCCTCTTATTACGAGCTTTATCTCTCATGATTATAAAATTCTCAAGCACAAATGAATGTCAATAGTGAAATTATTTAAAAAATTCAATCCAAATTGGAAGTTGAAGACCTATAAGGACAAAATTCTTCCTCTTGTGTTCCTCAAAACAAGTAGAAAACTAGCAGAATTCCACTTTAAAAATTATTTTCTTCATGCCTCCTTTGAAAAAATCAATCCATATTGCAAGTTGAAGACCTTTTGTTCCTCCAAAAAAATACAAAACTAACACAATTCCACTTCAAAAATGGTTTACATGATGCCTCCTTTGAAAAAATTAATCAAAAATGCAAGTTCACCACCTGTAAAGACAATAGTTGCTGAAAAATAGCCTAATTTTACTACTATTGGTTGTACATGTGAAGTTGCAAACTTCACAGTAATTTTTGATAGTAAATTTAAATAAAATAGTTAAAAACAAACGAGATCCCATTTATAGAACGAGATCTTGTTTTACAATCGGGATCTCATTCCCAATATTTAATGTGGGGACCATTGACAAAGGAACGGGATCTCATTTATAAATCGGGATCTTGTTTCCCTGTCAACGGTCATGCCATTTAATATTGGGAAACAGGATCAGGCCGCTTTATAAAATGGGATCCCATTTCCAAAAATTTGAATTTGAATTTGCTTTGTGGTTAGGTTTCTGCCTTGTATTTTGGTTTGGGAAAAGCATTGGAAATCCGAACCTAGACCTTCAACCTGGTTTGACCTGCAAGTTGAAGGTCCTAACAATGTCAAAGAAAAATATTGAGTTTGGACATATGGCTGACAACTTTTTTTCATATTTTTTTGATGAAATTAAAACCCATTTTAGATGAGACAATGCAAATTCCAAATATGTAATTTTTTTACAATTGGATTTTTTTTCTATTTTTCAATTAATTTCTGATGAAACTGGTCCATAAACTTTAAATATCAGGGGTTTTTTAATATTTTAATAACTTTGATCAACATATAACATTTTGACGAACGGATTGCACGAGAACAAACTTTAGACAATTCTTTTCAATTTAAAAATAAAAAATAAAAAAAATCATAAGTTTAGGTCATCTTATGCGTGTCGTACATGACAATTTTTCAAAACAACAAATATGCCTAATAAAAATTTAACAAAAAAAAACAATAAAAAATTACAAAACAATATCGAGAACAAGCTTCAGTGAGTCACAAATCATTTCCCAAAAGTATTTAGAAAAATATGATAATTTAAGTCAAAATATGGATGTCATACACGTGCATGGTATGCTAAAAAAAAAGTGACTTTTAAACAATGGTTTTTAGAAATTCCTATTGAAACTCAATTTGTACAATCTGGGTATTGAAATAAATTACATATTTGGAAACTAGACTCTAAGTACTACATTTTATGATTAGTGACTTTTTTGAAGATACCATCTCTAAATGCTTCAAATTTCAAGGTCAAATGTGTCGAATTCTGAAAATTAGGGAAAACACTTCCACTTTTTGGCCAAAAAGTGGACTCAACTTCTTGCTAGAACCCGAAACAAGTACATAAAAAATGTCCAATATTCTATTTAGATGGACATCAATCCAAATTACAATGAGTACAAAGCCTGGCATATATAGGAAAGGAAGAGGAAATCCAACTATGATGTGGATTGACAAGTGCCCCATGAAGTGGCACAAATGAGAAGAAAAATGTCATATATATAGGTGTCAACCTTAGGATCACTAGGAGTGTGCAAACCAACAACCTATTTGACCAAGTCATCAACCTTGATGTTAAGTGTTAAGTGACCTTTGATGTGAGATGGAAAGTCTTCCAGCCTCAAAAAATATCACATGAGGTTTACCAAATAACTTGCTAACATCTAGAGGTCTAAAGGTTGCAAATTTAGTTAGATAATAGTGTTGCCAAAAGATTTCTAGATTAAAATTGTGTGTCAGTTTTTACATCAACATTTTAGATCATACTCCATGATCCATCAACAGGATGCAAAGAGAAAAAGAGAAGAGTGAAAAATAGAGCAAACTTGGGTAGACAAAAAGATGAGGGGAAAGGGAGGGATTGGACCAAAATTCAAAAAATATAATTCTAAAGGTCAGAAAAGGAAAGATAAAACCTAGAAGGAAAATATTAATCAATACAAAATAAGGAAACAAAATAAAATAAAGAACAAAAAGAAGACCAACATATGAGATAGAGAAGAAAAACAAAAACCTATAAATTACAAGAAAGAAAAAGAAAATAGATTGCAATATGATTAAAGAACAAGCACTAAAATACAATAAAACAAATGAAGAAACTAAGATAGAAGCCCGAAGGAAAACTTCACAAAATCTTATTAAACACAAAAGAAGGAAAAGTAGAGAAAAAAAAAAAGAGGGCAATAGAATAAATGAAGAGCAAGGCAAGAAGAAAATCAATACAAGAAAAACCAATAAAAAGCCCACTAATACAAAAATCAAGGAAAAGCCTAATGCCAACCGAGCATTATGGGAGTTGGTTTACAATATGGGATCAAAACCAAAAGGAAACAAAGACATAAAGGGACAAATCCTACCTAGCAAAACATAAAGACAAAAAAAAAAATAGAAACAAAGAACATTCAAACACAAGAGGTAAAGACCAAAGGAAAACAAAACAATAAAACCAAATTTATAAAAAGAATAACAAAGAACAACAATCAACAAAAAATAGAGAAAACAAATAAAAATAAGGCAGAAATAATAATTAAATTACCAGTGAAACAAAGAAGAAAATAAAACAAAAGGACAACCAAGAACAATTTACAAACAACAAAAAATAAAGACAGCAAAAGCAAAGAAGAAATAAAAAACAATAAAAAAGATAACCAAAGCAATAATTAAATTAAAATAACAAAGAACATGCAACAAACAACAAAAAAATAAAGACAAGAAATACCAAAAAAGAAACAAAGAACCTTCAAATAAAAGAGCCAAGACCAAATGCAAAAAAGTATAAGAAACACAAATTAATAAAATTAAAATAAAAATAAAAAGTAAGACAAAATTTTAAATGCAAGTAAAATCCCAATGAAAAACAAGGAGAAACTAAAATAAAAAGGCAACAAAAGATGGAAGAAACAAATAACAAAAAGCACACCCAACACAACAACAAAGAACAAGAACGCAAACTTGTCATCAAAAGCAAAGAAGAAATAAAGAACAATAAAAAAGATAACCAAAACAATAATTAAATTAAAATAACAAAGAATATGCAACGAACAACAAAAAAATAAAGACAAGAAATACAAAAAAAGAAACAAAGAACCTTCAAATAAAAGAGCAAAGACCAAATGCAATAAGTATAAGAAACACAAATTAATAAAATACACATACAAATAAAAATGAAGACAAAATTTTAAATGCAAGTAAAAACCCAATGAAAACCAAGGAGAGACTAAAATAAAAAGGCAACAAAAGATGGAAGAAACAAATACCAAAAGCACACAAAACACAACAACAAAGAACAAGGACGCAAAGCAAACTAATACAATAAAACAAAAATTGATAGAGACCAAAAGAAAACTAAAAATCTGAATAAGGAAAAATAATATCCAAAGAGAACCAATACAAGGAAAAAATAGTATTCGTTGGCATTAAGCACAAGAAAAAGAAAATGGAAAAAGAGAAAAGCAAGAGGAAACCAAAAAACAATTTGAACAAACTACAAAATAAAAGAGAAAAAAACAAAACGAAAAGAAAATACTCAAGAAAAATAGAGGAAAAAAGAAGAAAACCAAAATTTATAATTTGTGATCAAAAGTGTGGGAATTTTCTTGTGATTCAATATTGATAACGGTTAAGGTACGAAAAATCCATTTAATTATCATATCTTTTAATGTTTAAAATTACTCTACCTAAATCCAAATGTCAATACAAATTGGCGAGTTATATTATTTAATAATTTAACATAAAGTTGATATACTCAAAAAATTAAAATTAATGTACAAAAATATTTCACAATTCGATGAATGTTTGGTGAACAACTGTAGTTGCATTCCAAAATGATTTTTTTGGAGTACTAGACTTGTGAAATCAAACCTTTGAAATCATCCTAGAGCCAACAGATTTACAATTGACATTTGACCTTTAATTTTTTTGTGTTATTAAATCACTCAAAGTCATGCCTCATTTTTTTGTGAAATAACATTATGTCATATCAACATGGGTGTCTTGTGGAAAATTAAATGATGAAGTGCTAAGTATTAATTTCTTCATTCTAAATATATACTTCACCAACTTGATTTTCTTCATTATGTATATAATTCACCAACTTGATGTTCTTTGTATTGTTTATAACATATTTACTTTCTAATTCTCTCTTCTCTATTCACTGTGATATTATGGACCCTTCATGGCATGTCATGCTGCCCAATTTTTTTGGGAGAAAAGAAGAAACTATACATACAATAGAGAAAAGTTGGGTAGGTATTCACTATTCCTTGTGTGCCTATTGAGGAGGCTATCAACATAATTCTGGGTAGGGAATGACTTCAAAAAAACCCCTAGGTTCTATTTTTTGAGGTACCTTCTACTTTCTTATCCAATTACATGGGCATTTTGATGGATAAAGAGTTGGTGAAGATGCAAGTGATATATTATTTTTATCTTTTCATTTACTTGAGCTTTCTTTGTTGGATTTGGCACTTAAGCATTATAATTTTGAATATGGATTATCCCTTGTTGGTAGAATATTTCCCAAAGTTGAATTGGCTTCTTCTATAGTGCAAGCTCTTGCCTTGGTTTAAATAATGAGGTACATGGTCTCATTTGTGATATGCCAAATGAATCACTATTGAGTCTAGAATTTTGTAGGAAGGGTTTGGGTGTTTCCCTTTTCATCCTTTCTCTTACTTTGTTCAATTAAATTCACCTCTTTCTCAAACACCTAATTAAGCGCCTCCATGGACCATCATGATCCTTCACTGCTAGTCTCCTCTGCTAATCCTAGCTCACATGGAAGTTGCTAATAAATCTTTTGTAATTAAAAATTTGTATCTATTTTTTATATTTAATATATATGCAATGGATTTTCCACCTTGATCATTCAAAAAAAAGAATGAGGAGCCTTGGTTTAAAATATAAAGATTAAATTCTTAAGATTGTTTGTATGACTCATTTATTTCTTTCAACTCTTTAACATATATATTAGTCTTAATTGTCAAGAAAATATATTAAAAAATCAAAATATTTTTTACAATAATATACACAAAGTATTAAGGTATAAAATAAATTATATTTTGTATAGAAGCCTAAAAATACACTAATATTTTACATCATTAATATCCTAAAAAGAAATTTACATTTTTCATTATTAATATCGTGAGAAAATTGAAATTATTCTTTTGTTCCAAGTTGTGATTTGATGTTGATTGTCATGTGTACTCAAAGTACTCATAATAATGTACAAAAATATACTCCAAAAATAAAAAAAATTAAGGTACAAAACTTTTTCACCATTCAATGAATGTTTGATGCATAGTTGTAGCTGCATTATAGAATGCAATATTTGGAGCACTAGACTTGTAAATTGAGACATTTGAAATCACGCTAGAGCTGCTAGATTTACAAAGATCGACATTTGACATTTTTTCCTTAAGAGATCATTCTTAATTTGAATTTCCTTAGATTTTTCCAAGTTTGATAGTGTTTGCACTATTAAAATTATTCTACTTTTGTGAGTTACATTCTTGTGCTTGGATGCCATGTGTACTTTCTTGATTGTTCTTAATTTAATGTGTCAATTGGAGATCTTTAGAAAAGAAGCAATATCCTCTTTTGATTTGAATCCAATGAAATTCAAGTTGATAACTTGATATTGAAAACTGCACAAGGTACTCTACATGAAGATGGATCCTCACTTTCAAATCTTAGTTCAAAAGTAGTTAGAATTCCATGTAGTTCATTCATCTTCAAAACATTCAAATCCTTAGCTTCTTCAATTATAGAGAATTTAGAATCAAACCTTCTAGGAAGAGATCTAAGTACCTTTTTCACAACATTCTTTTCTTTTAATTCCTCACCAAGGCCTAGGGTAGAGTTGACAACTTCATCATTCGGAGCAAGAATGTGGCAATATTCTCATCATCTTTCATCTTCAAGCTTTCAAACTGGGATCTATGAGTTTGTAGCTTTTCTTCTTTGACTTTGTCATCACCTTCATAAATGGTACATGCAATTTTCCCTATATTTCCTTTGTTGCTTTGCACTGCATCACTTTCACAGATTTGGAGTTAAAGTCAATCCACATAAAATAGCATTTATTTCCTTAGCATTAATTTTGCAAGCCCTCTCTCTAGCCTGATCCCTAGGAGGGGTTTTAGGAATATCATATCCCTCTAGTAAAGACATCCAAATATCAAGTCCTAGAGCCATCAAGTGGGACTCCATTCTAACTTTCCAAAATGCAAAATTGCATCCATCAAAGATGGTGCTTTATTTATAAAGAATACTTCCTGAGCAACTAAGTGTGTCATATTAGAACTACCTTAAGCTATTAGGTTTTTTTCAAAGGAACCTTTATCTAATACCTGTTAGTGTAGGTTTTTTATTCCTTATTATAAGGTTTTTCCTACACATTTATTTAAGCTTTCTTAGGTTAATAAAGCATGTTTAATTAGGTGAGAGGATTATGAGGTGTCACCTTCCTACATATGAGCATCCATTTGCTATCTTGGGAAGATACTTTACTATCTTGAGTACGATAGATGGTTGCTCCTCATTAGTCGGTGTTGCCACCTCCTCCCTCTCTCTAGTCTATATAAGCATGCTACCTAGCTTGTTTTTTATTAATTCAATAGTTGGAGATAGTAATCTGATGTTATTTTTCCTTGGAGCAATTCACGTCAGTTTTCTCTTGGTATCACTATTATTCTGCTCATTTTATTTGCATTTTACAGTTTATTTGATCTATCTCTTTCAATTCGATTATGGGTTGTAATATGTTTCTTAGATTTTAACATGGTATCAGAGAAAGGTTTGTAAGGTTAGATTCTTTATAGAGATCTTGTAAAATCCTATATACCCTTCTCTTGTGTTTTATTTAATGATCTGGAGAATCAAAATGGATTTATGAAGATCCAGTAATCTTGTTTTTGTCAATCAGCTTGCATACTTTGTGTTTCAATTAGTATTACTGGTTGCAGCATGCTTTTCTTGTCTTAGGTAGCTGATACATCCTTTGCATGCCATTTTTTTGGTTGTTGGAGCCATTTTTTATTGCTAAAGGCGTCTAATTTACATTGGATCTACATCTTATGTACATAATTAGGAAAAATACCTTCTGGGTTTTGTTCACCACATCAAAAAACCATCTGGGTATCTTTTAGTTTTTTCATGAAGCTTATATATTTTCCAAAATAAAACTCAGAAAGCTACAATAGACCCCCTCTCCGTTGGCAGTTTTCAAATGCTTCGTTCTTGCTCATACGGACTCTGTTTTTCATGAATTTTTTTTTTATCTTGGCTATTTTTTCGTGCTATATGCACTAGTGCAGTTATTTTTTGATTTGGATGTAGAGATTTTTAGAAATTACAGATTCTCAGTCGTGACACTGTGCAGTCCTCTTTTTGGGAACTTTGAAGAGGCATAAATTTTGCATAAAACCTCGGATCGAGGTGATTCTTGTTTTGAAAGTGAATTTTTTTTCATGTAACTTGCAGTGGTGTTATTTATTTTATAGGGTATTGTACCTAAGTTGTATTTTCAGCATATGCTCCTTTTGAGGATCTGTAATAGCATTGAGATCAAGTCCACTTAGTATTTCTTGCTGGTGGTAATTGTAAATGCACTAAATATAAAGTTTCAAATCAAAATTTCTTGGGGGGGTTCTTTTGATATAGTGGAAATGGGGGGTTCATTGTGTTGACTCTTGTTCACACATATTCTCTTTTTCACAGATGCTTTTATGCATCATGGTTAAAAAAATTTAATGGGGTTAATTGTAATCATGAACTGAGATAAAGTTCCACTATTGGGGTTTAATCATGGATATTAGTAATGAATTTCACAAATTTGTTGTAAAGCTAAATTCAGAGAACTATTTTTCTTGGAAGAAAGGGATAAAGAGTCAATGCCTTGAGCAAGATCTACTACCCTATCTCCTCAGACTCATTCCTGAGCCAAGCAACTATGATAAAAGGAATGCATGGTTTAACAACAATGACATGGTCTATGGACTAATATGTCTTACCATTTCTGAGGATATTCTACATCACATAGAGCACACTGAATGCCCTTTCACTACTTGGATTATCATTCAGCAGTTATATGGAGACATTGAATCTTCATCTGAAAGTGATGCTTCCTTGGATGACCAAGCACCTATTGAGATTCATGATGCCTCTTCTCAAGTGTAAATATCTTCATTGGATGATCAGTTTATATGGTTGAAATTCATTGATACCCCTTTGCCATCTACTATTGCTACTTTAGATTCTAGTGTTGCTTCTTTGAAAGTTTCAAGTGATTCTTTGCAGCAGGACATTCATTGTCTTTCAGATTCAACTTTGGATGATCTCTTGATAGTTATTTCAGACTTGTTTATGGAGACACATATTGCAGATTTGGGAGACACTATTGATGATATTCATCTTCTCTATAATGAAGTAAACTTTTATTTAGATGTTGTAAGGGATCACTTTGACCCTCCTCTTCATTCCCTACATGATCATTCCCTACAGTTAGACATGAGTGTGGATACTTTGGATCATCATTTGGAGAAGATATCTTCAGAGGAGATACTTGAGTCTTTGGCTTATGCTCTACATCAATCTCTAGGAGATTTTGATTTGTCATCTTTAGTAGTGTGGCCTAGAACACCTAATTTGATTGTGGCAGCTTTTAGCATCGACATGGGAATAGTTGAGTCAACTTCAAAGACTTCATTAATCTTGCATGTTCTTCCTACTTATTCCTTTCAAGAGTGGGGAGAAAGTGTGCATACACCTTTGGTTGTGTTTCTTCCTAAAGGGAGGAATGTTGTTCGATGATCATGGACCATCTTCTACATCCAGTTTTGAGCATCTACCATTGGATCTCTTTGCGAGGGATTCTTTGTCCTTCCACTTCTTTCTACTATCTATATTTTGGGGGGGTATTTTCTCTCTATATTTAGGGGGGCTATTCCTCTTATGGGGGGATTCTCTATTGGGGGGGATTTCATTGTACATGGGTACCTCATCAGGCTTGATTTGTCGGGACCCATCTCTATACCCACCTAAGCTATGCTTAAGGGGGGGTGTTAGTGTAGGCTTTTTATTCCTTATTATAAGGTTTTTCCTACACATTTATTTAAGTTTTCTTAGGTTAATAAAGCATGTTTAATTAGGTGAGAGGATTATGAGGTGTCACCTTCCTACATATGAGCATCCATTTGCTATCTTGGGAAGATACTTTACTATCTTTAGTACGATAGATGGTTGCTCCTCATTAGTTGGTGCTGCCACCTCCTCCCTCTCTCTAGTCTATATAAGCATGCTACCTAGCTTGTTTTTTATTAATTCGATAGTTGGAGATAGTAATCTGATGTTATTTTGCCTTGGAGCACTTCACATCAGTTTTCTCTCGGTATCATTGTTATTCTGCTCATTTTATTTGCATTTTACAGTTTATTTGATCTATCTCTTTCAATTCGATTCTGGGTTGTAATATGTTTCTCATATTTTAACAATACCAATTGAAGGGAACTCAATATAATGAAAGGGGGGTGAATCAGTAGATCTAATCAATTCAAAAATCGTTAACTTCAACTCAAAATATTAGATCATGCAACTTGAGTCTTCAATACTACTGTGAGCACTATGCAAATCTGCACAAAGCTTAAACTCCATAGCATGGATTATTTCATGCAAACTCACTAATTGCTCTTGTGAAATAATGCATCATGCCTTCATAAACAAGATAACAACACAAACTAATTGAGAGCATAAAAGCAAGATACATATCTATCCCATAGTGGATTGGTGCTTCTTTGATGTGGAAAGAAGCCCTTTCTCAATCCTTGATAAGCTTGATGTTGCAAATGATGATGGGAAAAATTAGCTCTCAATGTGAAGAGAGTAACTTTGCATGAATTGTGGATCAAGTTGTGGAGGAGTAAAACAATAGAGGAGGCCTCTATTTATGACCAAGAAGGATAGAATAATGCCAAACATGGAGGATGTGGGACTAAAGATCCACCAATGAGAAGAGGCCACTTGTCAACATGTGAGAGGTTGAGGAATGAGCACATTTTGGTCAATGTGTCAAAGAGGGGGAGATTTGAAATTTGAATTTGAGAGTTAAATGTTGAGTTTGACCTTTGCAAAAGACATGTAAGAGACATGTAAGGACTCTTAAATGCTTTGTTGGATGTACATGTCAACTTGTTTTCAAATTCAAACTTGAGGAATATTCTTCCAAAGATGCTTTGTTGAGGGAAAATGGTGATTTTAATAAATGAATTAAAATGCTTTATTAGTGCAAGTGGGAAAAGCTAGAGGATGTGATGGGTGATTAAATTAGATTAATTAGGATTAGATTAACTTAGATGATGATTAGATGCTTTTGACCCATTTGACTTAAATATTTGGATTTAAATTAAATCAAAGGGAGATGAAAGGTGATTTTAGATTTAATTAAATAAAGGTTTGATTTATTTAATTAAAAGGATGATGATAGGCTTAAATTAAATAAAGTTAATTTATTTAATTTAAACTAATGACCTTTGAGATTGAATTAAATGAACCTGATTTACCTGATGAATGGATGAATGTGAATTTGATTTATTTAATGAGTGGATGAATGTGATGCTATGTTAATTTCACGTGTCTACATTTTTCCCCTCTTTGAAGTAATGTACTTGATGCGTTGGTTCAAAGAATAAACTTGCCACGATCAAAATCCAATTTTTTTTTATTTTTTTGAATGCCCCAGCAGAAAGAAATACACTAGTACATTGCCCCCTCGAGAGATCGAGTGAAAATATTCGATTTGAGGGTCGATCTCGCAATAAAGAGGTTCAAGATGGACATATGGATGGTTATGCAAATGAGATGGTTTTAAGATGCTTAGAATAACCAATCTATATTATCCTAAACAACTTAAATGATGATATGATGTGAGATGGATGAGATGGATGATGTGATATGCTATGATTATGCAAATGTATGATTTTATGAGATGCTTAGACTAACATATCTATATTATGATGATGAATATGCATGCGAGATAATATGCAGAATACTGATGGTTTGTGGATGCAGGGTGGATGCACTGGTGATGATGATTAACTATTCATGACATGATGTTTGTGTGGAGAAGAAGAAATTAGATGATGACAAGAGGATCCAACAAGCTAGCTTTATGAGAGATGATGATGAGAAATGAAAATGAGAAATGGATGATTTGCTTATCAAGGATTGGGATTTTAAAAGGGTCACTTACCTTATGTTTGATAACATGCATAAGCATGATGCATCAGGGTATGAAGGACCAGGATGGCATTGTACTTAGTGTGATGGAATTTGACTCAACAAATAGATAGTCGTATTCTTGTTCACACCTAAAATATGGAAACCTTGCTAGGATGCAGTTTAGAAGTTTCAAACATCTCGGACCAAAACACGAAAAGGTATAACCAATCAATGCAATAGTCAACAAGCTGTCCAAAACACCCTCTATACATATCTAACCAAGCAAGTATTACCAAGGTTATTTTACAAGAACATCCAACAAGCACAATAGATAAAAGATAATGATCATTGTCTCATTCCTATCTCTCTAAATCCATTTTTTTGGACATCATCAAGAGGTTATTGGAATGAGTGCAAAGAGATAAGTCAAAAAGACCAAGATAAAGTAAACAAACAAGCCAATGTTCTTCATATACTGCTAACCAAAAGGAAATGTGTTTTTAAGGATAAGAATTGAAACTATTGCCAAAAGATAATGCCCATTGTAGGAAGGATACATCCTAGGACATGTTAGTGGATGGCGGCACATCATTTCATTTATCCAAAGTGTTCATTCTGATAAATAATACCCATTGTAGGAAGGATACATCCTAGGACATGATGTTATCAGATGATTCAAAAGTGACTGATTGGATCATAGACTGTTGACACAAAGACTTGACCGACTTGTTTACGTACTAACTTAGACTTGAGACTTGATGTTTTGATTTTTCACTTTTAACCTACTAGACTTGTTTTCAATTGTTTTACCAAAGGTTGAGGATAACGATCAGTTTATCATGGATGGTGTTATTGCGGGTGCAAGCGAGATGAGATGGATGGATTTTTTTGAATATTTAGATGTTTTTGACGTTTTGCAATGTTTTGAGGCTGTTTTTTGGTATTTTTCAAGATTTTCAAATATTTTGATTTTTGATTTTTGAATGTTTTGGGATTTTCTGAGATTTTGACCAAGAGACTAACCTAAAGACCTATCCTAGGGGCCTCGGGGGTTGATCAACAAATTAGCCTTGTCTATGTTATACATGCAGAGACCAAGTAGTTCGATTGACGACTTGACCAATTTATAGATGACGATATACATGGTGAGATGTCAATTTATTATGACAGACTCCTAAAGGACTGACCTAAGTGTCTCGGGGGATGATCAAAGATCAACCTTGCCTACGTTCAAGGCTCAGAGACCCGTAGTTCGACAAGACTTTTTTTTTTACTTTTTGACTAACTTTTGACCTGTTTTTGGATGTTTTGATATGTTTTGAATGTTTTTAGATTTTGTTTTTTTTATTTTTTTGGATTTTCTGATATTTTGATGTTTTTGGATTTTTTTTATTTTTAGGACTTTAAGAATATACACGAATCTGATCCGATGAGAACATGCCCCCAACATGATGCAATATAATACTCTGATAAAGGCGGGACAAACTGACCTTGAGGATGGGCCGAGTAGTACTAGGAGGGATCATGATATAAACACAAGACCAAGCTATAGTGTGGATGCAGGTGGATGAGTGATGGATGGAGATCTAAATGTGATGGATGATGGAAACGTAATGGATGGGT
The DNA here is from genome assembly GCA_007258455.2 of Sequoia sempervirens. Lineage (NCBI taxonomy): Eukaryota > Viridiplantae > Streptophyta > Pinopsida > Cupressales > Cupressaceae > Sequoia > Sequoia sempervirens. The sequence goes on from VDFB02075321.1 coordinate 312,225,046, forward strand.
GATGCAGAACAAACCGTAAAGATCCTGGTGGATGGAAAGTGCTTATTTTACACAAGGCACATGTTTGCTAGGTTTTCACCAAGGTACTTGTCCAAAGTGCCACTGAAGTGGTTTTCACTAGAGGACGATTTTTTCCCTTTACTATTTTTGATCTTTTTTTTTTTTTGTCACCAAGACGCTTGTTTCCCAGGTTTCCGCCGAAGCAACCATTTTTTAGGACATTTTCAAAAAAATTAAATTTTTTGGTTCTATACCTTGAAAGATTTAGGCATAAAACATTTTGAGATGAGAGATATTCATGGGCTCTTACAGAGGTTCCCCTTCAGGTGTTGATAACTGATATGCCCCTAACTTATAACTTGCTATGATAACGAATGGTCCCAACCAATTGGGTTCAAACTTTCCTTTGCTACTTGGGTTTGGGACATTATTTTGATTCTCCTTTAATACCAGTTCTCCGACTTGGAAGGTCCTGCTTCTGATTTTCTTATTATAGCTCCTTTTGAGTCTATTCTGATAGACTTGCAAATGATTTAAAGCATCTATACGTCACTCATCTAGTAGCTCTAGCTCATTCAATCTTGATACTTGGTACTCTTCATCTGTGATGAGGTTTTGCGGTGATATTCTAAGTGATGGGAACTCAATCTCAATGGAGAGTACTGCTTCTGATCCATAGAGCTACTAGAAGGGGGTGGTGTCGGTAGGTGTGGGAATGCTAGTTCGATAGGCTCAGAGGGCGGGATTAAGCTGCAGATGCCAGTCACGACCTACGCCATTGACTATTTTCTTAAGGATTTTCAAAATAGTTTTATTAGTGGCTTATGCTTGGCCATTTCCTTAGGGATAGTATGGGGTGGAGAAGTGATGTTGGATTTTAAATTTTTTGCACAAGTCGCGGACATCCTGATTCTTGAATAATGTACCATTATCTGAGATAATGGCTTGTGGGACACCGTAGCAGAAAATGAGATAGTTCAAAATAAAATTTGATATCTACTTCCCAGTTATATACATCATGGGTATGGCTTCCACCCACTTAGTAAAGTACTATGTGGCAGTTATGATGAGTTTATGGCCATTAAATGAAGTGGGAGTGATTTTCCCAATGAGATTGAGTCCCCACTACGAAAAGGGTCATGGTGTGGCGATGGGATGAAGCTCTTGAGCTGGAGCATGGATGAGGTCCCCATGTTACTGACATTGTAGACACCTTCTGACATAGTCATGTGCTTCTCTTTCCATTTTGGGCCAGTAATACCCCATCCTTAGCAATTTCTTGGCTATAGTCATTCCACTCGAGTGCAAACCACATATACCGTTATGTACTTCAGTTAGAGTGGTCAATACCTCCTCAACATTTAAGCAACCTAGTAGGGTTCCTTCTATGCTCCTATGATATAGGGTATCTCCTAGGATAACGAATCGGTATGCCTTTTTTACAAAGGTTCATTTTAGGTTTGAAGGTAAGTCGGCAAGTATGACTCCTATTCAAAGGTATGTATAAATGTCCAGGTAACAAGGATCACTGGGACCAACGATTTTGCACACAAATTCTGATTTTGGTACCTTGAATGCGGGCACGAGAAGCTGCTCTATCAGGAATTCATATTTTGGTACATTGTTGGGGATGTCCAGTAGGGAACCAATTGTTGCCATGGCGTCTGTTGCTCTGTTGTTGGCTCTCGGTATCTGCTCAAATATAATTTCGATGAAGGATTCTTTGAGAGTCTCCACCAATTTTTTGTATGGAGTGAACTTATCATCTTTAGTTTGGTGCTCATCATTCACTTGGCTTATTATCAATTGAGAGTCTTTGTATACTCTGAGAGCTATAATGTTCCACTACACTGCTATTCGGAGACCTCTGGTTAAAGCCTCACATTTTTCAATGTTATTGGTGTAGTGAAATGCCAACTTATAGGACCTTTGTATGCAATCCCCTTGTGGGGTGATAAAGAAGATGTCAGCTCCTAATCCATGCTATGTGTATGAGCCATCAAAGTAGAGTTTCCAGTGGTCGGCTATGTTGAGATTAAAAATGGATTCATCTAGAAACTCTGAAATGAGAGGATTCTCTGAATAGATTGGTGCTTCTGCAAGCTGATCTACGATGACTTGGCCTTTGATTGCTTTTCGCTCCACATATTCAATGTCGTATTCTGATAGTATCATCACCCATTTGACCATTCTTCCAGTGAGCATTGCTTTTGACAGTAAGTATTTGAGAGGGTCAATTTTGGCGATGAGTTTTATATTGTGTGCCAACATGTAATGTCTGAATTTTTGTGATGCAAACACCACTGCTAGACATGCTTTCTCAATGAATGAATAGTTTAGTTCATGCCCCACCATTGTTCTGCTAATGTAATAAATAGCCCTTTATGTTCCATTTTCGTCATGTTGAACTAGGAGAGCTCCAAGGGCTGTTGTTGTTGTTGATGCATAAAGAATTAATGGTTTTCTTGGGATTAGTGGCATTAAGACTGGTGGTGTAAGTAAATATTCTTTGATTTTATTGAATGCCTCTTCACACTTGTTATCCCATTTGTACACTACTCCCTTGTGAAGTAGGTTAGAGTATGGGTTCTTTTTGTCCACTAGTTGTGCTATGAATCTTCAAATGGATTGAAGCCTTCCTTGGAGACCTCTCAATTGCTTTAATGTTTTTGGTGCCTCCATCTCGAGGATTGCTTTTACCTTTGTTGGATCTACCTCAATACCCCTCATTGATACTATGTATCCTAGCAGTTTTCTTGATTGTACACCGAAGACACACTTATTTGGGTTTAATCTGACTTTGTACTCCTCCAGCCTATTAAAGATGGCACTTAGGGTTGCTATGTGATCCTTTCTCCTTCTGGATTTTGCTAGAATGTCATCAACATAATCTTTGACAATTTTCTAAATCATGTCTTGGAAGATTAATGTCACAGCCCTTTGGTATGTTGCTCCTGCATTCTTTAAGCTGAATGGCATCATATTCCAGCAGTAAGTCCCCCATGCACAAGTGAAAGTCATCTTATGTTGGTCCTCTTTCACTATCATGATCTGATTATAACCTGAGAAACCATCCATCAGGGAAAGCATTTCATGTCTCATCGTCATGTCTATGATCATGTCAATATTAGGCAATGGGAAATCGTCTTTCAGACATGCTTTATTCAAGTCTCTGAAGTCTGTGTAGATTTTGATGCCCCCATCGGGTTTTGAGACAGGCACCAAGTTTGACACCCATTCTAGATAATCTATCAGTCAAATGAATCATGCATCTAATAGCTTCTTTAGTTCCATTTTTACTAGCGGGGCGATCTAAGGGTGGATTTTCCTGAGCTTTTGTCTAACAGGCTTTGCTTCTGGGTATACCACTAATTGGTGAACCACAATTTCTGGATCAAGCCCTGGCATGTCAGCATAGCTCCATGAGAAGTTTATCTGTCTATCTCTTAGGAAGGCTGCTAAAAGCTCTTGTTCCTCTGATAGTAATGACTTTGCATAGAATGTGATGTGCGGGGTTTCCTTTGTTCCTAGATTGACCAGATTGCACCTTTATGCTAGGATTGTAGATTTTTCTTGATGAAGAGCTTTGAAAGGAAGATTGAATCCCCCATCCTCGGGTGCCTCGGAGAGGTTTTCACCGTTGGATGTGTCCTTTCTTTTTACTTTTTTCTAGTCGGAGAGTGCCAGAATGTGGTTTTCACTCAAGGACTTAGATATTATTCTATATTTTTCACTTTTGTGACTGAGGGATTCAATCATTTCCCCATAATAGGCATGCATGTCTAGCTCCATTATGAACCCTACTTTGTGATCCCCACATGGAATTTTATCCCATAGTCCCATGAATTCTGAGAGCGCCTCATCATTTTTTAATGTATCAAGAATTGGTGCTCCTCGTTGGTCATAGTCGATGAGTTGGGGGTATACTAGGTGGATTTCTTTATTTTGGTGGTCTGATTCAAAAGATAGGGTGCTAATCATGAAAAGAGTGGTATCCTCAAATAGCCTAGGTAGGTTGGTTATGAGATCCTTTTCATCACTACTACTACAGACATCGGTTATGTCAAATGTAAAGTTGTCTAAGACTCGACTTGTAGATACGAGTAAGCAAAGTTCGGTTGTGGATAGCTAAGGAGGATTATTGACCTTTCTAACTGGAGGACTTCAGCCACGTATGGTTATACTCGGAGGGATACATCCAAGGCCAAGATTTCTCATTCGCGTCTCTGGAATGATAGGTATTATAAGCCCATTTTCATTTTTCCCAAGTCTTTGATTTCTATCACAGCCTATTGTGAGCATCATTTGTAGACCCTTGCTTCTGTCATCCATTGGTAAATTGGTTGTTGGTCTCTCATCTTGGTATAGGATATGAGATGGATCCACCTCGATAACTTCTTGGCCAAGGTCCCCCCAACTTGTGAAGTTAGGATAGTCTTTAGGAGATGTTTGGGATGTGGAGGCTTTATTTATTTGCAAACGTCCCTGTGATCTAGGAGATTGTGGTAACTCTCCTACTAAAAAAGCATTTATAGGGAGCGTGTAGTTTCCACAACCGTTATCTTGGATGATGACCTTAATGTCAGAGATTGTGGGAATGGTGGGAGTGGTGGGTGTCTTTGTCGTAGAAGTGGAAGAGAGAGTGGAGGGATCAATGTATGGTGTAGATGAACCCTCATCATTTTTTGGTACTTGGGGGATTTTATAGTACTTTGCTTCAAGGCTTTTGCAATAGGAGAAGGGTTCGGGATATCCATGGATGGTGACTTCTTGTCCCTCATATGTGAATTTAACACATTGATGGAAAGTCGATGCTACTGCTTGCATTGTGTGAATCCATGGGAATTCTAGGAGGATGTTATATAGCAAGTCGAGGTCCAGGACCTGAGAAGTGGTGTCCATGATAGCCGGCCCTACTTGAATAGGAATTTTGATTGTGCCTTGGGACACTCTTTCTTGATCATCATATGCTCTTATTGTGATACCCTTTCCTTTGTCAATAGAATCCTATGAGATTTTCAATTGTTTGATGAGCTTGAGAGAACATATATTCAAACCCATACCTCCATCCACCAAGACCCGTTTGAATTTTCTTTTTTGAACTAGGACTTCTAAGTGGAGTGCACGGTTGTGAGATGGTTGAGTGGCAAAATCCTAGTCAGAGAATGTGAGGTGATTTGGTGTAATGATATTTCCAACCATAGCTTGGAATTGTTCTGCATCAAGATCTGTGGGGACAGTAGATGAATCCAATGCTTCCTCAAGGATTTTCTTATGAGCAGATGAGATTTTTAGTAACTCCATGATGGAGATTTGCATTGGCATTCTTTTGAGCTAATCAAGGACATTATAGCCATTGGGGATAGATCTAGGTGCAGGGACTCTGTTTGGCTGGGATGATCCTGCGATGGTAACTTTTTCGTCTCTTGTGGTGACTCCACAATTGACATGGGCTCCTTTGATGGTGATGGTAGTGTAGTAGTCCTTGAGGGATGCCACAACATGGTCATACACATGATTTACATTCGTGAAGGTTTCTTTCCCCTTACCCATTTCTTTTTCCCTTTATTGCCATGGTTGGACATCGGATTCGTGTCTATCTTAAGGTTTTGGTTTCCTGTTGGTTATTCCACATTTATAATTCTTTGATCGATGAGATCTTGAACTATGTTTTTTGACCTCATACAATTGTTCATGGCATGCCCTTTGATTTTATGGAAGTCACAAAGTTGATTCTCATTATACCAAGGAGGTTTCACATCTGGTTCTTGGTAATTCTCAAAGGTGCTCGCCTTAATGAGTTTTTCATTTATCGGCTTCTTCATGATGACTTCAAATGGTTCCCCCAGAGCCGTGTATTTTTTCTTGGGGTAATTCTTGTTGTGCTGGGGTGGTCCCCTTTGATCATTGACATTGTTAATTGCTTGATTGTTGTTTGGTTGTTGTGTTGCTTGATGATTGTTTTGGTGTTGGATTTGGATTTGTGGTGCAGGTGTATTTTGGCGAGGGGCACTAATGACAACTTTGGCGTCGACGACACCATCATTGGTAATGTTTTTGTTTCTTTCCCACGTGCGAGGTTTGTCATTGTAATTGGTGAGTGGGTGGTTGTTTTGTTGTTTGGGGTATGAAGTTGATCCTGCGGGTTGTGTCATAAGGGCTTGTTCGATGTTGAGCACCTTGGAGATGAACTAGTCATATGTGGTGATCCCTTGTACCTTGAGATGGAATTCCAAGAGTCCATCAAGGTTGGATATGATGGTGCATACTTTTTGTTCCTCGGGCATGACCCATTTACTCCAATTGGCATTGGATCACGATTGTTGTAGGAATGAAGTGAATGATTCATTCTTACCTTGTTTCAGAGCTAAGAGTTCTTCTAGACATACATCCATTGCGATATTACATGTGTAGTTTTTAATGAATGCATCTATAATTTCTTGGAATGTTATGATGCCCATAGGTAAGCAAAAGAACCATTCCATAGCATGACCAGCCAAACTCTTAGGAAATAGCCACACCAAATAGGTATCGTCATATGTGACTTCCATGCAATGAACTTGGAATTCCCTAATGTGATCTTCAGGGTTTCCCATCCCACGATACTTGTCAAACTTAGGGATCTCAAATCCCTTTGGGAATGGTTTCATCACAAGGCTTCTATCAAATGGATAGGGACACAAGTTGCTTAGTGTCTTTATGGTTCGCCTTGATTAAAGATCAAGCACTTGTTGTGAGAGAAACCTAATTTGTGTTGTTATGTCATTTTGCAGATTAGGGGGTGGGATGAAGGTATTCTGGGTTGTTTCGATTGTGGTTTGGATGGGTGGGTTGGTTGGTGTGTTATTTGATGGAATTTGCACATTCTCTTGAGCCATGTATGCTTCCACCTGTTGTTGTATAAACAACGCTTGTTGTTGGTCTTCTTGTTGTTGTGCTAGGATTGCCTATTGTTGAGCCTATTTTTGCGCTTGTTGTTGTTCCCACAACACTTTTTGTTGGGCTGCCAATTCGGTTGCTTCTTGTTGCTCTTGATATTGATTTATTGCTTGGTAATATGCTTGTAAATGTGTTGCTCATTTTTATGCTTGTGCATGTGATTGATATTGGGTGTGTGCCTGAGCTTGAGCTTGAGCTTGTGCTTGATCTTGTACAGCTTGTGTGGCTTGTTGTTGTTGTTGTAAGAATGTTTGGGCTTGTGTAGCCTGTTGTGCCTGTAATGCAGCTTGGGCTGCTTGGGCAACTTACACAACCTAAGCAGCTTGCTGAGTAACTAGTTGTGTGGCTTTTTTGTTTGTACTTGTAGGAATCCCTTTTCATAAGCAGCTTGTTGAGCTGCTTGCAATGCCATGTTTTATTGGCTTGATATTTTGGAAGTTGGTGGTGGTGGGGGTGGTGGTGGTGAGAGGTTTCATTGTGTTAGTGATTGGGGTTTGAGTGGTAGATGGTGTGATTGATGTGATTATTCCTTGAGAGACCATGTTTTGAGATATTACGGGGGTGGTTGATGATGTTGTGATTTCTTGTGTAGTTTTCATCTATTGTTACGATGTAGATGACAAGTTTTGAAAGTTTGTCGTGATGTTTTGATTGATATTCAGGATGTTGGTTTGATTGATACTTGGTAAACGGGGAAGCCCTAAGCCAAGGAGTGGTGCCGATGATGATGGAAATGGCAGAAGTGGTAAAAATATGAGGGGTGTGATTTCATGAGAAAGTGTTGTAGTTTCAAAAATTCCCCCTAGTCCAAACATGTCCTCCTCTCCTTGTGAGGTTATGGGGAGAGAGGTTTGGGGTGTTTCATGGAATTATGATGATGATGGCTCATTAGGATCATGAAAGGTGAGAGGGACATATGTGTGCAATGGATTTAGGGGTACAGTTTGTTCCAAAATGGTGTTTGCATCCAAGTCTTGATTATTGACAAGACGGTGTGTTTGAATAGCATTAAGAAATGCATTTTCCTTATTAACATTAGGTTGAGTTGGAGCAAAAGATGTTTTGATTTGTGGTATGTTTTGAGTGATATTTTGGGATGGGGGTGTAGATGAAATGGGGATGGTTGATGAGATTCGGGGTGTGATCCCAAAAGATGTCTGCACAATGGTGCTCACATCGAAATTAGAAGGGATTTTAGCCCCTTTTTTTGCTAATTCGAGCATGTATAGTGAAGGGTTGAGTCTCATCATGATATTGACAATTTTATGGTTTTCTAGATTTCAAAGCATTTCAGTGATTTCCTCATGTGACATTCCAAAGGGGTTATTAGTAAGATCCTCCATTTGGGCACCTTCCTGTTGATGGTCTTGCGAAGATGTAGGAAGGTTAACTATGAGATTTCTAGACTCAATGGGATTCATTTCAAGAGTGGTTTGACTTAAGTCACTTGTAGTAGATGTTTCTTTGTTGGCTTTCATGTTCCTCTTGTGTTGTTCAATCTAGTTTGCACCATAAAATAGGGATCAATCTTCAAGAATGTGGAAAGTGAATTCTTTAATCCTTTGGATTGATCTAACTTTAGGTACAAAAAGAGAAATTTTAGGATGACTTAATGATCAAAGGGTGATAATGATATGGATGTAAGATGGATGTTTGATGGATGATTGGAACTCTCGAGAAAAATCTTGAAGGGGTATGTTAAACTTTTGGGACTTGATTTAGCATTGATTTGTTTTTGGATTCAGATTTTGGTGGACTCATAAACTCTAAGAGGTTGGATGTTGTCCTAAAGTTAAGTCATTCACAAGATGATAATTTTTCTAGGTGTGAGAAGAAGGATTTATCTAAACACTCCTATGCAAACAAGATGATATTGATAATGAACTCTTAAATCCCAAGATGATGGATGTTATCAAGGGATGAATTTGTTCACAAGTTTTTATAATTTGACCAAATATGTGGAGAAGGATGAATATTCACACATTCAATAAAAAAGGTGATTTTGGATTGATTTCAAATTCTTTACCCAAAGTTTAACATAAAGGATTTTTCCAACACTTTTGAAGAGTTGTTGACGAGATGATTTTGGTTTTTATGTTCAAGGATGGATGAAGTTTTTGTTTTTGATCCTAGGATGTACCTAAAAAGACACTTGTTTACTAGACCTCGGTATTGAAGAACATGTGATACTCTTAAGGACCTTTCAACCAAGAAGTGGTTCAAACTGAGCATACATTTGTGAATTGTTCAAAGGAATGAGTCTATAGAACCTTGTGAATTTCTTGCTTATTTTGATGTGTTTCTTTTGGTTGCACTTCCTAATGTATTTCTTGATGACCTTTCGAGTGTGACTTCTAAATTTGGAACTTTGACTCAAGGACTTTTGTTTAGGGATTTTGAATTTTTTGGAAATCATGAGGAATCAACACATGTGAGAGTCAATTTTGTTATCTTTTCTTAGTGACTTAGTTTTACCACAAACACTTATTTGATTAGTTTTTCCAAACTAGATGTCCAATGTCTTAATTTCTCTGAATCCCACAAAGTATGTTATGTGGAACTTTTGCTGAAGACAAGGCAAAGGTTACCTATCATTTAACTTTAGTAGGCAAATTGAAATGAAAATTCAAGTGCTTAGAAACCTCTAAGGATGTAATCCCAAGGACAAGAAATAACACAAGAATTTGGTCAATGGTATTTGCCTCCTAAATGGTTTGAAATTTTGAGGATGATGTTAAATGTTTGTTTCCAAATGTTTTTGAACAAGAAAATCATTTTGTAACCAAGAACAAGTACAATCTTATGGATATGAAAGACTGTATTTTTTGAATCCCCACTTGGACAAGTCCAGCTATGCTTATCTTTAGTGAATGGTTAGATGCTTCACCTCACTGGCTCCCCTCCATGGCACTCACTTATACGAGGAATCCAGGCATAAAGATCCATGAAACTCCCATGGAATGCTTTCCATTTCTACTAAAAGACCGTAAAAGTGTGGGGCGGCTTCAAAATGACCATTCTTGCACCAACAAATAGATCAAGGATTTTGGAAATTCCAAAACATAGGTTTTAATTAGGACTTTTCATTCATGGAGATTGACCCATATGGCGAGAGTCCCTTTTTAGATCCATCTCATCGGAGTCAACTGCATGATACTGGCGTTTACTCCAATACCCACATTTATATCCCAATTGGAAATACTCTTGGCTTTAGAGTGTTACCGGTTGAGTTATTCCCTTGGGTGAGTACTTTTTCCCCAAGGCAGACCCTCTAAGATAGACAAAAGCAAGTAAACATATTCATAGTTTGATCAACCTTCATTTAGAAACAAAGGGAGAACACGTGCAATAGGTTCACTCACACTCGCAAAGTGTTTTGTTCAATTTTAAACCCAAAAATGAAGTGTGGAGGTGATTACTTTATCTCAACCTAAGATCACAAAAAAGGTCTTTCAATTCTCAATATCGCTATAAAGTGCGAGAGAAGCACATACTTCCTTTTCAATGATGTTAGTTTTAGTAAGCAATCACAAAAATAAAGTTCCACATGTTTGTTTTAAATCCACAAAGAAATGATTTTGATTCATTTTAAAGCACCAAAAATGAAATATAAAAGTTGCCTTGTTCAATTGGTTAACCTCAAACGAAATCTAGTCCATTTGTCTAAAGTTCATTTTCTCCCCTTTGCAATGAAAATTGAAAGCTTTTTTGAAATGTTCATTTTAAAACCCAAAGAACAAGTGAGTTAGTCTAAAACAAAAAATTAAAGCATATGACGGAATCTCCAAGCATTTTGAAATGTTCGTTTTAAAGCCAAAACCAAAGATGAGTTAGCCTAAAACAGAAAATTAAGGCATAAGGTGGAATCCCCAAGCATTAAAAAACTCTTGAGTTTCAAGTTTCAATGTTCGATTCTTCAACTCCAAGGTTCTTCCAAGATCGCCTTTTATCTGTAAATGTTGCAAATCCCTTATGCAAAAAAAATCCTTCCTCCTCGCTTTTCCTTCTTCGCTTTCCTATTCCATATTAGATTGGTGTCAATTGTGCAAATGACCCTTTCCAAATCATTGCTGAAACTTAAATGATGCAATTCCTTGAAGATGGAGTAAGATGGAAAAAATCAATTCTCAATTGAAGAGAGTGACTTTGCATAAGCTTGTGGATCAAGTTGTGGAGGATTAAAACAATAGAGGAGGCCTCTATTTCTGACCAAGAAGGATAGAATAATTTCAAACATGGAGGATGTGGGACTAAAGATCCACCAATGACAAGAGGCCACTTGTCAACATGTGAGAGGTTGAGTAATGAACACATTTTGGTCAATGTGCCAAAGAGGGGGAGATTTGAAATTTGAATTTGAGAGTTAAATGTTGAGTTTGACCTTTGGAAAAGACATGTAAGAGACATGTAAGAACTCTTAAATGCTTTGTTGGATGTACATGTCAACTTGTTTTCAAATTCAAACTTCAGGAATATTCTTCCAAAGATGTTTTGTTGAGGGAAAATGATGATTTTAATAAATGAATTAAAATGCTTTATTGGTGCAAGTGGGAAAAGCTAGAGGACGTGATGGGTGATTAGATTAGATTAATCAGGATTAGATTAACTTAGATGATGATTAGATGCTTTTGACCCATTTGACTTAAATATTTGGATTTAAATTAAATCAAAGGGAGATGAAAGGTGATTTTAGATTTAATTAAATAAAGGTTTTATTTATTTAATTAAAAGGATGATGATAGGCTTAAATTAAATAAAGTTAATTTATTTAATTTAAACTAATGACCTTTGAGATTGAATTAAATGAACCCGATTTACCTAATGAATGGATGAATGTGAATTTGATTTATTTAATGAGTGGATAAATGTGATGCTATGCTAATTTCACGTGTCTACAACTACTAATCAAACACTGAGCACACATTCACACAATTGAACACCAGATATATGTGGAAACCCAAGATGGGAAAACCCATGGTGAGAATAGTTGCTTCGATGGGTAAGTGTAGGAAGATGGGGGGCCAAAAAGGGGTCTTAAGTGGCCACTTTCTTTCTAAAATCAGGAAATACTAACCTTGGATTGGAGAAATTGACCATAGTTACACTCAAAATTTTAAGATGCAACAAAAACAATGTTCATAGTGCTCCAAGTCTACTTTATAAACAAAAAATGGTATAGATTAAGGAGTTCAAAAAAGGGACCACATAAATTGGTGTTGTTTCTATGAAAAAAACTTAACATAGCATGTTTTGTGGCTCCCTCTAAAGGTTAACTTTTTTTTGTTAATTTTAAAATTGCTCTGGTGAGAAATTAGCTAACATGTAGTTTATGCCCAATTTTTTGATAATATTTTATTGAATATTTATTTTCTACTAATTTTCAAAGTGGACACATCTTGAAAAAAATAATTTTGGTTGTGCTACCCCTATAAATTTTTAAAACTAATTGAAAATCATTTTTTTAATATGTGTAGAATGGAGTCTAGATTATAAAAATGTAATTTATTTAAAAATTCAATGAACGGTTAAAAAAAAAGTAAAAAACACCAAACATTGGTTTTGTCCAAAAAACAAACACACAAACAAAATAAATTAAAGATGAAAGTCTTAACATTGTAAAAATGTGAAAAAAATTACATCATTAAATAGCTAAGAGAGAGCCTCACATTACCTAGGTGTTCAATTTTTTGGACCTTGAAACATGTGGAAACCTGATATTTAGCATGAAAGAGATTATGCAAAATCTTGTAGAATATGCAAAAACATGTCTTTTAATATTGGGAAGGCACTCCAAGCCTTTGGGTTGTAAATCCAAAGAAAAAACCAAGCCTAAGGCTTGGGGATTCCCAAAGAAACTTATAACGTGAGCCCATTATAATGAGCTCGCATTATGTTTTGCTTTGCATTTTTTCTTTTGTGCAAAAGTTTGTTGTATGTTTGTCAAGTTTGACATAACACGAGCATGTTATAACGTGCTCATGTTATGTCTCGCTTGGAATGTTTTATGTTTAATTTTGTTAAGTATGTTTCATGTATGTATGTTTGTATATATTTGTATTTATGTATGTTTGTATGTATGTATGCCTGATTGCATGTATGGTTGTATGTATGTATGTATGTATGTATGTATGTATGTATGTATGTATGCCTACATGTATGCTTGTATGTATGAACATGTGTGTATGTATGCTTGTATGTAAGTATGTATGCATGCATGTATGTATTTATGTATGTATGTATTCCTATATGTATGTATGTATGTATGTGTGTGTGTGTATGTATGTATGTATGTATGTATGTATGTATGTATGTATGTATGTATCTACGCTTGTATGTATGTATGTATGGTTGTATGTATGTATGTATGTATGCATGCTTGTATGTTTGTATATATTTGTATTTATGTATGTATGTATGTATGCCTATATCTATGTATTTATGTTTGTATGTATGTATGCTTATATGTATCTATGTATATATGTATGCTTGTATGTATGTATGTGGATATGTGCAGGATCATGATGGGCCAAAAAGTGGTGATATAATCGGTATGTGTAGGGGTATGTGGCTAATGGCTTTTTTTTAACTCAAAATTGATGAAACGAAAAGGGTTTTTAAAGGAGATTCCCAGGTTTCCACCAATGTAAATTATTCTTTACTTTGAATTTAATAGATAATTATTATTCATTTTCTATTTAAATTACGACTAAATTCCTAATTGATAGGCTGATTGAAAAACATCTATAGCTTTCAAACGGTATCACATTTTTTGAATCCGAAATATGTGTCATATTTTATGCTTCACATACTATAGGATTAAAAAAAAAGAAATGAATTTCATGAATTCTTGACCAATTTAAGGTGGTCAAACATTCAATTTTTCATTTTTTTTTAAAGCTGTAATAAAAAATTCATAATTAATTATTTACTTGGAAAAAAGTTACAAAAAAATATGCAGCACATCGGGACATGAGTCCTCTACTTATATCTAAAATCTTATAAAAAATATTATCATTTTATTGTGGTTAGGGTGGTCAAACAGTCACCTACTTCTTATTTTTTCCTTGAAATTTAAGTACTACTGCATTGAAATTTCAAATTTTCACCAAATAGATTTTTTTTTTAAATACACTTAGTAGTTTAGAAACTAAATTCAATTTTCTACATATTCTATTCTTACATACTTTTGAAATAATATAGATAACTTATTCAAATTTTTATGTCAAGTTGCCTAACTCTGATTTTTCTGAATTTTTTGCCACTTAAGGGCCTATTTTTTCCATGATGATCCTGCACATACCCATGTATGTATGCATGTATGTATGTATGTAAGGGTTTTGGGTTTAGGGTATATAAGTACCTAAGAATATAGCTTTTAGGGTTGAAGGTTGAGGTTTTTTGGTTTAGGGTTGAGGGTTCAATTGAGGGATAATATTCTTCTTTTTGAGTGTATAAGATTAAGTGTGTAAGGTATAGGGATTATGGTTTAGGATATTGGGATTAGGGTTTACAATATGGATTGAGGGTATATAATGCATGGGTGAATTGGGCTGAGAGTCTATGGTTTAGGTTTTAAGTATAGATTTAAGGCATAATATTCAAGGTTTAGGGAAGAAGGGTGAGATTATAGGGTATAGGGATGACGGTTTGTGGGTATAGGTTTCAGGGTTTAAGGTATAGGGTTTAGGATTGAGGGATTAGGCCTTAAGTATATGGTTAAGGGTATAGGGTAGAGGATTGAGAGTTTATAGTTGAGGGATAGTGTTCAAGGTTGAGTGTCTAAGACATATGGTTTAGGGTTTAAGGTTGAGGGTATAAGGCATATGGATGAGGGTTTAGGGTTTAGGGAATAAGTATAGGGTTGACAGTATAGGGTATAAGGTAGAGGTTTGAATTTTGAGGGAAAATTTTCAAGGTTGAGTGTCCAAGGTTAAGTGTATAGGGTATAGGGTTTAAGGGTTTAAGGTTTAAGGGTTTAAGAGTATCCAGTGGTTGAGAGTTTAGGGTTTAAGGATTTAAGGTTTGAGGTATTAAGAGTTTAAGGGTTGAGAGATTAGGGTTTAAGGTATAGTGTCAAGGGTAGAGGGCTTAGGGATAGGGTTTAGGGTTTAAGGTTTAAGGGTTGAGGGTTGAGGCTTTAGGGTTGAGGGTTAAGATTACGGTTTAAGGGTTGAGAGTTTAATGCTTTAAGGTTTAAAGGGTTGAGAGTTTAAGGGTTAAGGGTTGAAGGATTAGGGTTGACGGTTTAGGATTGAGGGTTGAGGATTTAAGGTATAGGGTTGAGGGATTAGGGTTAATGGAAAGGACAAAACACTTCCGCCAAAATGCCTCTCAAAACACAAACTTAATGGTAGGACTCTTCCTTAAATCAACAAAATGTAGTGAATCACAATTGCAACAAACATTAATTTTATTAATTAAAATACAAAGATACAACCTATTAGCCTTCATGGCCTCACACTCTCTTGGGTGATCCCATAATAGTGGTTTACAATTTTTGGCCAAATTGGACACTGAAATAATTTTTTTTAACTAAATCTTCACTTTCGGGCACCTATAGCGGCTAAACCGTGAGGAATTTGAAGATGATGCAAACTAGAGTTTCGTGAAATTTTGTCTATAGATTCTAAATATATTTTTTTGAAAATTTTTGGAATCAGATTGCACTTCTTTTTCCATCTCCCTCGAAAACTAGTTTTTTTCAGAAAACAACATTTTTAAAAAGTGTCACTCACCGTATAATGCATAACTTTTTTTCCATGAAGGATAAAATTATAATTCTTTCAAATTTAGATTTTTAACTCAGATATCTAGTGCTTCCACTTGGTTAGAAAGTTTTTTATTGAATATTTTTTCTTTAATCAAGTTTTGAATTCAAAAAAATTATAATTCAGACATAGCACGATCGTATAACATGTAACCTTTTTTGTATGTATCGAAATTATTTTTATTTTTCTTTGTTCGATCAAGGACCTCAATATCTAGTGCACTAATATTTAAAAAAAATAAAAATTAATAATCTACTATTTTTCTACATGTGTAGAACAAAGAGCTTAATTTTCGGTGAAAAAAGAATATTCATGAGAAATAAAAAATAAATATAATAATAAAATTAAATTTATTTAAAATTATACTTATTGGGAAGCTTCTAATAAGGACTACATACTTAAAAAAAATTAAATTAAATTAATTTATTTGATCCCCCAAAAGGTAAATCAAAAGAGGTTTTTTATCAGCATTTTGATAGGTGTAAAGGAGACTTTGTTATAGGTATGGTTTAAAACTAGTGAGGTTCTATCCAAGGGGGTTTGATTTAAGGTAGTTTGATCAAACCCTCTTCAATTGGAATTATTTAAATAGAACCTTTTAAGGCTTAAATCATTATATTTTCTAAAAATATGTGATTTCAGCAAAAATCAGTTCCTCCCAAAAATTATAAACCAGCTTTATGGGATCAGCCTCTTGTTCTGGACAACAACCTTTCGTCATGGGAATTCTCCAACCCAAGCAATACCATCTCTACAATCACTCACATCTCTCACCATTCGCTTCCTCTTGGAATCAATTTATGAACAACTCCTCACACCTCCCACCCTTTCTTTTATTCACCTGCAACTTTTAGACTTGGTGTTGCCTGGCATTGTCAACTCTTCTTGTGCTATCTCTCTCTTTTTTTCTTTAGCTACCAACACCCCCTTTCACTCTTGTTTGTAGTCCACACCCTTTCACATAGTCTCTACTCTTCAAATAGTTTGCAGTCTTCACTAACTCTCCCCTGTGTGAAGTCCCTTTCGACTATCCTACGCACCTCCCTCTATTGGAAATTTCCTTGTGACTTTTGTATGGTCTTCCAAAACCAAATTGGCGCCACCTTACCATGCTACACGGATTGCCATAGGTAGTTTTTGGCTGCCCCTTTTTTTACTCTAGAAATTGTCTCCTCCTAAAGACTGCATCAGCCCCTCAACTTCTAGATTAAAATCCTCCTTACATAGCACATTTGTCTCTTAGTCTTCTATGGTGCATTATGTTCTTATTCACTTAGCTTATTAAATGTGTCTTTTGAACCGTTATCATTTTAAGGTGTTTATATTTATTAATCTAAACATATTCATTCATTTCACCATATACATTTCCTTCCATCACACTTATCATATCCCTCCATAACATGAACACATATACATACATCACATATTTTCAGCCATTGCAACTCATTGTATTTTCATATCGCATCATACCTACATGGTTATCCATAGCACATTCAATCATTATATCATATCTCATACATATACATAATAAATCACATTAGCATCACACACCATTAGTATCACATCCATAGCATATATCATAAACTCATAAATCATCCATCACATCCTCCATCCACAGGCATTAGACATAATGTATTCCATCCATAATATTCAAATAGACATAAGCATAAATCATCATCATCACATGCATACATCATAATCGCATGAGCATAATAAACGTCCATGGCATCCCATAATAATCACATAGTGTCGACAATGTCCATTGCATATCATATATATATCAAAAAATATAGTTTCTACCACATATCTATCATAGTCCATAATAAAGATCATAAAACTCCATAAAAAGTCCATAACATAACAAGTCCATCAGAAATTTCCATCAAAATCCATCAAATAAGATACAAGTGTAGAGCTCTAATTACGTACAGAGACTACATCTCCTAAATGAATAAAGAATACAAAATAAATGAATCAATAAATGAATCAATCTATCCAATCTGTATTGAAGAATTTGTAGTCTCTGTCTGCCTATACTACCCATCCACCTTGCACCTATCAAAAACCTATATCACATATCCCCATCCTCTCTACCTAGTGTTTCCAGCATAGATGATCTCTGAGGAGAATCTAGCACTGAACCTCTACCTCGAAGGGGTGTCTCATGGTATGTGTTGTATCCTTGCATGTGGGTGGCCCCTGAGTGTGAGGGTGTTGGCATTTGTGACACTGCTCAGATGTATGATGGAACCCTTTGTGCTAGATCTGGGATGGCCTGATGATAAGAAAACATATAATATCTGGCCTCTATCCTAGCATTGGCCTAACCTACTTCCTGTTACTATGTTATATCCCTCTCTATCTTGTACGTGTCCCTCTATCCATTGATACACCACCTCTCTCTCTCCCAAACCTCCTATTCCATTTTCATCTACTCAACCTGGGACTCCAACTAGGATATCCTCTATGTTGTCACATCCCTCTCACTCTGTAGTACCTATACCTGGGCCTCTACTATCTATGCCCTCTCTAGTAATCCCCTTGCATCCCCCAAGGCTATCTTGGTGCACTCAGCTCTGTCTTGGGCCTCATCCCTCTCTCTCCACATCTCCTCTAGTTGACCCCTTGCCTCATCCCACTCTATCTTTACCTCTTGTATCCACCTCCCCACCTCATTTGCCAACTGCTTGAAGGCTCTATCTCCCTCTCCTTGTGTAGCCTATAACTACTGCACCTCAACCTACAGCCTACCCACCTCTATCTATAACCTTTCCCGATCTACCTCAGACTTCCTCAACTGATACTCTATTGTCCCCAGTTGGGCTAGGGCTCCTGTATGTAACACTGTGAGGTCCTCTGGCAATGGTGGCACATAGGGTACCATCGCTAATGGGTGCACGGCTGGGGCATCCTCATCCACATCCATTGCCTAATCCTCCCCTACCTCTTGCATCTCCACATCACCATCTCCTCCTCTCCTCTTCCTTCCAACTCTCCTCCTCCTCCTTTGTGGTCTGGCCAGCTCCCTCTCATCATCTGACTCGAATCCCAGAGCACATACAATTGGGTACACTATGGTAATTCTCCCTAGCCTCCACTTCATCCTCCATGCACCATACCATACTATCATATCGGCATCAGTCGGTCCTCCCCTCCATGGATACTATGTCATCTGGATTGCATCCCACATCTATCGAGCATACCCCATTGTAATCTACTCATGCCATATCACTGATGGCTCCTGGCTGATCCATCGCAATCTCTAGGGTCCTGCAGGAATATCTTGTTCTATCCCATATTGTCAAGTGACCCTATCTGGTCTATGCAACTCAACAATAAATGGGTCCTAGCCAATCAGGAAAGACTATGAAAATAGGTACCCCTTCCATCTCCTATCATCATCTCTCCATCCCTAGAAACGCCATGCCATGTATGGTATCCAGGTGATGTGATCCTACCTTAATCCATCCAATCTTTGCCTCCACTCCTCCAAACTCTCCACCTCCTGATAATGCAATCTCCATCCATACTTTTTCGCCCACCAAGATGCTATGGACAGTGTCTCATCTCTAACACTGACAATCAGAATGTCTAGTCTCACCATGCTTATGTGTTCCCAAGCCCATACCTGCAATAGAGTCACATGTGTGATGCTTAGTGCTCATCTATAACAGATGATGTGCATGTCACAATACAACTGTGCTAGCACACATGCTCCCCATGTAAACTCCCCCTCTCATCACTCCACTAAGTGTCTCACCACCTCAATCATCTTGAGGCTGCAAAAGCATCCACTCATGTCTAGAAGCAAAATCCCATTGATCAAGCTGCAATGGTATAATGGTAGTGTTGGTATCTCTAGCCCCAAGTAGGCTTAAATATCTAACTCCCTCCCCTAAACGGGAAGCTCAACAGGTCCAAATACGGACCATAAGCTCCTGTCCATTGCTTGGCTGCATGTCACACTCATCAAGTGCCCTTGGATTGGTAATCAAAGGATCCTCCACACGTCCTCCAGTATCACAGTCATCTCCCCCCTCGAGAGATGTATGGTCAAAGTCTCAGAGCTGCATTGCTCCATCAATGCTATCAGCAGTCCACTGTGCACTCGAATGTTGGGGTACCCCAACATATGCAATAATCCCTCCTGCACTAATGATCCATGATCATGGGCGTTCATCACCCTAAATGTAACATCTAACACCGCTGAGTGGCTCTTGTGCATCCTCAACATCTCAAAGTTTTGCACCATACAAACCACTCTATCAACTTTCCTAAAATTTCATTCCTTTTTCTCTCATTTTATCCCTGCCTCAGTTTGGAAAGTTTTCCCTTGTATGAGGTAGGCTCGCCCATTCCCTACCCAATGTATTTCCCTATCCAGCTAGCATGTTCACCCCCCCTATCTTCCTTTTGTGGGTTTTCCTATTTTACTCGTGTACCCACCCCTTTCTTATTTGGGCATGAATCTGCCCCTCTTTTCTTAAGAGGCAAATTCTCATTCACCCTTTTCCTGAAGGGGTGATTTCGCAATTGCCCCTGTTTTTTTTTTCTCTTCAAGTGGAAAATTTTCAATCACCCTTTTTCCCAAAGGGAGGATTCACATCCGCCTATTTCCCCTTTTGGTGAATTTACATTTTCTCTTTTCCAGTTTTGGCTAATTTTCAATTTCCTATCCTGATTCATTCTCACCCTTGTATTGTGCAAAATCACCCTTTTTCAGGGAG
This sequence comes from Sequoia sempervirens, assembly GCA_007258455.2. NCBI lineage: Eukaryota > Viridiplantae > Streptophyta > Pinopsida > Cupressales > Cupressaceae > Sequoia > Sequoia sempervirens. The sequence goes on from VDFB02075321.1 coordinate 312,245,480, forward strand.
AGGTGATTTTGCAATCGCCCCTCCCTCAACCTTCCTGCCCCTACAATGCACAATCCTTCCCCTTTCCTTGCCAATCTTCCTGATGGGAAAATGTGCCTTAACAAAAGGGAAAATCCACCCTTTCGTGGCAAGTTCACATACCTAACTACCCATATGGAAATTAAAAATGTGTGTAAATTCAAATCAAAATCACAAAGTGGGATAAGAGACCTACCTGGTGGGGTACCACATGCTCATAGTAGTATGCTTGTACCTCCTCACCCCAGTGGATTAGATTGTCATCCATGAACACCTCATCATCACTTGACCTATCAACCATCCTCGTCACTCTTGCTCTCTCACTCTTTCATCTAGTCAGCTACCAATTGTGCAAATGAGAATTAGGTGAATAGTAATTTTTCAAATTTACTATTTATAATTTTCATTTTTTGCACTTAATTAGCCCTTTAAGTTTTGGGTTATTTTTATCCTTTAATTAACCCTTTATTAATTCATTCACCCCTTTTCTTCTTAGGGATACTATTTGTACCTCGTTTTTCTTCTTTCCTCTATTCAAAAGCCATTCTTCATGGTTTTTCATGCTCTATTGTGTGGTACCCACCATTTCTCCATATCGAGAAGTCGCCTGGGGCCCCTTTTCTTCCCCATCTACCCTCTTGAGGGGGCATACCCTACCATATTTCTACATTATTTATTCCTATCCACTTCCCTGTGACACTCGGGCATCATCTAATATTCTTTTCTTCTATCGAGTCTTCTATGTTTTATTTTTCTTTGAAACACTATTATTCTAACAGTATTTCTAAGAGGGGCAAAATGTAGACACCTAAATTTGACCACTTCCATATAGTTAAATTTATCCTCCGCATTCCTCTATTTTGCATCCCTTAGCCATATTAATTAAATAATTTATTATTTAATTAATATTTCCTTTTACCCTAATGTCCCTAAGGTATTTAATCAATCAATGAAAAACCTTAACCCCTTTCATCTCCAAATTCAATAAATATCCCAATTTATTTAATTTGGTCACTTCAGCCCAAATAAATTAAATCAATTATTAATTCATCTTTTTCTCTCTCAAGTCGCATCCTCCATAATCCTCTTTAATCCAGATTAATTCAATTAATCTGTGATTAGGATGTGCATACCCCTAATCATTACTAGGGTCACATCCTCCATAACCTCCCACTTGCCTCTAATCCTTGATTAGCCTGCCTAACCCAACATTTGCACAACCTTTATCACTTAATTAGGCTAACCTAATTGGGTGAAGCCACAATAGTGGTTTACAATTTGATGGAGGAAGGAAAACTCAAAAAAAATGACCCCATGTAAAAAAAATTAGTTTTAGGGGTTTGAATGAACTTGTAGGTTCAAGCGAACCCATTAAATATTGGCCCCACATTTCTCGCCCAAAAAAAAATAAACAAGATGCAAAAGGAAAGGGGGTTTGAGCAAACCCTGGTTCAAGTGAACCCCCCTTTTCTCTCATTCTCCCCCTCAGGCACTTTGAAAGTTCATATTTTTATGCTTCGAAGCTCAGGTTGAGGATGAAAATGGAGGAGACTTCACAAACCCAAATGGAATCAAGTAGTCCTCGAAATGAGCTATCCAGCGACTATAATTTTAATATGTTTTGGTTTTATTATGTATTTTATTTTTATTTTTATTAAACATAGGTTTTTCACCAAAAATCAAGCTCTCTATTTTGCACATGTGGAAAAATAGCAGATTATCAAACAAAAAAGATTACGCGCTATGTCTGAATTGTAATTGGTTTGACTTCAAAACTTGATTAAAGAAAAAATATTCAATAAAAAACTATCTAACCAAGTGGAAGCACTAGATATCGAAGTTAAAAATATAAATTTGAAAGAATTAGAATTTTATCCTTCATGAAAAAAAAGTTATGTGTTATACGGTGAGCGTCACTTTTTAAAAATGTTGTTTTCTGAAGAAAAAAATAGTTTTTAAGGGAGATGGAAAAAGAAGTAAAATTTGATTCCAATTTTTTTTTAAAAATATATATTTAGAATCTACAGACAAAATGTCATGAAACTCTAGTTTGCATCATCTTCAAATTCCTCACGGTTTAGCCGCTATAGGTGCCTGAAAGTGAAAAAAATTATTTAAGTGTCTAGTTTGGCCAAAAATTGTAAACCACTATTGTGGGATCACCCAATCTACTTTCCATTTATGGCATGTGTCATTAGTCAACCAACATTAAATGCTTTCTCTATTTGTAGAAGGAATCCCCTTCCCCATGTGAATTTTTAATTTACATTTAATCTTCCAATGCATTTTAAGGAATTTTAAATTCCTTCTCCCATCCCCATGAGGATTTGTGGGGAATTTTTAATTCCTCACATGTCCTCTCAAGACACATGTGGACAAGGACCTCCTTTATGAGGAGATATTTTCCCTTTCCAAGGTACATCATGGTACCTCCTTGTCACCTCCACATCACCCTTGCTTTCTCACATCATTTGCCACATGTCAAGATGTGCTCGGGCTTGTGAGTTCTCAACTCACCTTAGCCCTTGATCTCTTCCACCATGGATTAATCTTGAACCTCCATTGCTTTAAAGGAACTTCCCCTAAAAATGGTTGAAATGTCTCTGTTTGCATCAATCCACAATCTAGCAATCGAGCATTCAAGCACACTTAGCATTCAAGCTATCCACCATTGTTGCGGTAACATTTGAGCTTCAATCTTGCATTCATTCCAATACCTATTTGCATCATTGCATTCCCCATCATCTCACTATCATTTAGAGCTATGATTTTAGTTATTTTTCCAAAGAAGGAACATACATTTGAAGCATCAAAAGGTCCAACCAAAACAACCTATTTGAACAAGGTAAAAGGTTCCTTTTATTGTGCTTTGTTTAGATTCAACTAGGCCTAATCTGAGTGTTTGTTTTTGTGTTTTCGTTGTTGCATTTAGTTTATTTTTTCATTCTAGGGTAGGTAAAACACACTACACACAAGTACTATATCCTAAAGATGCAAAAGTTCCACATTGTTCATATCATCGAACTCTAGGACATAGTACCAATGAGTGTCATGCATTCAAGTTAGTATTGCAAAACTTTCACTTTGATGGCAATGATTTCCATCAAGTGATCACATAGCTTAATATTTTTCCACCCATTGTCATGTAATAGTTGTAGAATATTATATTCTCACTATTACATGACCTTTCCCATCACCTACCTCGACTCATTCTTGTCTCGCACTCAATGGGTGCAAGAAATTGATAGCCTTGTCCAAGTAATGCATTTTTCATTGTCCCTTAGGTTTGTTATTCACCTACCGCTTATATAGACTGAGATTGGGAGGCATATGACTTGCTCATAGGTTGACTCACATTTTCCTTACTAGTCTTTTGCATATTTTCTTTTTCATTTTCTTTTGTGTGATTGCATGTGTGTAATGTGATCCCTTGTGAAGTTTTGTTTCATGTTTTCTCTCTTTTTGTGACATTCCTCTATTTGTACCTTCATTCTTCTCTATGTCATGCACCTCTTTCACCTTTTATCTTTATCTTTTTAATTTTTCTTGTTTTATCCTTTTAGGGATGATGCAAGGCGTTGAGACATTCATGTCTCTTCCATGTTGACCCAAAAGGCTTTCTTTATTCTTTTTCCTTTTCATTTTCTCTTTTTCTCTTTTGTCTTGTGTTTTCCTTTTGGGAATGAGACAAGGCATTGAGACACCCTATGTCTCTTCCATGTTGAGCCAAAAGGATTTATTTTTCTTTTTCCTTTTCATTTTCTCCTTTTCTCTTTGATCTTGTGTTTTCCTTTTGGAGATGACACAAGGCGTCAAGACACCCTCTGTATCTTCCATGTTGACCCAAAAGAATTTCTTTTTCTTTTTCCTTTTCATTTTCTCTTTTTCTCTTTTGTCTTGTGTTTTAGTTTTGGGGATGACGCAAAGCATTGAGATACCCTGTGTCTCTTCCATGTTGACCCAAAAAGGTTTTTCTTTGTTTTCACTCTCTTTCTTTCATTCTTCCAGTTCTATGTGTATTTGGGGTACGTGTATTTGGGGGATGATGACAATTCCAAGATATCTAAAAACATTGTAGCAAAGAACATACTGACCCCAAATCCATAGATCCCTTATGTCTTTGGTTTTTTCATTTTGGGGGCAACCCCTCTCCTTTCTTGTTCTCTTACATGATGCATCTTTACTTGGAAACATATGACTTGGCATAGGGCTTTCCAAGTTGGATCTCATGTCTTCCCTCTTATTTGCATTTTTCATTTGCTACTTTAAAGTAATTGCTCATAGTATGGTGTTTAGCAATTTCTTTAAAGTGGGGGCATACATTGGCATTATTCTTTTTCATTTTCCTTTTTCTTAGTTCTTGGTGCAACCTTTTTACTTCATATGATGCGTTTGTCACTTTGTGGATCATGACATTGGGTGTAATGTCCTTTAGGAGCGTAATCTCTCCTAGCATATTGCATTCCTCTTAGTGGCTTAATGTGATGCATTGCATCCCCTAAGTTGTGAATTTTCTATTCTTTGATTGGTCCTCTCTTGGAGACATTAGGCACAATGTTCCCTAAGTTAAAGACCTCTCATGAGCTAAACAAGACTCCTCTGAACATTTCTTATTTTTGCATTTGTTATATGGTCACCTTGCATAACACAGCCTAGATGCCTATGGAACCATTCTTTTTGTTCATGAGCTCCAACCATACAAATTTTTTCTTGTCTCATTAAGCTTGAAAATCATTTTTGTGGCACCTTATTAAAGTTATCAAGGGGTATAATTTTTTTATGATTTGAGTGGGAAGCCCAATCTAAGGCATGACTTTCCCCATAGCCACTTGTGTGTGTGTGAGTGCATACTAGCGATGAGTGTATGTTTCTCACCTTTTTAGGTCTTCTCACCCAATGGACAGCCTAAAGTTCCATCGCCTCAAAGTGAGTAAATGTGTTTTTTGGACAAGGATATGTGTAGGATCATGATGGGCCAAAAAGTGGCGATATGATGGGTATGTGTAGGGTATGTGGCTGATGGATTTTTTTAACCCAAAATTGATTAAATGAAAAGGGTTTTTAAAGGAGATTATCAGTTTTTCACCAATATAAATTATGCTTTACTTTGAATTTAATAAATTATTATTATTCATTTTCTATTTGAATTACAACTAAAGTCTTGATTGATAGGCTGATTAAAAACATATATAGCTTTCAAATGGTATCACATTTTTGAATCTGAAACATGTGTCACATTCTATGCTTATACTATAGGATTAAAAAAAAATGAATTTCAAAGTTTTGACCAAGTTAAGGTGGTCGACATACAAGTTTTTGTATTTTTTTAAAAGTTTTAATAAAAAACATAATTTTAATTATTTACTTGGAAAAAATGACAAAAAAATATGCATCACATCGGGACATGAGTCCTCTACTTATATCTAAAACATTATAAAAAAATATTATCATTTTATTGTGGTTAGGGTGGTCAGATAGACACCTACTTATTTTTTCCCTAAAATTTAAGTACTACTGCATTAAAATTTCAAATTTTCACCAAATTGATTTTTTATTTTTTTAAATAAACCTAGTAGTTTAGAAACTACATTCAATTTGCTACAGATTCTATTCTTACATATTTTTTAAATAATATAGATAACTTATTCAAATTTATACGTCAAGTTGCCTAACTTTGATTTTTCTGAATTTTTTGCCACTTAAGGTCCTATTTTTTCCATGATGATCTTGCACAAACCCACAAACAACCTAGATCTGATCCACATCATGATGGACAAATGGTCAAAGCTTGATCCACCTTTCTTTTATATTTTACCTTTTCTCTTTTCATCTTTGGAAGTGCATGCTTGTGCTTTGTTGTATCTCTTTATATCACTCTTATGTGTGTTCTCTTGTGCCTATGTTGGTTTGCCATGGCATCTTGATCCTAGGGGCTTGATCACCCCTCTTGATCATTGTCTCATCTTATTGACATTGGTAAATTTGGATCCCTCTTGATGTGTGATTGTCTACTTTAGTGTGAGTTTGAAGCAAGTTCATCCTCTCACTAAAGTGGTGGCTACATGGAGTCACTGAAAAAGGAACCCTTCTACTTTTTCTTACTTGTTCGGGTCCTCCTTGTGGTTTTGGATTAATGTTGACTTGATTTAATGTTGTAATGTGGATAACACATTCACATTAGGTCTTTGGCCCTTGTGAACTAATGGAAATTTAATCGTGCCTTGCAAAAGTGTTGTGAAGTGTTGTAACACACAACACACTCACACACTTTTCTAGGGTTTTATTAATTAACTAAAAATAATAAACATAATTTTAATCAAAATCAACATTAATCTTTCCTTATTTGGAGTGTTGTAAAATGTTGTGATGCACTTTCACATTTCTCTAGGCTTTTCATTAATAATTGGGATTTTTTATGCTTTAATTGACCCTATTTTTCATCCACAAGTCTCATTTATTGCATCTTTTCAAGGATAATCCTAACACCATTCAGTAACCAATCATAATTTAGGTCCTCCTTGCTTGTGTGGCCCAACTTTAGTTTCTGGGACTCATTTTTCACTTTGGGAAAATGGGTCTCACCTGGATCTTTTGGCCATGAACCAGTTTTCACACATTTCTAAGCACTTTTCATTTTTGGTCCCATACATTATTTCTAATGGGAATCATTCACCACCTTGGGTGAATGAGTCTCGTGTGACCAAAATTCAAATTTATGGCGGGATTTCATTCTCCTAGATTTGATGTCGGCTTGTAGTGTTGTAATTTTGGGAATTCTTGCATAATCAAGTATAAATGCAAGGTTCTTTCACTCATATTCAACACCTAGCATTCAAGAGAGTTCACAAGAGCATTTGAGCATTCACAAGAGAATTCAAATGCATTCAAGGGTAGATTATCAAGCATTTTAGGGAATTGTTCAAGTGTCAATCATCATGTCAAAGATTGCATTCTTCATGTTTGTTATTGCATGCTAACAATTGTGATGTAGAGTTTATGATTCAAGCAAGTTTTTTAAGCAAGATCAACATCATTCAAGAAAGATTCAAGAACCACATCCATTTCAAGCATATCTACAACACCTTATTGATAGGGTTTGGTGAGTTGTAACATTTCTATTGGTTCATTCATCATTCTCCTTTCATATTTTCTTTTATTTCAAGGTTTAATTACCAACAAGGGGTTTGACCAAGGAAAACCTCTATTCCCTAACCCCACAACATTTTCCCCTCTTCTTGTGTGTGATTTGTAAAGCTAGGTTGCATATTTTCCAAGAAGAAAAGTTGGATAAAAGTTATCAAATCCCTAAATTTGTCATCAAGCCTTGGAGAAGCTTGGAGAAGGTCTAAAGGTGGCAATTTGTAGTTTCAGATCTGGAAACAGTTCAAAAAGAGTAGAGAAAAATAAGAGGAACAAAATTAGGTCCCAAACTTCTAGAAAAGTAGAAGTGGACTGATTCACCACTAGTGGCGAATCAGTCCCACTATACACGCTTGACAAAGATTTTCACAAATCTGAATACCCTTTTGGTTGAAACTTGAAGTAGAATTGATTCTCGCAGCTTGGAAAATGAGTCCCAGTCAACCATGATAGTAGATTTTCTAGCATTCTAGACCTTCACTCTTCCTTCTTTAGTCTCTTAGGTACACACTATTGTGCCCTCAACACACATGCCTCGTTCAAAATGGGGACCCTCTTTTCCTTCGCCTTGACGGGTCATTTTTTCACTGCCTCATTTTGTGTGCCCCTATTTTGGTGTCCTTGATGGTCAATGTGCCTCTGAACTCTCATCTCAAGTTGACCATGTTTCATCCCCTCCATCTTAGTTAAGTCTTGGAGCCTTCCAGACTCTCCTTGGAAATTTTCTTCTGCTAGTGGCCCTGGGGCCTGGCAGGCCTGCCCTACTGGGTTTCCCTCGCTAGGTTTCCCCAGGGTGTTCATCGTTTTGAATGGCAGAAGGCTCCCACCTTCTCGAACCCCAGGCCCCGATTCCTTGTTTTCTGCCAGTTTAAACTTGCAAGTTTTAGACAGCCTTCGCCCATGCCAAGTCCGGTCCATCGGACTTCCCTCCTCGGAACTTTGTTCTTTCTTCGTCGTTTCCTACAACTAACCTAAGGCATCTTTCTTCCCTCTAGACTTCATGTTCCCTTTCGCCGATGGCTTGGAAATGAAGTTTTTGATGGTCGATCTGCAACGTCTTACCAGCCCCCGAGTCCTAGACCTCTCACCGCCATCCAAGAATTTGTACTCCACCAACCCAACAACCGGCCATATGGGCATTAAATGCATGTCTGGGTATAAATATAGGATTCAACCTATCATTTTCATTTTTTAGGTTTTCCAGAAGAGATCAGAGTGCTTGCTAGAGGAGATCAATGCATCTGTCACTTGCCGCCCTCGTGTCGGGAATCATCATTGGACCTTCCTTAGTTGATTTCACACCTTCTCCCATCGGACTTTCAAGGTAGGTTTGTCATCCATTCCACCGAGAGGTTTTTTAAGATTTTACACCTAAAATAATGAATAAACATGGGGTAAAATGCATTTAATTGATAAAATACCACAAAACCCACAAAACCCATGTCTTCAAATTTTGAAGAACCTCCAAAATCACCCCTGAACATCAGGTCGAAACAAAATCACGCCACTATCATTATTTGTACAAGGTGTTCATGCCCTCCGAGCTTGTTCCCTCATGCCGCTATTTAAAACTTAGAAAAGAAGAACTTTTTGAAACAGTGAAATTCCCTATCGGGCCTGCCACCCTGGACATCTATCGACCGATCGCCATTAAAACACTCAAAACCCGGCCTCCATTTTAGCCTCCCAAGCCCGCCTCATTGGGACTCCCTTGTCGGGTTTCCCCAAGGTGTTCGCCATTTCAAATGGCAGAAGGCACCTTCCTTCTCGAACCCCGGACCCTAGCTAGTCAATTTCCGCCTATTGAAAATTGTAAAACTTTAGACTGTTGTTGTCTGCTCTGGGTCTAGTCCACCAGACTTTCATCCTCGAGATTCTATCTTGCCCCCACGGTTCCCAAACGGTGAAGATATTGCACCTTTCCTCCCTCTGGGGTCCATATTTCCTTTTGCAGTCAGAAGAATTCAAACTTAAGTGAACTGTGTTGCCATGTTGTCGGGTCCTGATCCATGGGGTTCTATTTGCGGGCCATCGTGGAGTCTCCACCATTTGAAATGGCCATGGGGTGGTGTATCCCTACCTCTCGAGTCCTGACCCTCCATTCACTATCCCTACTTCATTCGGGCTCTACCCGTCGGGGTTTCGTTCACCTTCATCCGATGCAAAAAGGGTGAAGTAGGCCCATCTTCCTGAGTTCCAGGTTCTGCCCCTCCATTCACCGGGTCACTTATCAAAGAAAACCAAGTGACCAAACACTTTGCTGGGTTCGGTCTATCGGGCTGCTCCTGTCGGGCTTCCATGCAATGATGGTCATTTTGAACGGAGTTCTGACCTCAGAACTCTATTTCTTCCAGGCCATTGCAAACAACAAACTCTTGATGGCTTTTTGCCCCTCAACCTCTGGGAGCTCCAAGATTGATCGAAAGGACTTCAAATTTGAAAACCAACCTCGAGTCACATGCTCAAATTTGACCCTCTTTGACACAATTCTTTCAAACCATCAAAATGTGAATACAAGAGAAATCACCCAGATTGCCCCCAGCCAATTCTCCATTTCAAAACAACATTTCTACCAAGGAAGTCCGGCCCCTTGGGCCCGGTTTGTCCAAAATCCCTTCAGAAAAGGACTAATGACATCTGAAAGTAAATATTTCACTTCATTAATCATATGATGTCTAATTGGATTTTGTCCACGGGATTTTGACTAATGATAATGCTTTTGTAATTGGTTGCACTCATTATGTCTATGTTGTAGGATATATGGAATTGGGTGCAAGTCCTTCGGGGGCAGCTGCATAGAAAGACAAAGGAAAGAAAGTAGGCAAGACTCCTCGTGGAAAAGAGGATAAAGACCAGATGAAGTTCCAGTTTTAGGGTGATCCTCTACGTTCAAAAATCGTCATGGACTGGAAGGAAATCATAGACACCAATATCGGCCATGTCGATATTGATGAATTCAAACAAAGGGTCAGGGTTCACCCAAAGACTGACAATGCAAGATTGATCAAAAAAAGTGGGATTGCAAAAGCAGTAGGCTTCCCCCCATCTCTCATGGCCCCTGAATTGGTCATGGCTTGTCGGCAGGCCTACGAGCCACAAACACGAACCATTATCGATAAAGATGGGAACATCCTCGCTGATATGTTAGCTGAGGGAATTACTAGAAATTTCCACATTCCTACCTTTGAGGAGATGGAGGTGCCCACCATGGAGGAAGGAAAGGAAACCTGGGATGAAAACCTAATGGGCTACAAGAAATTAGTAAATCAGTACTAGCTCAAGGAGAAAAAAGGCAGTGCTACAAAGGTTCCTCAAGAGCTCTTTTGCAGTGATTTCTATGAGGACTACCATGACCTAGTAAGCATGTTGAGCAAGGTGATGGGCCTCCCCACTATTGTGTTTTTCCAAGAATGGATGGTGTATTTTGTTGAACAAATCCTCCATGGGGACGAAGATATCACCACAAAATCCTCATTCTACTGGGAAGGCATCATAAGCGATTGCTTCCACAAGTAGTTTATGAATGTGAAGAAGAGCTCTAAGCTCTACATGACCTCCTATCTAGTCTACTCACTGGTTGAGCAGAGGCAGTATAGCGGATTATTTGTAACACCCGATGAGGATCCGGGTCAAAGATTGAAGGTCTATGACCGATATCCCCAGCTATAATTCAGAAACTTCAAAAAGGAATATTTTAGGGTGAATGACACCTTCATCGGCCACATCATCAGGTTGCTAGGAGGAGATTTTGAGAGAAGGGTCTCACATAGCACACGAGCGTTCTTGAAACAATACACCTTCCTGTTCATGCAGTTCCCCAAATTCACATATATTTGTGCCCAAGGTTTCACAAAAAGGCGAAATAATCTGTCCTGATACCCCAATGACCAGATTATACTATTAGAACTCTCCCGATAGCTGCAGCATGTGCATACAGTCCTCGGTAGTAAACTTTGGCAAGGATCCCTTATCCCTTAGCCTTCAGTTAGAGGATGTATAAATTACAAACTTCCCAGTGTGCTGGGAATTCTAAAAAAAGGAATTGGTGGAGTAACATTTCCGCCTACACACTGCTCGCCCATAGGTGCACCCATATGGGCATGTAAGAAAGGCACTAGGACTAGAGTATGCCCACCTACATCACATTGATGATTTCTGGGTAGATTTCCAGGATGACAAAGAGGTGCATGCAAGAAATTACATGAGGATGACCGTGTACTTCATGAGAAGGGTGTAGTTGTTTCCTACACTAGACCAGTTTGAGGAAGATGAAAGCACCATTATGGATCCTAGATATAACACAATCACTAACTTGCCACTGCCTGTAATAGATTGGGATGAGTAAAAGGTCGATGACTTGGATATTGTAACTAAACCAATCATGGCTCGTAATGAGGAATGGGTTAAGGGACAAGTAGCCCGATTAAAGTAACAAGGGTTTGTCTTGACATATGAAGGGCTCAAGAGTGAGCCTAGTTCCATAGAAGATGTCGCCGCTAGAACTTCAATGGGTGGTACATCCAAAACTGCTCCACTCACAAGATCAAAGAAGAGAAAAGGGGTTGAAACAGAACAGTCTCCAGACCCCAAGGTTTATTCAAGGAAAGATTAAGGGGGCTCACCCTCTAAGAGGCCCAAATAAACAAGAAGCATCGCAGAGCTGCCAACAGTTCAAGAGGGTGAGGAAGAGAAAGAAAATCAGCCAGAACTTCCTTCGGCTCCCCCTGTTTTGACTGCCCTGCCATCTGTTTCCCAAGCCATGGTCACCACATCCCCACCTATGGTGGACATCTCAGCCCATCTCACCTCCTCACCCCCAGTTAGGCCCATAATAATGATTGACTCTTCCTTCACCACAACTACTCCACTTTCCTTCGCCGCCATGTCACCTACTACATCACTCCCATTGGTAGTAGTGACAACACTAATACTTGCACTCACATTACCAGAGGCTTTCTTGCAGCACATGTAGAATGTTCCCTCCAAAATTTCTCAGATCTTTCTAGATCCCACCATTCAAGCTTCCTTAGTGTGGGTCCTCACCAGTGCTACACATTCGCAACCTCCAATAGAACCACCAACAATAGAGGCCACAATGTTAATTCTAAAGAATGGGAGAGGCAGGAGAAAGAAGCCTCGAGGGAAATGGAGGAGGAAGCCGACAAATACCATGAACAACTAGAGTATGAACACCGGCCGATTGACAGGGTGGTTCACAAAGAAGAAGAAACAGGGTCTTCCAAGAGTGGAGACGAAGAGGAGGGTATAGGGGGTAAAACTGTCATACAAACCTTCGATGATGGTCTCGAAGAGGAAATGTCAAGACAATTGAAGCATGATGAAGAAGGGCAAGAAGGTGACAGGGAAGCAGAGGATGTAGAACTCCCTATAAGGGAATAGCTAGAAGATGTGCCACCTCCCTATAGAGAAGAAGTAGATATAGAAGAGGACAAGGCTGAGGAGCTTGTGCACGAGGACAAACTTTCAAAGAAAGGAAAGAAAAGGAAATTGAGATAGAAGAAATCCCACAAGAGTGATTGCCTACTAAGCCTCCCATCAAATGCCTCACATTCACCCAAGACTCTGATGAGGAAGAAGGAGACAACACAAAAATGGAAGAAAGGGCTCCCACGAGTGAGCAAACAGAGATCTAGACAAAGGAGGGTGAGGGTGATCAAGAATCACCCAAGGGAAAATTTACTATGCCCGAATGGCTGGAGCGGTAGCTTGAAAAGAAAACTCTTGCCCCAAAGTATCCAAGAGCAAGGATAGAGGCTATCCTGGCCCAAGCACATATCTCAACTAGGAAGGAGAAGAAGCCCAAAGTTAGATCCAAGGTGACGATGGATGCTTCCAGGCCCCAAACTATGCAAATAGCAACATCAGTGGTAGACCAAGAGGGAGTAAGCTATAATTTCTCCACCATTAACTTGGGAACTACTATTAGAGAGAAAAAGGTGGAGCATCTTGAGGATTCAATGGCTATGATCGTTCACCTAATACAACAGGATAAAATCTCAAAGGATGAGCTTAAAGCATAGGTAGCCACCTTGATAGATTACATCCAACAATGGTCTTTAGTTGAAGACATTCCTACCACATCCGCAGCTCCACCCCAACTGTTGTCCAAGGAAAAAATTGACAAACTGGAAAAGAGAAAGAATTTGGACAAAACTACAGAGAGCTGGTTCCGACAGGTCCTATACGTCGGGAACATGGGTATCAGTCGGGCTGTTTTAATAGCCAACAAGTTCTTGGATTTACAGCAGTCTCTGGAAGGCACAAAGAAGCTCTACACTGACTTCCCTATGACGTATAATTCCACTTATCCAAAGATTGAGGCCATCCTCCGACTACCAAAAGCCACATGGGAAAACAAGTTCGCACTAAAAAGGGATGATCATTGGCTAGTGGATGTGTGGAAGTGGAACTTTGATAATAGGAAAGAAAGGCCAGAGTAGATAATTGGTAAAGTGGATCTAGATATTGAATGGGTCAAAGAAATTAGGGAGGATTGCACCTGATACTTGAGGCTAATCATGGGATATGACATGCCTGTAGTGCAAATTGATCCAGAAAAGATAAAGCCCCATTTCAAGAAAAGGGTGGAGGACAGGATGTTAGATAAGATAACAATGGATTTCATGAGTTTTTCTGCCCGCGCCTTCACCCAGTCAGAGTTTCTCAGAGATCACACCAGCAAATATGATGAAGAGTGGAAAAGACTTGAGGACAACTCCAAGGAATGAAGTTATCCATTGTTGCGGTCCGAGATCATGGAAATCGACATACTCTAGCTGGTAATCTTGAAATTAATGGAGTATGCAGCTTTGAAGAAGCAAGAAGGCAGCCCTATTATCAGTGAAGAACTTCTAAATCAATAGCTACATCAAAAAGAGAAATCAGTATAAGACAAAATGCTACAGTGTTGTCACTAGAAGACAAAATAGGGATGAGGAAAAAACTATATTTTAAATTGTAATATATTTGGGGGGTAGGTAGAACCCTAGTTTGTAGTGAATCTTGGCCACACAATAATATTGAATCTTGGCCATTCGTTCTACTTTTTGGGCACTATAAATAGGGGGTCTCCTCTCATTTTCAAGGAGATTTAAGTTGTTGTAAAGACATGCTGCAGAAATTTATTATGAAAATACATTGACTTGGTGCATTTTTTGAGTTCTTCGCATGTTTCATGATTCAATCTCCATTGTTAGATGCTTTATTTAGATTTGCATTTTTGTTCTAGTTAGATTTACACTGCTTAAATAGATTTTGGTAACTTTTTTCCGTAATCATGAAGATTTTTGATGTGTAGATGCCTTCCTAGTCCATACTTTTTATTGCTTGCTACTGGTAAATAGCTGTGCAAAGTTAGTCTAGGCTTGAATTCAAAGCTGCTCCACACTTTTATCTTTGTTCATGCATGTATATGGTGAATGAATGGTGAAATACATGTAGGCCTTAGAATATAGCACAAATTTCATGAGACTATGAATTTTCTGGTTAAGTGAAATTATGTTTGAAGGAAGTTGTCCACGGAAAGAACTCCATGATTACTATTCACAGTTAGTTGCAGATCCAAGAAACTTCCCTCTTCCCTACTCTTTTTCCCTTTTTTTAGAAAACAGCTTGTGCTAAGGTTCATTGCACATTGCAAATCCAAAACATAAGGAAAATATTGAAGTTTTAGATTGTTCTTTGAACCTACAACAAAGTGCACCTTAACTCCCACCTCAAAAACTTCAGATTTTAATGTTCACTCTATATCCAGCTATGTAAGTCTGCCCTATGATTACCAGCAAGATCACATGAAACATCAATTAAGGAGTTCCATGCAAGTCATGACCTGACACCTGAGAGACCTTGCGGATATTTTCAGCAACTTTCATGTTGGAGATTTACTTTCAAGAGAGGTAGTACACATACGCACTACCTATGTTGAGAAAGTGTACAAAACACCCATCAACACACACTTTCTATTTCCTAAATTTTTGTTGTATTTTTTTCATCATTCTAGGTCATTTAGACTTAGTTTGCATTCAATTAGGGTTTTACATTTCAACTTGCATTGCATTTTCTTTTCCAAGTCTAAGCTTCGTGCAGAACTTCTCATTAGATCATATTCATCTCCTAGGATAGCCCAATTGCAAGATTTCAATCTCCTTTGCATTGAGATCTCTAGGGTTATCCTTGAGTGGAATCACTTTGAAAGTGGGTTCAAATATTATTCATCATCCATTCCCATTTTTAATAGGTTCCACTTCTAACCAATGCTTCAAGTTTCATTGGGCTTTGTTTCTATGTGGGAGGAGATTTATCCTTCTTCTTTCATTTTCCTTTCAGGGGCTTTTATCCTTCACTGATATTCTTTTCTCTTTTTCTAAATAATGAATGCTTTCTTTTTCTTCTCTTCTTCTTCTTCACTATTAATGTCCATAATATCCACCTTTGATTTCTTTTCTCTTGCCTTATCTCTAGAGGCTTAAGGAATTCTCTTCTTTTGAACTAGTTTAGTTCCTTCCTCCTTTTCTTCTTCT
Organism: Sequoia sempervirens; assembly: GCA_007258455.2. Lineage (NCBI taxonomy): Eukaryota > Viridiplantae > Streptophyta > Pinopsida > Cupressales > Cupressaceae > Sequoia > Sequoia sempervirens. The sequence continues at coordinate 312,261,178 of VDFB02075321.1, forward strand.
TCTTCATCCTCATACCCAACACACCTTTCTCTTGTGGATTTTTCTTTCTTTATCCTCTGTAGAGGATTTTATTCTTTCATGAGGGCACTAGTAGACTCTTTCCTCTTAGATCCAACAAAAAATTTAGTCATGAAGGACTTAGGAGCAATTGAAGAGGGGGTGGAGGTCCTAACTGATCTCCTTGTGCTTGGAGTTCCTACTAGAGGGGTAGATATACCTTTGGAATTCTCCACAAGGCATTTTGGTAAACCTATCATTTCAACCATATGAGCCTTCATCTTCTCCATATTATTTTGAATCTCCTTCTTTTTGTTATCCATGTGTACTACACTATATTTTTCTTCATATATGTGCCATATCTTTCTTCTTTAGGATCTCTAGGCATACTCAACATGTTTTCTTCTAGACTGGTAATCACATCCTCTCCTACCTCATATCTCATTCTAGAGATCTATATTATCCTCAGATCAACAAATTCCATCATGTAGTAGTCTTTGTTGACCATGAAGATGATTTCATTTTCATACTTCTCAACAACACTTTTGGGAATCCTTTCCCTTGCTTGCATTTTTTTCTAATTTTTTTTAAATAAACCCCACAATGTAAGCTTCTAAGTATTTGCATTTCCCAATCTTCTTATATAGTCTATAATTTGAATTAAAACTGGAATATCCTTTAACCATACAACGTTCTTTGTTCCTGGAATTTCTCTAAGAAAGTAATATAATAAACATATGATCAGGGTAACATACCAAAAATGGTACCAACACTCTTTGGTCTTTTATATATTTTCCAACAACTATTGCCTTAAAAAAATTCACAAGTCCACATCCATGCCTCTCTTCAACATCTCATAAGTAGTATTGTTATTGTAGAAACAAAATTTTCTCTATTTTTGAAAAAAATATTGTATCCAATCATCATAGAAGCATATTTCACAGCCGATTCTTTAATATCCTTAACTGTTAGGTCACGTTTATCAAACTTTGCATAGTTAAATTCATTACTACTCATTCTTGGGTATATGCAGGATCATGATGGGCCAAAAAAGTGGCGATATGATGGGTATGTGGTGACGGGCTTTTTACACACAAAATTGATGAAATGAGTGGGTTTTTAAGGATATTCTCGGTTTCCACCAATATAAATTATGCTTTAATTTGAATTTAATAAATAATTATTACTCATTTTCTATTTGAATTACAACTAAAGTCCTAATTGATAGGTGATTGAAAAACATTTATAGCTTTCAAACAGTATCACATTTTTTGAATATGAAACATACCACATTCTATACTTCTCATACAATAGGATTAAAAAAAATGAATTTCATGAAGTTTTGACCAAGTTATGGTGCATTACAAGTTTTTATGTTTTTAAAAATTTAATAAAAATTCATAATTAATTATTTACTTGGAAAAAAATTACAAAAAAATATGCATCACATCGGGACATGATTCCTCTACTTATATCTAAAATCTTATAAAAAAATATTATCATTTTATTGTGGTTAGGGTGGTCAGACAGACACCTACTTCTTTATTTTTCCCTGAAATTTAAGTATTCTGCATTGAAATTTCAAAATTTCACCAAATAGATTTTTATTTTTTAAATAAACCTAGTAGTTTAGAAACTACATTCAATTTGCTACAGATTCTATTCTTACATATTTTTGAAATAATATAGATAACTTATTCAAATTTTTATGTCAAGTTTCCTAACTCGATTTTTCTGAATTTTTGCCACTTAAGGGCATGTTTTTTCCATTATGATCCTACACAAACCCTATTCACAGATTTAAGAGCCAAAACTAGTCTTGTTGAGCATAACCCTGTCACAAACCTAATGGTTTCCTTGTTGATAAAATGAGAAATATCCAACCAAATAAATTTGTCATGAATTATGCTCAGGACATATCTAATACATTCATCAATGTAGCAAAAGATAGGAAATTTGTTCCAAATATCTAGTTACTTTTCCGTTAAACTTTCATAGTTTGGTTTCTACTCAAAATTATTGCCAATTAGCTCATTTACCCATACTCCCAACTTTGAATGAGTGTATTCTTCTATTTTAGCATGAATATAGATTATAACCTCCTCAATATGTAATATACCAAAAGGAATACTTGAGAACAAACCTTTTGGGTCTGTCACCTTGGATTGATCAAGGTCTTTCTTGAACTTGGGACGAGGTCGATACACAACTTTAACCACTTGAGGAGTAAAAATCTTGAAATACTTCTAAACTAGAGAAAAGCAAGAAACTATAAATACATTTGAATCCTTGTTGGTTAGGGTTTTGTGCAACACTTTGAAAACACTTCACTTCACTTCTGCTCTATTCTTCACTTTTCAATAATTTGATCATAAATGAACTTTTCATATGTGAAACCACTTACAAACACCTTTTGGATGACCTAAAATACATTAAATACATTGATTTGAAGTTAGGTCAACAATTTGGTAACCTTAACTGTATCATCACAGGCACCTTAGATCTCTCCATAATTTTTTGCATCAAGAGATTTTTCACTAGTGATTTCACCAATAGATCGAGCATATCAAATCACACCTTGTATCAATGTGTTGATGGTATTAGCACCATATCTTTGGTGGTCTTAAATATTTTCTAGTAAAACTCCCCTTGAGCCAAAGCTCTTTATTTAGTTTTAAAAAAATTCTACACCAAGAGTGCACAAACTCACTTTTCTCTTCATTCTCATCTTTTCTTCAAGATTGTATACATCTCTTCATCTTAGTTGGATCAACATTCTTACCACATTATCCTTCTTTTGTGAAACAGAGGGTTTCACATTCTTAATTCTGTAAAACTTGCTATGTGTCTTGGTTTGTTGCATTTGTAACAAGTGACACCTTTTTTAACAAGCTCACTTCTTACAATTCTAGATCCACATCCATTAGTCTTATGTCCAAATCTATTGCATCTATAATAGTATTTGTTGAATTATTTAAACATTATGCCATTATTATAGCCATTCATCATATGATTTCTACATTCACTAGCTCTCTGACCAACTCTCTTGCATATATAACACTAACTGGGAAATGATTGAACATTCTAATTCATTACTTCTACATTATAGCCTTATTTCAAATTTATTGCATGAATAATAGTAACCATTGAAAGATAAATACCTTTTTGCATTAGGTTGTTTGATAGGAGCCCTTTTAAAATATTTCTTTTTTCAAACTTGTTTTGCATTGCTCTTTTTGTCATTCTTCTTCTCAGCATTGTTTGGGGTTTGATCTATCTTTGAACTTTCTCCTTTCTCAAACCCTAATCCTTCTTTGTATTTAGAACCCTTTTGATTTGCAATCATCTCATCAAGTATTATGGAGCTCTTCTTAAATTTTTCTTCTTGAATCCTTGCTTTCTTCAGATCTGATCTCAAAGTTACAATCTCTTGTTCAAGCTTTGAACATTGTTCAGATTTATCTTTCAGTTTGGCATTTAGACAGTCTTCAATTCTTTTTCCTTCTTCAACTTGCACTTTTAAATTAGTGATAATCTCATTTGATTGCTTAATCTTCTCATTTGTTTCTTTGACTCTATAGTTTTCTTGAGTTTCTCTCTCAACTTCTTAGTACATTCATCTACATCACTAAGATCCTTTTTCAAATCTTTATTATTGTCTTCTTCTTTATCCAAATCTTCAAGATTTGACTTGAGTTCACCTTCCATGCCAACTTTAAAATCTTCTTCAGTAAACCCCTCAGGGATTATCTCTTCTAGAGGAATAGGATACTTCCTTGTAGCCATGTGTTCAACCTCCAAGATCTATCTCAATGATCAAGCCAATTGAAGGAACCAAGCTCTGATACCAATTGTTGAACACCTGGAATACTAAGGGAGGGGTGAATTAGTATTCACAAAAATTCATGAACTTCATCAACTTAAATATCCATTCAATGCATCACATTAAACTTGTAGTAATAGAAAGGAACATAGAAAGCATGCATCATATCAAAGAACAAAAGAACACCGGTTTTATATGGAAAACCCAAAAAGGGAAAAACCACAATGAGGATTATCTCACATTATATTATAACTGATTATAAGATATTGCAGAATGGCTCACTCCTAGGTGGACTGACTATCTATATAATAGAAGAAATGGCTCACTTCCAGGATAGAAAAGAGGATGGTTCACTGTTAGATATTTGAACTGATACAATGCATCTACAATATGATCAAGATATTTCCATTTAATCCATGTAAACTAACTTAACACACTTCATTCTTCACCACTTGTCATCTTCTTCGCACATTTTCTGCTTTCGATCTCACCGCATAATTATCTCTCATCTCATACATCACACCACACATCACATGTAACTCTTTGCACAATTAATTAACCTAGCACATATATATATCACTTATAACACAAACATAAATTAGGTCAGCCTAATTAGATGTATCATGCAATACCTCAATTTGTTGGCTCAAAACTCAACCATAGATGCTTCACAGAATAATACAAAACATGTGACAAATCAAAATAGGTTGGTAGGGACCTATCATTACTCTCATAAGTCCAATCCATACATCCTTTAATTTATCACAACCTCAAAACCTTTAGTTTGGCACCGTTGGTGAAGCAACAATAGGATGAATCAACTATTCATCCACAACTTGACATGTGTATAGTATCCAAAGAACTTGACACATGGAACAAAGATACTTCAGACATTTGTAAACACTCCCTCAAAACCACATACCATAATAAGCATTCACTGTGGAATGTGGAGTATTCCAATCAGGTACTCTATCATTGTAACTTTGCCATATCTAGAGCGATACTCTATCAACTCCAACTTCAATTACAGAGGGATTCAATATGTGAAACCTTAGATTTAGATTCTTCCAACATATACACCAAAATTACCTTAGAACTACATGACCAGATTCTTCTTAGTGGAGCAATGTGGACCTCAAAATTGGTTCACTATACACTGAAAACTATACTCTAGGACTTAGGAAATTCTACAAACATTTGGTCTATTCTGAACCAAAAAAAATACATCTATATAATGGGTTACCATCACTACATTCAATCATTCTCATCATACATCAGCTATAAATCAATGTTGACATCAACGACAACACCATAGTAACATCATCTTCCATACATCCACAAATCTTCCAACACTCCTTGTTGGCCAAGATGAAATGTGTAAACATGAAACATGCAATGACCATAATGAGTTAGATTCAAAACATCTATGGTAAGCGAGAATCAATGCGATTCAAATCAAGAGATAATCTAGACCTATTTTACCTTAGCATGGTTCAAAGATTTGGCACAAAACCTCCACACATCAAGTTGACCTAGCAAACACTTAACCTTCCATGCATTAACTCTAGATCACAAGAAATACTAGAGAGACCAAATAACAATATGTGGATCACTTTACAAGCATTACATTATATTCAAAAACATTCTCATACACCCCTTTTATAACTTCACGCTAAATTATGTTGGTGCAAGCAAACAGACATTGAACCTACCATCTCTTGCAAACCTAGAAGAAACAGACTTGAGATAAGACATTCAAAACCATACTTGTAGTACATCTCAACACCTAAAACTTGAAATGAGAAAACATATAGATAAATTTATCTCATCCTCCAAACTACAAGATCATAAAAAATAACTACGGAGAAGTGTAGATAATTCCCTTGAGCCTTTCTGACTACAACAACATAGTCTTCATTTTGCTATCTTTGGAAACATTTATGGTAACTTCTATGTTCCAAAATTAGGAGCATTTATGGATCACACTTGTCTCTATCTAACTTCTAAACCACAAGGTCATGGTTTCAAATGTGGAGTAATGTGGAGCAATCTGTAGAGATTCTTTAGTACCACTTCCTAAGCCTTAGACTACTTGAAAACCTTTCAAAGATTATTTCACAACTTATTCAATTATTTACATCAAGAGATAGAGAATAAAATATTCACAACACCATAGACAAAAATTATAGCTTTTTTTATCAACAAAAAGAAACCATATCTTCTCCATAGTAGCATACATTTCAATCTGTCAAATTCCACCTATTCATGAGGAATAGAAGAAATGACACAATTATGTACAACATGCTCATAACATTCATCATCATGCCCACAATTCACAAAACTTCTAATCAACAAACGGATTGCGTCACTTGCAGCCTTTCACATTACCACTCTATTGACATCAATGACAACACATGCAACATGGATCTCAATAAATTCATCACCTTTTCAGATAGCCTACTTGCACTCTTGTAACCCAAATTATCCATAACTAGTGATACAAAGAATCCCTCAAATACAATATAATTTAAGTATAAATAATGCATATCCTATATGTGTGCTCAATATTGAACATGTATTGGTACTCCTTCAATATCATGAAATTTGAGTTGTGTGGCAGCACTCTAGATAGGTCTTCCACTATACAACAAAATATGACAAAGCATAGAATACCATTTAAAGTAGATTATTTTATCATCTACCTTAATTGATATCAAAACCTTATGGATTCATCTACTATTAAGGTGGAAAAATTAAATCTCATATTCATATTCCTATATTGAATATCACCTACCATCACCATTAGGTGCACAAGCATTTGTGCCTTACAGTCCACAACTAGAACTTGACAAGAGGAAAAGTTAGTTTTTATGAAGTAGTCCTCAAGAATATCATAATTGGATGGATCAAATTCACCTTTATCAAGCCTCACAAGTATTATATTGTGATCTCTCCCTCTATTGTTAGGTCACCACATAATCCTATAACTATGCTTATTCCTAGAAAATTCTCCACATAGTGAATCAAAATCTATAGGGATATTTGTAATTAAATTTAAGTTAAATAATTCACACATGAAATTTATATTGACTCTAGTCATAATACCACCAAGTTGTTCAAAATTATCTTGGACATTGGATCATAATTTCTAGAAATAACCCTTACCAATTTCATATTGGTAAATATATTTATTCTCAAATGAAGATGCCAAGTTGTTTTACCTTTCCATAATAGGGACACATGTCAGCAAAGTGTATGAATGAAACATTAATTGCACTTGCTTTTAGAACTTTCAAAGTATAGAAAATATGTGTTGCAATGATAGCAATACATGTGCCAATTATTCATTTCTATTCTTCATGACTTGAATATTTTAATTGGGCCCATGCTGAGTATGCACCATGTGTCATTATAGTGCATAAGTGAAAATTTATATTTTTAATTTTATAGATATTTCTTTAAGATAAGAAAATTTTCTACAAAATAGAAATCTGCCATCTGTACATAATATTACATTTATGCATTAAACAAAGCTATGCATCAGGGATGACACATGGAAAATGAGCATAAAAATGCAACTTCATTAAGTTTGACTATTTATAGCCAAGTCTACAAATAACTTATGCACTACCAATCAAATGACAACAAATCATTACTGCAGGGACCCATGAGCATAAATACGATGGTGAAGCTAACACACAAAAAGATCCACATGGTTTTATAGTATAGCGCACAAGTGCAACTTCAAATGGTTCAAAATATGAGAAAATGGACTACAAAATATAAGATTAATTGAATAGGATCCATCTATGTGGATTCCAAGTAGGCAATAGTGGGGTCCACCATACACACATACCTATTGGGGTTTTAAGTGAGTTTCAAAGGCACGTGCTTAATAGGCTTAGTTGGTCAACTAAACAAAGGGTTCAACAAATATATGATAATGAAGGCTTGAAAGGATAACTTAAAAGAAATTTACCATAGGACTATAAAATAAAGTAAAAAGATATTTGTGAGGGTTTAGCTTTTTAGGTTAAATATTGTAAGCCCTTTAAATCTTGCATAAAAACCTAGAAAGTTTGAACTATTATCAATAGGAAGGATGGGGTTAAAGTTAGGATAAGTATTGGCTTATGAATATTACCCTCAACTAGAATTCAAAGAATTTATGAAAAACTATAGAAGAGTAAATGATGTCATCTTCATGTGGTTAGTTATAATAATGGAAGGAGATAATGCTAGAGGCTATAAGATGAGGCTAGAGTTAATTTTGACAGACATGGAAATCAATATATTCAATTCCCAAAATTTGTATATATTTGTTGAAGGTTTTCCCAATGCTTTGCAAAATCTTTCAAGATATTGTAGTAATAAAATTATCTTTTTGGAGATAACTAGATAACAATTTGAGTCACATAAGCTCCTAGAATCAAATAATAGAGGTATGGTGAAATTTTAAATCATCATTAGATTGTATGCTTGTGCCCATTGGAAAATACCAAAGCCTTTAATAAATAATTACAATTGCATAACATATACCTATATGAGGCCATACCAAACTTTGACCCTATTACCAAAATGGAGAAATGAATGTCTCCTACATTGGTACATATTGCTCATTTAGACAAACTTTGGGCTGATTGTAGTGATAATAACAAGGCCAATAAGAGGAGTTATTGCAAATTGAATACTAAAAAAATTAAGACCCTAGGAACTCAAATTTCTAGATCAATTTAAAGATGATGGAATAGTCCTATATAGTGCCTATGAGATGCAAGGAATTTTCAAGGAACTAATTTTTATCTCAATTTGTTTGAGATAGAAGTAACTTTTGTAAAGTGTTTTACTCAACATATTTTTCATAATAGTGGAAATTGTTTGGTTTAATATGTTAAGTTAAATTATGGAAATGAAGAGTTACTCTAACCTTTAATAAATATGCAGGGTGATCCCACAATACTGGTTTTCAATATTTGGTCAAACTGAACACTAAACTATTTTTTTCTAACTAAATCTTCACTTTCGAGCACCTATAGCGGCTTAACTGTGAGGAATTTGAAGATGATGCAAACTAGTGATTTGTGACATTTTTTCTGTAGATTCTAAATATATTTTTTTCAAAGAAATTTTTGGAATCGGATATCACCTCTTCCAGTAGTTTTTCAATAAACACCATTTTAAGGAATTGATGCTCACCATACTTAATTTTTTTTTCCATGGGGAAAGGATAAAATTATGCTTTTTCAAATTTAGATTTGTAACTTCACAATATCTAGTGCTTCCAATTGGTTTCATAGTGTTTTATTAAATATTTTTTTTCCTTAATCAGAGTTTGGGAATTTCAAACCAATTACAAGATTACGGACATAAGAAGTAGGACTATATAACACATCACTTTTCGTGTTAATGTATCAAATTTTTGTTATTTTTTGGATCGAGGACTTAAATATCCAGTGCACTCATATTTTTTAAAATAAGTATAATCTTCTATTTTTTTTCCACGTCTTGAACAAAGAGCTTGATTTTCAATGAAAAACCATTCACAAGAAATAAAAATAAATATAATAATTAAACTAAATTTATTTAAAATTATACTTTTGGGAATGTTATAATAGAGACTACTTACAAAAAATAAATTTTAAATGAATTCATTTGATCCTCTAAAACGTAAATTAAAAGTGGTTTTTTATCAATATTTTGATAGGTGTAAAGGAGACTAAGTTATAGGTATGGTTTAAAACTAGTGAGGTTCTATCCAAGGGTGTTTTATTTAAGGTAGTTTGATCAAACCCTCTTCAATTGAAATGCTTTAAATAGAACTTTTTCAGGCTTAAATCATTATATTTTCTAAAAATATGTGATTTCAGCAAAAATCAGAATCTCCCAAATATTGTAAATCAGCTTTGTGGGATCACCTTGCACCTAAAAGAAAGGGAGGGTATTAAAATTGAAACACTCTTAGTCAAGAAAAGAAGAATACACAAAGCTACAATAATTAGATAAGAGGAGTGACCAATATCTACAACACCATGAAAGGTAGTTGGGGAAATCATCTTCACTCTTGATCTAACTATCACCTTTATGCCTTAACAACCAAGTCTTACTATACCAACCATATTTCCATCTACAACTATACCATGAATTCTAGCTGCACAAACAGTTTTGTAAAAACATAGGCAACCTATTATAAGTACTCTTACTACTCTCATCAAGAAAAACCTATTTTTTTCACCACCATCATTATCAACTATTGAAAGAATGTAAAAAGAGATGGATAAAAAATAACTAGCCCAAGAAAAAGTAAGTAGTTGAGAAACAATTACTTCTAAATGAAAGGAAGTTGTAAATGAAGAGGAAACCATTTTAGTATCTATTGAAATAAGAATGTATGAGGCTTAGCAGATAATGGAGGAGTTAGAAATGGGAGACAAAAAAAATCATTCACCTCAACCCATTTTTTAAGAAGCTAATAAAGGACTAGACAAAAGCCAATAAAAGATCCATATAAACACTATAACAACAAATATTATAAAGACACTAGCTATAACCATTCAAGTAAAAGAAAAAATAAGGGTACTAGGGAGAGAATTGACATAAAAAATTAAGAAGGTTGCACTTGTTTAACAAGAATTTGAAGAAATGAAGTTATCTTATCTTAGAGAAGGGGTTCTATTACAAAAAAAGAGAAAATTATTAAACCATAGCACTTGAAGAAGCTACAAATCTGAGTGAAGGAGATAATTTTAATTAGCTTGTGAATCCTACACATTCAATATTCCTAGAGCAAGAAGATGTGAAATAAAAATAAAAAATTTCCACTGCTTCATGTTTAGAAGCCAAAGCACATCAAAGATAGGCATAAGTGGAGGTTTTCCCTATTGATATAAAGAGTATTTTATAATAGATAGATATGTCTAAGCCAGAGAATTTTTTTGGAATATTATCATCAATTACAAGAGATACCTTTAGGAAAAGGATTGAACAAATTTCTACCTCAAGTATGGACAAAGATGGAAGGAACTAATGTTAGGGAATATTAAATTTCTACAATAAATATAGGATGTTCCAATATAGAGCAATAAGTTGTTGAGATATAATCTATTGTGGCTATTATTTCTTCCATGTTGTAGAAAAATAAGAAGAAATTAGATTTAAATGATAGATAGTTGAACTTCAAGCACATATCAAATAGCTAATAATCCTTTTTCAAGTTATAAGTGAAGCCTTCACCACCCCAATAATGATATTTTAGGAGGAAGGATATTCATTAGATAAAATGAAGAATATATCCACGGTCATTGAATACTAGATAAATAAGATAATAGGAGGAGAAATAATTAAGTGAGCAGTAGAATTATGGGAAAGTGTAATAAAATTGCGAGAGAATTAAAAAGTAGTTGCAAGAGTACAAACACAAGAAATAACAAAATGAAATAGAACCCCTTTGTTTTTAGCCATTGAAAGTATGAATGATCAAATTCTATTAAATGAAAACATCTTGAGTCACGAAACTATTCCCAAAATAAGACAATAGATCGAGTTATCAAAGTGGGATGAACATGTGATGAAAGAATGCATTCTAGAAATGAAAAATATAGAATAAAAGGAAAATTATTTGAAATTTGAAGATCTTATGTTATATAAAAATGAATGATCTTAAGTTTAATCCAAATGAAATTGATGAAGAAGATGCAATACAAGATTCATTCAACAAAATCATCACTAGCACATTGGACTATGATGTAAGAGCATCCAAGGTGAAATGGAAATCATGTGTCACAAAAAATATTGTTATTTCAATTTTTTCTATTTTCAATAAGGGCTTAGGGGTTTGAAGAATACATATTTTAATTTGCAGCATTATAATTTTTCCTTGTGGTGATTTGAAGAGGTAATTTTTGAAGGAATTATGCTTTCATACATGTTTCTAAAGCATCCCCAAAGGGAATATGATTATTGGGAATCCATTTACAAGAGGATACCACTTTTCTTACATGTTCTTGCATTATCTTTTGCATGCCTTGCATGTATTTGCATGTTGTTGCATGTATGGGTCACAATTGTGAAACCCAATCTCAATAAAATAGTCATAACATTCTCATACGGTAAAGAAATAAAGAATTTCAAAATGATCTGAAATCTAGAAACGAGGCACACCAAACCCAAAAATCATTTGAGGAAATTTTGACAAATGGCAGAGCATTGATAGGCAGAAAGTGATCGGTTTTCTTGGTGGTTTAGTGGAGGTTATTTTAAGAAACCAATAGTGGCTTCTTCTCACACAATTTCTATATATGGATACTACTCATTTGGTGAAGTTGGATTTGGAGGAGTTGTAAGTTTACATAATCAGATGTTGTCAATTTGAGCATAGGATGAATTCTCCAAGTGTTGCATATTTTTGTATACAGAAAGCCCATGTTGTAAGGGGAGCTTATGAACTTGTGCATATTGTAATCCCAATTCATATTTTCTACAATAAAATATAGTGTTTTGCTTTTTGCATATGTTGTGCTATTTTGAGTTGTGCTATGAGTTTTCATATTTGTAAGGGGAGTTTATTTGCATCAGTGGTATCAGAGTAGGATTTCCTAAGTGTGCAGGCAGAGTGCCAAACATGAGGAAGTGTGCACTGGGACCTGGGGGTGGAGTGTGTGTGGTGTGTAGACTAATCGTCAAATGTGAGGCGATCTATACCTAAAAAGTTGAAGATTGAGAGTGTGTAGCAAGTGTTTGACAAAATGCCAAAGAAGAAAGGAAATTTTTTTGTCATAGTTGTGTATGTAGGTGAATAGGAAGGAGAAAATATTGCAGAAGTATGCCTTGAGGAAGGTATATAGAGAAAGAGAGTGAGGAGGAAGAGAAA
>VDFB02075321.1:312273963-312332435 GCA_007258455.2 Sequoia sempervirens
GGGAAGGAGAGAGAAGTGAGGGAAAGAGAATTAGAGGGAAAAGTAGAGAGACAAAGATAAAGATAGAGATAGAGAGACAAAGAGAGAGAGAGAGATAGAGAGAGAGAGAGAGAGTTAGATAAAGGGATGGAGATAACTTGAGAGAAAGGTCTAGAACTTGTAAGGGATAAAAATGAGTGAGATAGAGAGAGAAGTAATACAACTTGTTGATTACTAAAATTTAAACTCTTGATTACTGAAATTTGACTAATTCTAAAATTTATGAGATCTTCCAAAAACTAGAATTTTCATTATAACTCCTAGAGATCGTAAACTTCTCTCAAACATCTTGAAACTATATACATGAAATATAACTTAAAGTATAAGAAAGTAAACGTCCATATGTAAATTTCAACTTATACTTAAATGTTTATTTCATGTATATAGTTTCTCTCAAAGATAATGAGAAGAAATAAAAAAGAGAAGAAAAATAAATTCGATGTAGATCAAAACGCGAGTGTGTTATAACATGCTCGTGTTTTGTCAATGCATTCACAAAACGCAAAAAGCTATGTCAAAACTAAGATATAACGTGCACGCATTATATCTTGCTTTGGCAATCCCCAAGCCTTGGGCTTGGTATTTTCCTTGGAATACCAACCCAAAGGCTTGGAGGGCATTCCTAACAACTAGAGACGTGTTTTTGTAAATTATATAATATTTTACACGTGGTTCAATGTCAAACAAGTTGAACACCTGGGTAATGTTAGGTTCTCTCTTGGCTATCCAACGATGTAATTTTTTTCACTTTCTGACAATGTTAAGCCTTTCATCTATAATTTCTTTTGTTTGTCTCTTTTTTGGAATTAATAGTGTTTGGTGTTTTTTTCGTTATAAATTAACTGTTCATCAAAATTTCAAATAAATTACATTTTTAGAAACTAGACTCCATTCTGCAAATTTTTAAAAAATAAAACTAAAAAAAATCAATTAGTTTCCAAAATTTGTAGGGGTAGCACGGCCAAAATTTTGTTTTTCAAGAAGTGTCCACTTAGAAAATTAGTAAAAAATCAGATATACATTAAAAAATTATCAGAAAAATTGTGCATCAACTAAATACTATTAGCTAATTTCTGACAAGCAATTTTAAAAATACTAAAAAAAGTTCACCATGCTAGGGATGTACAAGAGTTGCTATGTTATGCTTTTCTGACAAAAACAACACCAATTTATGTACATCCCTCTTTTGAACCCCTTAATCTCAACCATTTTCAAAATAAATTAGTAGTTTAGAAAGTAGACTTGGAGCACCTCGATCATTGTTTTTGCTCCATCTCAAAATTTTGAATGTAACTATCCTCAATTTCACGTCCAAGGTTAGTATTTCCTAATTTTAGAAAAAAAGTGGCAACTTAAGCCCCTTTTTGGGAACCATCTTTTTGCACTTACCGGGCTACATGAAATGAGAAAATTTGGAGGATAAGGTATGTCATCTCTACCAATTGATATTAATGTAGAATCAAATACTGAAACACCTATTGACGATATAAATGATGGATCAAGATTACCAAATGCAAACCAAGAACAAGAACCAATCATCACACCTATTGAGACAAGCAATGATCAATCAAAGGTACCAAATGAAAACCAATTATACACACCAATCATAACACCTAGAATTATTTGTAAAAGAAAAATTTATCTAATTGACATTGATGAAAACATTTTGAAACCAATTCCCAAAAAAATTCCCGATCACACTTGTAGAAGAATGACTAATAAAATATGGAAAAACTATTTTGAGAGCTTTCAAGTGAAATTGGAAGGTGTCAATTGTTTGTTGAAATGATTAAAAATATTAATTTTGAAGACACTATGAAGATCCTTGGCTTAAGATCATCAAATAGAAATGGTGAATGAACTATTGTAGGAAATCTAATTAGTGTGTATCAATCAATAGGTTCAACATTGCACACTAAAGATAGCAATGTCACCTAACGTTTTCTTACATCAACTATAGTAAGAAACAAAACTAAACAATCTCATCTAATTACCAAAACAAGTAGGTCACTAAAAATAAGTAAAAGAACATTATTAAATGCCATTGGGACATGTGAAACAATGGAGGATCCTAATAGTAATTCTCTATGGGAATTTTCAAGTAGACTTCCATAAAAAGAAAAGGTTGTTGTTGATGCATTAAGAACATCAATTTTATTTTTTTGGAAAGATAACACAAGAGTTTCACCCAATCAAAGAGATGTTAGAAGGAGAGTGGGATCTTGAAATCGTGAACCACATCCTAAACACTTTTTGGATATGACTTTAAATCAATTTTATGAAAATTTTATTCGAAGTTATCAAGTGGGAATTAGTCAAAGGTTTTTTGAAATGGTCAAACCTTTTTATGTTAAGATAAATCATGCATGCACTACATGTTGTAGGATGCATATTTAATTTTCCATGCATTATGATATTTATCATCATATATGTGTTACTTTCCATACTAACAATTTTTTGCAGGAATGTGGTATAGAAGTCCCTCCTAAATCATCAAGGTATTTTTATTTCAAGTGTATTATGTAAAAGAGATGATGACCTATTTTTTTATAAGAAACTGTGTTTAAAAGGATCATGTGTTACTTGTGGTGGTTTGCAACATTTGCAAAAATGTCTACATTTAGAGAGAAAAAATGAAATTGGAGAAAAAATAGTTATTTTTGGAAAATACAAGGCAATGATATATGGATTTAAAGATGGAAAAGATTTGAAGAGATGTGAGTTAGTGAATACATATATTTTTGTAGTTGAATTTGTGAGGATTTTTTAAGAGAAAATAGTTTATGAGTACGTAATGCATACACATAGAGCTTGATGTTTTGATGAGCAATGCAAGTTATGTAAGGATACATTTCCTCTTGATACCATTGTTACTATTATAAATTTTGTTGAGAATTATACAATGCAACCACAAAATGAAGTGCAATATCAATATTATAACTCTATTTAGGTTACTATTTTTGTACACAGAGAATTCATGCATGCACATGATAGCACAAAGAAAGATATAAATATATTGCTTGAGAGTATCACTTCTACATAAATGATGATCGTACTCATTCAATAGAGTTTGTGCAAGGATGATTTTAAATTTTATATGATAATTTAAGGGAAAGAAATATGAGATATATAATCAACACATCATATGGTTAGATAACTACACGTCATAATTCAAAAATTCAAGGATGTTCTATCAATTGACTATGATGCATGTGACAAGTGGTGTTCAATTTTTTTGAAATTTCACTGAGGCTAGACATGGAAATGAAGAGCATGATGGTGTCAGAGCATGTGTAAAGGGAGCCCTAGCTAGTGAAGAGTTGAAGTACCAAGGTGGTGCTAAGTTGACCGATGCAACAACAATTATGCAATGGTGTAACTCCACAATGGGACTAGGTAATCAAGGTAAGTCTATGGTTTCTAGATATTTTGGTTGGTAAATGAATCTAATATTGCAAACAACCAAGATTGTTGTACAGTTATAGGATCAAGTGAGTTGCACTCATTTAGAAGTTCAAATGCAAGTTCACTAATTATTTATATGAGAGATATTGTATATTTTCATTCTTCATGTATGGATTTTGTATGGGAATATTGTGAGTCAAAGGAGTGGGTTGACGAATTGTTTTGTAGAGCTTTAGTTCCCATTGACACATATCAAGTTCCACAAGCACTACAATTGAACCAAATGGAAGTATTGGTGGACTTTGACCATGTATCTAACCTAGTGCAACCAAGTATTGTGATTTACTAATTAGTTGAAATATTTTTTTTTAGTTATTCTACTATATTTTACATGGTTTCTAGAATTAATTTATTCATTCAATGAAATGAAGGTCATGTGTATGTAGTTATTGCTTATGAGAATAATGAAGAAGGAATAGATTATTTTTTGTGCCATCAAGTATAGAGGGGATAAAAAAATTGACTACCACAATCACTGATGGAGAGAGTATTGAGTATCCAATAGGGTCTTTTGTTGTCACAAGAATATGGCTTAATAGGCACCTTACTAAGAAATTAGAGATTTGGTTGTTTGAGGACTTTGACACATAGGCATATTCTTCATTACTCTAACCTTGTTGTTGCAATGAATATTCAATTGATTAAATAATGTGGTATACCACTTAATAAGAATTTATGCAAAATTTGTGAATTTGACCATGAGGTAATACTTGACACTATAAGGGTTAGAGTTGATCCACAAGGTTCAATAGATTGAATTTGGGCCAATTGTAGGTATTTGGTGTGTTGGACCATTGGATCAAATTGATTCTACGAAAGGGTAGAATAATTTTGAAAATTTTGTATATATCATTGGTTGATTGAAATATCATCTATTCATTGTACCAATTGTATGAAATGTGTTTTTTTTTGTAAATATAGTCAATTGATTTGTATCTATATACAATTGAAATTTTGTATATATAAACGACCAAGATTCTATGAAATGTTGGAAATGTGTATTTTTTTTGTGAATATTGTTAGCTGATTTGTATCTATGTACAACTAAAATTTTGTATATATAAATGACCAAGATTCTACCATGATTGTACCAATTGATTGTAAATGCATGAGTTTTGTACATTTTGTTAGTTGGCTTGTATATATGTATATTTGATATTTTTCATTGAACATTTTGAAAACTTTTGTACATTTTTTTAGTTACACTCCATGATCACCAACACCTAAAATACTAGCTCCTCAAGATATTTTTCACCCAAGAATATGTGTTCTTAGACATGACACAACCCTAATCATTAATCAACACATACAATGGAACATTCAAACATAATATGCTTAATAAAATGTTTCATTTTTAAATATGAAGGGATTTTTATAGATTGAAAATAAAAAATAACTAAACCAAACCTTTAATAATGCCAAAAACTATTGAAAATTGGACAATAGGGATCTTATGAGAAAGTGTTGGCACAATGCAGTCAAAAATGTTTGAGAGAGTTGGGGTACAAAATAAGACCTTGCCTAGCATAGACGTGCCAACCCAGACATGTGAAAACTGATGGTACATGTACAATAGCAATCTCAACATCCATAAAAGGTACTTGTTTGTGAAGTTTTCATTGGTATGGTAGGATTAGGGATTGAGTCCAAAATGGGTATGGTATTAGCAATACCATACGTAAAAGAGTTGGGAAACTTAGGATCCATAGCAGTATAACAACACGAGATGTCATAAGTCTGCAACTACATCTCATTGAAGTATTGGAAATATGACACCAAGTTGTGAAACTCATACAAGTTTTAAAACACTAAGTGTTCCCAATATGAACACTAAATAGTCAAATAGTCATAGTAGAGCACTCAAAAACAAAAATTAGAGAGAAAAAATAGACAAAAAAGATATAGATAGATGTCTGACAAAAAATTGAGACAAAAAAGGAAAGACTATGGTAGCTAGGGTGCTTATGTCCTAGGAAGGATTTTGCAAAATTAAAAGTTTGAGTATCTGTAATATTGTTTAGGGTTTTTGTGTCTATGTGCAAATAGGTCTAATAGTGAATAGTTTTCCATAACTTGCTCAATTTATGATAATGTAATGCCAAATGCAAGTGTCTAAGAATGTTGAATATACTTGAACAATAATGACAATTTTAAATGCAATTCACAGATCTAAGGTGAAAAAATTAACTAATTCTAATATGGAAAATCTGAAAACGATTATATGAATATACTTTTTGAAAGAAAATAATGCAATTTTCACTTTTTTAGCTAAATGTGAGATACCTAAACGCATGCAAATGACACTTTTTATTTTATTTTCAGATTTTTAAATGACCTAATACATATTTATGAATGAAATTTGAATGTAGATCTAAGCTAAAATAACTAAAATAAACCCTATTGCAACCTATGATACAATATGATATACAGTTTTTTTTATGCATTTTATGATGCAAAAATGAATACATAATTAAACAATGCAACACAAAACCCCTAGATATAGGTTAAAAAAATTCTGAAGGTATATAATTTTAATAGCTTGGGTTCACCAAAATGAAATGTGGGGAAAAGGAAACCTTTGAGTTTTCACCTTAGGGTTTGACACTTTTCCCAAATTTCATTGGTATGCATGTTTGTGCTATGTGTGAAATGGGATGTGATGGGGATTTGATGGATTTGGACAAGGTATGTGATTGAGTTATAGCCTAATAGGTGATTTAACCAACCCTTAACCAAATCTAGAAATGTCCTAAGGATGAAATGCAATGATCTAATTGTCCTAATGATATAAATTACTATTATGATGCAAATATAAAAGATCTAATAAGTCACAAAAGAAATCAAACTATAGAAAGGGACTGAGCATGATATTGTGCACTTGTGATTCAAATTTGGAGCTAAAAAGGTGGGACATAGGCACCCCAAGCACCACTATCTTTGTAGGGGAAATTTAGATCTATTTTCACAGTCCTTTGGTGTCAGGTCAAAATTTTTGTTTCTCACTTGTCAAACTTTTGGATCATTGTCAGATAATTCTATAATTGATTTTTCGTGAGTTGTCAAGGTGTAGGGTTTCAATTGCAATTATAAATAATTGATTTTCAATATTTCCTCAATCTTCTAGATACATGAAACTTTCGCATTCAAAGAGAGAAAAAAGGTTGGTCCATTTAGGGGATTTCCTTATTCATACCCCGTGTTAGTGTTTCCACTTCCACAATGTCAATGCCAATGATAAATAGATAAATTATAGAAAGGAATAATGAATCCACAAAGTGTTACAACTCACCACCCTTTAGTGGCTTCCTTGAAGGACTTAAGTCATACACATCTCCTCAAGGTCTTGATATTTCTTTCTTGATTGCTTGAATGGAGCCTTGAATTGCTTAGAGACCTACAACTATTAGCCTTCACAAACAATATGAAAACATAAACATGAACAAACTCACATACATTTTGACATGATGTTTGGATCTTGAATTTATTCGATAAATCCTTTAATTGTTCCTCTTTACTTTTTGAATAACGCTCTTGATAATTATTGCTCTTAATGTTCACCTTTTTCTTGTTAATTTCACTTAATGTTCAAATAATGCAATAACTAGGGATATATGTTAGAGTAATAAAGCCATTACCTAATTAATCATTAATTAATTGGGTCACTTTATGCTTTATTACACTTAAGCTAAACTTAGGAGTGCTTTTATTTCATTATTGCTTTAATTAATTAGTTTTTTTTTGCATAATTAGAGCCTCTAATATTAGAACATGTTGTCTCATTCATTCCTATGAGGACAATTGTCATGTTATAATCTAACCCTAATCTATGGTTAGCTTTCATCCTTTTCATAAGGATTGATTCATTGTAATTATTATCAATTCTATAGCAGCACATTCACAATAGTTGTTCACATAATGCAAAATTGGTGTTTTCATCAAATTTGAGTTGTAGGGCAATCATATCTTGCTTATTTCTTCATAGTGTGATAGGTTTATCATTGCAAGTGTTTCATGGGAGTGGTGGATTGAATTAGTCAATTCTAACATGGTATTAGTGCACTAGATCTGCAGCTGCCTTGTCTATTTTTTTTAAGAAATCAACTCATGCATTAATATCCATGATCTGTGGTCAAATTTTGAGCATTCCATTAAATCTAGAGCTACCAGAACAATTAGGTTTTCCTTTCGTTTCGTCGAAAAAGGCCTCTGTTTGTCAAATCTACGAGGGTTTGAAGTTTATGAGGGTTTCCAGATCCATAGCGTACTTGTAATTTTGGAGCATTTTGAGCCCAAACGGACCTCACCATCATGTTCAAAGCGCCCAAAAACCCCAAAATTGACTGTCAAATCATCGAAATCAGAGACAATGACTCTAGGAGGCATTTTTTTTCATTTCTGGCTCATACGGCCTGGTACGACACGCAATCCAAGAAAATAAATTAAAAAACACAGTTTTAATAGCGTTGCCATCAGTAAACCACTAGCATTTAACTACTAGTGGTTAATGCTAGTAGTTAATGCTACCAGCTAGTCCAACCACTAGGTTTTCCCCCAAACCCTTTTGGAGTAGTTTTGGTATTTTGACCATTACGTTTGTGTCCAAACTCAAATTTTTGAAAACGAAATATCACTGGAAAGCTGGTTTCGATCCCAATCCAGTGGTGCAAGTTTTTTTTTTTCTGGTTTTTTTGTTATGTTGTAGTTTTTTCCAGTCAAAGTTAGATCATCATTTTCACACTTTCGAGGGCATATCTTTTGCATACAGTCTTCATTTTTCAAAAATGAATAGGCGTTGGAAAGCTGGTTTAGTGCTCTACATAGTGATTAGACTTATTTTCCCATATTTTTCCCTAGGTAAATTTTATTCATCTTTTTGTGTATACACAATTTGCTTAATTACTTGGACGTTTTGGCACTTGGGAATGCTCTGTTTGCGTTATTTGGCTCTATTTCACATGATTTTCATGCAATAAACTCAATTTTCTTATATTTTTTCATTTGAAGAGTAATCATGGGTTTTTCTACTCACCCTTCTATTGTAATCCTGGAATGGGATAATTATGAGTCATGGGCAAAGGGCATACTTACACATTGTAGGTGGCTTAATATTTTGCCTCATCTATATGACCTCATACTTATCCAAACACACCAGGGAGAAAAATAGCTTGTGATATCATTAGAGATCATTTAGTAGGACTTATATGTTCTGGTGTCGATTTTGACACTATGTGTGATGTATCTGACACTGATTGTCCCCACACACTTTGGACTCATCTTTGGGAGATCCATGGAGACCCCAATCTATCTCCATACCCAGAGGATCCTACTTCAGATTGTCTCTTACCCATGGCTACTATAGATTGTATACCTATTGATGATGTTACATTAGAGGACCTAGAGTATCTAGCAGGTCTTGCACATTTCGATGGATCAGAGGCTTGTCTTCTAGTTCCTACTCTTCAGACTAAGATTGCACATGCATTATCCATTGTTCCTGATGACATCAATATCACCACATTGGCCCCTATGGATTCAGTTTAGCATCAAGACCATGTTGTTCTTTCATTTTTTGCTACATCATGGGATTCTTATCTTGCAGACACATCATTGTTTGTTGAGTCTCACATTGCAGATCTTGAGGATTATATTGAGGACATACATATCCTCTATCTTGATAGCCATATTATCACTATATTCCTACCATTATTAGTGCATTCAGAGGTTGTATTTTAGGAGTCTTCACATCATTTTGGATTTGACATCATTTGTTTCAGCTTAGACATATAGATTCTTCAACATCCTATCATGGTAGACATCTTAAGACATATTGGTTCATCACTCTTCACAGGGTTTCTTTGACATAGTCCTTTGGATCCATTTCTTCCCAAGGGGAGGAATGTTATTTGCTACTTTAGGATCTCTTTCTGGATTCTACATCAGGCATCCACTATTGTGATAGGAGTTTCTTCATTATGGGGGGGCCTTCTAGTCTCTTTCTATCTCTCCTATGGAGACCATTGTATATGTACTTATGTGATAGAAGTTTTCTTTGGGGGGTATCATGTAATCCACCTTCTATCCTTCTATTAGTGCATTACATTCTTTTCTTTTCTCTCTTTTGGAGGGGAGTTTTATTCCCATGTGGTTTTCTCCCTTTCTCCAATTATGAGAGATTAGCTTGTTGTACATGGGTACCTCATCAATCGTTAGGGTAGGACCCATTCATGCATCCATTCAAGTATTTATTTCTCTTAGTTTAGTTTCTCCCTAGTTAATCTTAAGGGGGGGTGTAGAGTAATAAAGTCATCACCTAATTAATCATTAATTAATTGGGTCACTTTATGCTTTATTACACTTAAGCTAAACTTAAAAGTGATTTTATTTCATTATTTTCTTTAATTAATTAGTTTCTTTTTGCATAATTAGATCCTCTAATATTAGAACATGTTGTCTCATTTATTCCTATGAGGACACTTGTCATGTTCTAATCTAACCCTAATCTAGGGTTAGCTTTCATCATTTTCATAAGGATTGATTCATTGTAATTATTATCAATTCTACGACAACACATTCACAACAGTTGTTCACATAATGCAAAATTGGTGTTTTCATCAAATCTGAGTTGTAGGTCAATCATATCTTGCTTATTTTTTCATAGTGTGATAGGTTTATCATTGCAGATGTTTCATGGGAGCTGTGGATTGAATTAGTCTAACAATTATTTAGATAATTTATCAAAAATTAAATCTCAATAGACAACTTTAGATATTTGAATTTCAAATAATAAAATGCTAACATTGATATATTTGAATTTGGAGCCAAAATAGGGGGACATAGGAACCCTAGGCGTTAATGTCTCAGGCCTATTTTCCAAAGTTTAAGGAGTAGGGGGAAAAGTATTAAATGAGAGGATTTTTTATGCTTGAAAATTGTTGGAAAATGTTTTAAAATAAGTCGTGGAATGCATAATTTAGGAAATTAATTTCTTAATTGTGTCCAATAACTTAAAGGGGGGAAAAATATAGTGTGAAATTGTCAAGGGTTACAATATATGATGCTACAATAACCATCTCGACATTCACATCAAACATGTCATCTGGATAATAAAATAAGAATAGATCTACAAATCAACATCTGAAAAACAAGAGTAAATTACAACCAATAGGAAAAACCAAGTTGTCTAATAGCTTATAACATATGAAACATATCAACTCCACAACTCACAAAGAGTTTAGTGGCTTATCTTCTAGTTCTTTCATGTAACCAAGGGCTAAAGCCATGAATCCAACATAAGTACTCCATTTTATAGTCCAAATCAAGAGTTTTTCTTCATGTGACCAAGATGTCTCTACCCATCCAACATGAACACCTTCTTAGTAAACATGACCACAAGGTAAATGAACAAAACAACTAAACAAGAGGATACACGTGCATATTTTCAAACAAGAGTTGCAAGTTACCATAACATAACCAACACCATAAAGATCCATAGTCATTTGCTTCTAATGCCCAACATAGATCTTATTGACATTATCCATGGCTTCCAATCTCACAAATATTCAAAATAAGTTAACTCATAGAACATTCATTACTGCTCCATAGGCCCTCCAACAACCTCCAATTCCTTTTAACAAATTCCCACAAGTTTTTTAGGCTAATAAATAAAAAATTATGGAATCCCTAGAACCTAGTTAACCTTAAGCTATGTTACCAAATGATGGGACATAAACAAGTTCAATATCAATTGTTGAGAAAGTTGATCTCTATTCAAATATGACTTTGAAATGGATGAGATACAATGCTTGGACTACAAAACATTAAAATATTAAAGAAAATTTAAAAATTAAGTTGCCTTAATATGGAATTACCATGATTAGATGCATCTTCTTTATGATGCTAAAAGTTAGCCAACATAACATGCTTATGAACACTACCTTATGTTAACTTATAAGAGAAATATATAAATAATATCATCATGATAAGATAGCATCAATGAGTCATGAATCAGCAACACAAGATCATCACATAACAGATGATTTATGTGGAGAAACCCTTGTGAAAGAAAACTCAACCAAGAAGAGAGACCAAGTATGCATTATCATCAAATAAATGAGATTACAATACAACCACTTCCATTCTCCTCTTTTCTTCTAACATGGCAGCACATGTGTACTTGTGAAAAACCTCCTTATGCATCCACCTATCCTTGTTCATGTAGAGTAACACTACATTCAATTGTTCCTCCCCAATTATACATCCAAGAGACCGATTTTATAGGATTTTGAAGGAGTTGAATGCACCAAACATGGTGCCCAAATATGACCCTTAATTCCAAATGTCCCCAACCTTTGGATTACCTCGTCAAAATACAAAAGGACACCAATTTTGGCTCCAATACTTTCCCTCCAACTTGGGTGCCCAAACATGAGAGATAAACATTATTTTAAATGTAATAAATGATGGAAAACCAAGTGGCACTTGTTGCCTCATTCCAATCACCCACTTGGAGAATCCCAATAGTCACTCATTTATTATTTCCTTTATCTTTTATAATCCCATTTTAGGCATCCACATGTGGAAAAAATAATATTAAATATTTATGTCCACAGCCCACCTTTATCACTGCTATTGGACCCATCACCCCTTATGAGTATATTACAAAACAATAGTGACGATAAATATTTCAAAATATTTTCCTAATACACCCTGAGTTCCTAGGGACACTTTCCAAGGATGTTGGAACTATGACATAGGATTTACAAGGTGGATATCACCTTAATCCTAACACTAGCTACCCATACATTTTAGTGAGATTAAAAACATATCATATAGAAACTCTTGCATTTCTATTTTATGGAGGTGACCTTCCATTCTCAATTGATTAGATCATTAAACCATCAAAACCAATATATTTTACTTGTAGTTTTATTTGAATTGGTTGAGTAGTGTCATTAGGGTCAATTATTCCAATTCATGTGCCATATGTATCTTCAACTATCATATTCTTTCCTTGGCTAACCATTTGATCATTATTTGAGTAGTGTCATTAAGGTCACTCATGTATATTTTTATCTTCTTGGTCCTAATAATCATCCTAATTTTAAAGGAGGTTCATCAGTTTTAGCACTATAGCAATAATTTTTTATAGTTATTTGTAGCTTATTCATGGTTGAGTGTTGTTCTCATGTTTATCTTCATGTTCCTACTCTTTTGGGGACATTTTTTTGGAGAATTTTTAGTCCTTAATATTTTCTCTCTCCTATTCAGGGGGATATCTATTGTATTTTTGATGGATTTTGTCCTTGGGGGTCATCTTAAGTCTTCCTTCTTTCAAATTTTCATGTATTTCTCTCTTTTGGAACAAACTTTTTCTCATGAGTTTTTCTCTTCTCCTTTGGTTATGAGAGGTATTTTCATTTGTACAGGGGTACCCCATCATGCCTAGTTATTGAGACCCATTTTTTTCTTTTAATGCATTCATCATTAGAGGTTTTAATTTCTCCCTAAGTCGCACTTCATCTTACTTAGGTCATGTTCTTTTTTATTTCAAGTCATAGGACGAGGACACATCATTATCTAACTTAATCTTCACCTAAGGTTTCATCTAGGGTTTCTTAATCCTTTATTAGGGGTAAATCATCATTATTGTATTGATTTATTCAAGGCACATTCATTATTATTCATTTTTTGGATCAAGAGTCTCTTTTGGCTCCATAACAATTCTACTATTTTTTCTCTCTTTATGTGATAGATGTTTGATTGCATGCAATTATTGGGAGCTACAGGGTTGGGAATTCAACTCCAACTCCTTATTCTTGTAAGTTGAGAAAAAATTTTAAGGAAAGACAACAATATAAGTGGGTGAAAATAAAATTGGTGTTAAGGCTCAAATTTTGGGGAATTTGTGGTAATCTCTACTAAAATTGTAGATGTCTAGCTAGATTAGAGCTCCTAGCTAGTAGATGAGCAATATCTACCAAAAGGTGGCATGCATACTCATGTCAACCATAATTTTCTAGACCTCTATTTGCTTTATATGTAAAATGCATATTCAAGTAAGTTTACTCCTTCAGAATAATGATACATTCTATTGAATTCAAAAGGAAAATAACTCGAGTGCACACACTTTGGTTTTGATAAATTTGAGTTTTATTTAAGAAATAAATAAGTGGTTTTTTAGTCATGAATTGAGTTTATCTCCTATGATTGTGTTGGTTAGTGATCTCTTTTTCCTCAATGATTTTTATTTTAAAATTATTAGGAGCCTTTCCAGAATATTCCCCATTTTCATTGCTTGCATAAAATATGCTAATTTTTTAATAAAATCATCCCCTATATTTGAATTCCTTGTGATCTTTAACTACTTTGATGTTGGTTCTCACTACATCAAAACAGGAAATTAATGCCTCAAATAGCACTAAATTTTAGTGTATTTGAGTTGATGAATTGGGAACTTCTACTCAAACAAAACTCAGCACAAAATGGTATGTTCACTTCAGCACCGAAGTTAGAATCAGATTTAGTGCCGGATTTAGCATTGGGTTTAGCACTGGGTTTAGTGCCAGATTTAGCATTGGATTTAACGTCGGGTTAAGTGCCAATTTTTTATTGCTTCCAGTTTGGCTTTTGATTTTGATTCTAGTTTTGCTTCTTGTGTTGCTTCAACGGTTGCTTCTAGTTTTGCTTCCAGGTTTGCCTCCAGTTTTGTTTCCAGTTTTGCTTCAGGTTTTCCTTCCAGATTTGCTTCCAATTTTGATTCCAGTTTTTCTTCGAATTTTGCTTCTGATTTTACTTCTAGTTTGCTTCCTAGATTGCTTCTAGTTTGCTTCTATTTTGGATTCTATTGTTGCTTCCTTTTTTGCTTCTAAAAATGCTTCTTGTTTTGCTTCCATTTATTAATTTAATATATTTTATTTCAATTTAATTAGTTAAATATATCACGCCTCTTAAATAACTCATATGATTATAGAGTAAGTAAATTAAACAATATGTTTTATTTCAATTTAATTAATTAACTATATCATGCCTCTTAAATAACTCATATGATTATAGAGTAAGTAATTTAATTATTTAACTCATATGATTAAATAACAAGATAATTATTAATAACACGATCATCATTTATAATTAAAACAAGTGAGTCAAATATGCCACTAGATTAATAACATGTCAAAATGATACATGTCCAACAGTCGACATAAGTCAAAATGACACATATACAAATGATATAAGTAAAAATGATAAATTATATAACTCAAAATGATACATGTCAAAATTATACAACTCAATAATATGGTACTGCAGGTCGTGAAAATGATACATATGATAGTAACCATGAAAAGAGGCATCATAACGATATATCAACAATGATCCATGATGTAGTCTATATGATCATGAATGTCATTGGCTACTACTAGCAACTGCCTCATCATCATCATCACCATCCTGATCATCATCATCATCATCAACCTCAGTGTCTTTTATATCTGTGTCATCATCATCCTCTACCATGTGATCTATACCAGAACCAACATATTTTGGATCTATATATCATGAGGATCATCTTGATCTTCTGGAAGACCCGTGTTCTACAATTTTTTTTTTTAAATGAATAGTTATTATTTATTTCATGCAATAATTTATTTTTATGTTATATATCTAATATTACAACATGTGAAACAAAACCATAATCATATTACATCATATCAAAGTGCACGTACCATAATAAAATTTCATAAAATTTACAACTAATATGTCATTCCATTGATGTAAAACATGCAATAATTCTAATAAATGTTAGTAAAATATGCCAACGTTTGTTGGAAGAGGAAGAAAGATGACTGGAACTCTGAAGGTCCACCATAATGGATTTCAGTATTCAACCATGAGAGCAGAAGAGATCTGATATCATGTATCAAAACATTAAGCATGCATTCTTCCAGTCAATAGAGAAGGAGATGATTACTTTGCTTAATTTTCATTTGCATAACCATATCATGGTGTAAACCAAGAAGACCAAGGATGTCTAGTTTTATGTGGAGGTAATGGATGTGGTCCAAACTTTAGGAGGGGCAAGAAGTTCAATGTATGATCCTGATGAAATTGAGGAAGAACAACCAGAGAGGTATAGGAAAAAAAATCAATGCAGAGTTTCAAGGATTTGTCAAGCGAGTAATAGAGCTATGGGAGTAGCCTCATCTAAAAGATCTTGAACTAGAGTTTGATATACCATTTAAAGAGCTTGGTTTTCATGGAGTTCCTTTCAAAGCATCTGCTTTTATTGTTCCTACGGTAAACTGTTTGATAGAGTTGGTGGAATTACCTATCTTAGTAATCACTATTAGTGAGATTGAGATTGTTAACCTTGAGAGAGTAGGACTTGGGAAAAAGGCATTTGATATGGCTATTGTTTTCATCCTATACAACCATTGCAAGAAAAGTTAAGCTAGCATCAAATAAGCAACAATTTTAAAAATAACATGAAAACTTTTAGTTGCTGCTATGTCAGGAAAAAAATAAAAGGAAACAATTTTCCTTCCAGTGGCTGGATGATTGCAAATGAGGATTCATGATGAAATTCAACCTTATTGGGTTAATTTTTATTTTTTTCTATGAAATAGATGAATATATAGAACTTAAATGGAAATAGATACAACCTATCCTCAAGTTGGCACCCATATGAAACTCATCTTTTGTGCTCCCTTTTGTCATCATTTGACTTTTTATATTGTATCCATCTAATCAATTGTGGTTCTCGTAGTCAGTTTTTAAAGTCATCTTGTCATTGTCTTTTCTTTGCTAAGATAGAGAGAAGTGATCATCAACAAGTCTAATAAAAGATGACATTTAAATAATAGTGTGCAAGAGCAGAAAATAATGAAGTTCTTAGTTGGTGTTGACTACGACGAAAGAAAGAGGATTATGGAATGGCTAAGGCATGAGGTTTGAATCAGAAATACTCTTTTCCCTTGGCATATATTTTTTTGGCCTAGCCATCATGAACCAAGAAGACCAAGGATGTCTAGTTTTATGTGGAGGTAATGGATGTGGTACAAACTTTAGGAGAGGCA
The DNA here is from genome assembly GCA_007258455.2 of Sequoia sempervirens. Classification (NCBI taxonomy): domain Eukaryota; kingdom Viridiplantae; phylum Streptophyta; class Pinopsida; order Cupressales; family Cupressaceae; genus Sequoia; species Sequoia sempervirens. Next base: position 312,290,538 of record VDFB02075321.1, read on the forward strand.
ACAAGGTCAATGTATGATCCTGATGAAATTGAGGAAGAACAACAAGAGAGGAACAAGAAAAATAAAATCAATGCAGAGTTTCAAAGATTTGTCAAGCGAGTAACAGAGCTATGGGAGCAGCCTCATCTAAAAGATTTTGAACTATAGTTTGATATACCATTTAGGATAAAACATCAATAATGAGAAAATTAACAAAAAATCAAAAGTGAATAATACATAATCTATGTTGTAAAGTTATAAAGTCTTACAAAAATACATATAAAACTCTAAAACATTTTCCATTTGTTCTCTAAAGTTTAGTCCCATCAACCAAAGCAACAAACATATATCTTATTACTATTTAAATCAAAAGAAGATATCTGATATACAATTCAAAACATCAGCATATGAGCTAATTTGTTAATTACATGTTCTCCTTCAAGTACCAATTCCAACTCAATTTGGTTCTCAAATACATACTTGTCACAAGTTTCAAAGGAATCTATTATGAGAATCTGACCATGACTATATGTAACAATCTAAAACATTAATAATCAAAGACAAGTGCTTTACAAATTCTACTACACATTGATGCATTCTTCATGTCGAAATGAGTGTTTAGAGCTATGATAACCACATTCATGTCTTGAGGGAATCTCACTATCTAAGGAAGAAGTCAAAGTGCCTTGGAGTAGCAATAGCATTCAACATCAACCATATTTGACACAAAATTGCATTCATTTTTGTGGCATGACATGTCTAAAGTCATTAATGGTGTTTTGAGGGCTTTTCTAATTTTATGTGATGACTTCTTCTCTTTGAGAATCTTTGAAACGGTTTCAAATTTCTATCTTTGGCACAGATGTTGAATTTGGATTGAAATTTTTGGAGTTATGCGGCCTTTGAAGAATTGAGCATGTGTAAAGGCACAGAGTGCTGATGAGTTGTGATGCTACAGGTGCTATTTACTTAAAAGGAAAACTGAAAAAAAAAAACATTTGTTTTACATACCAGGCTATTTACTTATAAAATATGGGAATGGCAGATGTGCTAATTGCTATTTCTCTAGCCATATTCATTACAAACCATGATCAAATGCTAGGTAAGCTATTACCATAGGTATAAAAGAGGAAAAATAAAAAAAAACAAACACTTGTTTTACATACCAGTTGCCCCTTGATTGATTTTCCACATAATGTGAAAACAAACGCAAAAATGAATTTCTCTATAGATATAAAAGTAATGCCATGGTAACTTTTTGGCTCCACAACATAAGAAAGTTGTTTGAAAAGCTTTCTCAGCTACATAATGTTCACGAGTTCCAAAAACCAGAAATCTAATACAAAATTGTTCACTTGACCTTGAAGTTTCAATTAGTATACTTATAGGATTTTATGTTGTAAAAATATATTCTAGTGGCTTAAAGAAAATAGTGAACAGTTGAAAGAATTTATGTTGATCAATTTTTCCAACACAAACTTGTACAAAAAATATTAATATCCTGTTAAGATTGTTCCACCCAACACAAGAAAGCTTGGATTCCTCTTTTCACCAAGAGAAAGCCAAAGCCTTCACCTCCTCATGTAAACATAAGAAAAAATTATTGTCAACCAATCAATTACTTAATAATAACTCACTTTCTAGCAACACGTAAACATAAGAAATGTATAACTTCATAAAAAGATTATTTATGGGGCAATTTCAAATTAAAAAGAGGTGTACTGTCTAATGTTGAAAGGAGCTTGATGGAATTATATGGTTAAGATTCTAAACATATTTGATCGAGGAGGATGTAGCACTATGATTGTTTCACAATACAATGGCAATGCACTGTGCCATATTACCACCTGTATACATCCAAAATTGGTCTGGAGAATATTAATTAAATATTGATTATTTAATTAATAAAATCTTTATTTCCTCTACTATATAAATAAATTGCAAAGCTTATTTATATAGTTCATATTTCTTAATTCCTCCTTTCTAAACCACTTTCTTCATGATTTAATTAAAATAAACAAGTTTAACTAATTTGTTTTATTTGATTAATTCTATCTCATTAAATTTGAATTTTTAAATTCGAACTTTGTCACATTTTTCCATATTCTCTTAACCTCCTTCCACCTCATCTTCCAACTCACCATGTGTCACATGAAAATAATTATTCCTAATTTCTAAAATGGATATACACTCTCAACAATATTAACCAACTCAAGGACACATGGCTTCCTCTTTCCATTGATTCTTTTCTACACTTGGCAAGATTGTTCTACTAAAGGGGACAATTTCCTTAATTCTCTCTAACCTCCTCATTTCTCACTGTCAATCTCTCCATACTAAATCCTAATCGTCCATTGCTACCAATTGACTTGATACCTTGGTGAAATCTATAAATAGAGGCTCATTTACAGCTTTTTCATAAAAAAATATTGCATAACATTACTCTATAGAATTCATCTTAGCATTTGAGAGCTTAATTGAATTTTGACTTAGAATTTAGAATAGTTTAGCAAGTAATTTAGAATCATGGCTGCATTCTTAGATGTACCTTAGATTGTTCATAGCATTTAGGATCATTCGCATAGCATTTCGATTAGTTTAATTCAGTAGTGCATCATTTTAATAGCATTTTGTATACAACAATTCACCATTTTGCATATCACTTAGTTCATCATTTAATCAAGAGCATCAAAATCATGTAGCTGTAGACATAGTTTCTGCATTCTATCTTAGAGGCTACTCATTTATTAGGTGGTATCGTAGTAATTTAGTGCATAATTAAGATCCAAGAGCACAATTACCATGGACATTTAAGAATAGAGGAAGATGGAATATTTTTAAGGAGTCACTTTATCGAATTGTGTTTTGTTAATTTAGATTCCCTTAATGTAATACATTGCATTTGTTGTGTGTTATTGATTAGTTTAATTCACATATTTTCTTACACACATAAATTGGTGCCCACCGTGGGGCCTAGCCCCTGTTATTTAAATATTTTCTTGAGAGTATGTTTTACAGGCTTGGATGTGAGTTTCTCTGGTGCAACTGCTAATTCCTCCAATGCATTTGAAAGATTCTTCGGTGCATTCACCGACTGTTCTGGTGCAACCAAGGATTTCTCCAGTACATCTACGCCATTTTGTGGTGCATAAGGGGGAACTTCTATAGCGCATTTAAACTTTTTATAACGCATTTAATGTTTTCTATGGCCCACATTGATTTATTTCTACAACGCATTTACCTTTTTGGCACATCAGTTTACTATAATGGGACATTTGATTTTCTCTACAAGTTTCTTTTGAGTCTGAAAACTAATGAATTTTTTTTTTTGTTGTGCAGGCTTTATAAACGTTGTCAGAGACTCTGTTGAAACTAAAGAATGTTGTCAAAGAAAAATTTATTGCAAACTATTGATAAATTTGATGCAAGGGTTGGAGTGATTTATTTCCTTTATGCTTAAATTAGGGATCTAGACTAATTAGAAAGGAATGAACACCATGTCTGTTGTGTGTATTGAATGGTAGGCATATGCTCTCCCCTTAACTAGGTAACCAAAAAGCCAGAACCATTCATTTTTATTATCTGTTGTGTGTATTGAATGGTAGGCATATCCTCTCCCCTTAACTGGGTGATAAAAAATCTAGACCCATTCTTGTTTTTCTCCGAGTGTGAGTGGAGTATGAAACATGGGTTCTCTCTTTATTCATGCAAAATAAAGATTGATTGAACTACGGGTATACTTGCTTGCTTTTGTTTATCCTAGAGGGCCTATCTTGTGGGAAAAATTAATCACCCAAGGGAATGACCCAACCAGTAACACGCTAAAGCCAAACAACTTCTAGTCAGTATATAAATGTGGGTACTAAAACAAAGGCCAGTATCATGAGGATAGTTTCGATGAGAAGGGAAACAATGGTCTCTCACTGCATGGATTATCCCCCATGAATAGAATGACCGTACTAGAACCCTTGTTGTAGATTGGCCAAAAACCTTTATCTATTCTTTGGTGCAGCAATGGTCATTGCAAAGGCATCCACATTCTTGCAATTTTTAGTAGAGATGATAAGCCTGCCATGGGAGTTTTATGGGGGCTGGAAGCTTGGTTGACCTAAGAAGTGAGTGCATTGTAAGGGGGAGATCGTGTGGCCAAGCTTCTAAATTCATCCACTAAGAATAAGTGCGGTTGGGGTAAAACCCTCGTGGAATCCAAAAGAATACAGGCTTTCATAGCCATAAGAGCGTACATTGCTTGATTGTGTTTTTCAAAGTGTTTTAAAAAAAAAAAATTAAACAAAACCTTACACATTGGAAAAGTGCAAAACTGTGATTCAGAACACATCACTTGAAACAAACCATTCTCTATCCAAAAAAATAGAAAAATCAAGTAAACTAGCAACAAATTGTTACATTACCCAATTCAGCACATTCACTATTTTTTGTAGCGCATTAACTGCTTTTTCTAGCACGTATACTCTTTGTTATAGTGCATTCACTACTTTTTCCAATGCACTCACCCACTGCTATACCGCATTCATAGCTTTTATCAACACATCCCTTGCTTTTTGTGCCACATTTACCAACTTTTGTAGTGCATACACTTGAAACTTTGGCGCATCTAAGCTATTATGTAGTGCATATACCTAATTATGTAGTGCATTCAAACCTTTTTGTGGTGCATACAATCCATTCTATAGCACATCTTCCTTTTAGTGCATACATTGACTGTTACAGTGCATTCACCAAAATTCATAACCAGAGAGCTGAATTTGACTCCTATATGACATTTTGAAACTAGATTTAGAAAAAGTTTCCAATCTAGAATCATTTCTCTAGAACAACAGAAGTTAAACATGGTCTTTATCCAATGATTTCACAAAAGATAAAAATCTAGAAACCAAAGTCCATAGCTCTTAGTCCAAAAGCTCATAAAAACATCTCTCGACACTACGAATTTAGAGATAGATTTCTCTTCAATTTCTATAGGAAAGCTTCAAAGAATAACCCCAACTTGTATTCATTTTACTATTGCCAAAATTCAAGACTTTTCCAAAGATTTGAACATCTTGTCTAAGAAGGAAATTTGTACCGCATTTCACAATTGGAACCAAAATTGTAGAATCTTCTCAAGTTCAAAATTATTCCTTAAGTTCCTTAGAGTCTAAACTTGTTAAAATTGACTTCTCCAAGTAAAATCCTTTACCTAAACTTTGATCACACATCTAAAAGTGCCCAATCATCATCAAAACCCAAAATTTGATCACCAAGTTGAGTTTCCCCGTCAGGATTTATCATGCTTCATCTCGAAACAATACACTTTACATCAAATTTTATCACCTTGGTTACATCAATAAAATTCATAATTCTATTTGACCTAGGTATTCCTTTGGCACTCTCAAATAACGATCAAAATTCAGCAAACCTTCATCACTTGCATGCCCGTTTTAACAAGATCCCAAAAGAAAAAACTTAAGGACAAGGAACTTGAACCTCAAAATACCATGGGTGAACTAGAATAAAATCCCTTTCACAATATTTCTCAAAATGAAACAGAAGAGATAACAGAGGAGGAAATAGAACAAGCAAACCAAGATCCCAAATTTCATAAATTCCTAGAAAGAATCATTGAAAAGGATGGGGAAAAATACCTTCTAATGTTAGCAAATCAAGGGGTCAAATTACCAAGTGATTTTGATGTCAATAAATTGAAAGGAACCCCAAAGAAAACTAAAATTGAAACACTCACTACGGATCAAATGGCTACCCTAACACATCAAATGCATAACCTTCAACAACAATTGCAAGACATGCAAGGAGGGACTCCAAAAAGATACTTGTTACAAGATATTTGTCCCTATCCCTTTTATAGAAGGTTAAACATGATACCATTTCCCCCAAATTGTGACTTACCAAAATACGACAAATACAATGGAAAATTGGACCCCATAGACCATGTGTGAGAATTTCGAACCATGAGTCTCGAGTTTTCTCATGAGGACACATACTTAATGAGAAATTTTCCTCATAGCTTGGGAGGCCATTGTATGGAATGGTTTTTGAAACTACAACCATATTCATATAACATTGCACATGAGATAACCATGAAGGATCTTTGTAATACCAAACAGAAACAAGGAGAATATTTTCTCGTATTCTTACAAAGGTGGAGAAGGTTATTCGCTCGATACGCTCGTCCCATACCCGAACAAGAGAAGATGGAGATTTTCATTGATAACCTTAATAGTGAAATGAGCTATAGACTGCAATTACAATGTCCCCCTAGCTTTGTGAAGATGGTAGAAAACAGTGTTAAAATTGAAGAAGCTTTAGTCAAAAGAGGGGTATTGAAAATTCACAATGAAGGATCAAACAATGCTAGCTCTTCTAACCATCACAACAATGAGAAACCCAAATTTTGGACAAGGAACAAGAATACCAATGATGGTTTTGCTGAAACACATAATGCTAAACTAGTCTTTAATCTATCAGGAACCACAACCAAGACCGATCAAAACATCAGTCCAGGCACTAATCAAAATTTCAACCCACCCAATAATCAAAACATCCACAATCAAAGTAACACCACGTCCAAACCTCTACCATATCAAACACAATGAAACCATAGAAAATTTATGCCTTTGGGTCAATCACATGAATTTGCATTAAGGGAACTTCTTGAAAATAACCTCATAACACTACCTAACACTCGAGGCTTTGAACCAAAAGTAAAATCGTCATGGTGGAATGATGCCTGTTACTGTGAATTTCATTGGTGAAAAGGCCGTCAAACAAATAGTTGCATGTAATTGAAACATAAAATACAAGATTTGATAAATAACAAGATCATACGAATAGAGGGACTCCAAACAAACACCGATCACAAAGCATTTAAAAATATTTTTTAGAATTATGAAAAAGGGGAGTCCTCTACAACAAATAGCAAGGAAAAGAATGTAAACTATGTCTGTGATACTGTCATAAGTCATATCTCGGTAGCAGAAGATCAAATGAATATCATTGGAACCAATGACCATCAAGACATTATTGCAGCTAATAGTCCAATCTATGACACTCCAATTGAACAAGAACAAGACATCATCATCCTTGAAAATCAATGAAATCAAATCAAGTCATATATGGCTACAAATGATACTCAAATCAATGGGAAACAAGGCAACATACCAATAAATGCAACCACGAGAGCACAAGCCAAATATGTCTTAAAAGGAAGTTCATCTAAAACACTCGTTGCCTCATCCAATCAATACAACATAGTGGACTAGTTATAAAAGATCCCTGCATAAATATCAATATTGGAATTGCTCAAGATTTCATCCTCCCACAAAGAGATTTTGGAAAAATCCCTAGTGGACACAACGGTACCAACAAATCTGGAAGTTTGTAAATTTGAAGCCATGGTGGGACATTTGACTGCGCCACATTGCTTATCCTTTTCAGAAAATGATGACGTATCTATTTCTCATCCCCACAATGTTGCTCTTCATATTGAAGTCCTAATTCATAAACATTGTGTCAAACGTGTCCTAATAGATGGAGGAGTTGGCCTGAATGTATGTACTTTAAAGCTTGTTCGTGCCTTAGGATTTTTTGAGAATGCAATTGATTCAAAGAAAAAGATTACAATAAAAGCATATGATGATAAGGAAAGATCTTCATAGGGATTGATTATCTTACCTATTCAGGTAGGACCAATTTAGAAAGATGTAATATGCCAAGTCTTAGACAAGGATTTGACCTATAACATACTATTGGGTCACCAATGGATCCATGAAATGCAAGCAGTTCCGTCAACCTACCATCAATGTTTGAAATTTCCTTGTGGTGGCCAAGAAATCACCATTTCAGTTGATTCAAATAGTCTTCAGTATTGCAATACCCTAAAATTTTTCCAAGATGTTTTTGTGCCTCATAACAGAGAAGCTTCCATTTCCATCCCTTCCAATGATCAGAGCCTCAAGTTCTTCATCCAAACCATTGGTCATCTCCTCAAATCATGAAGATCAATCCAGTTCCATGTCTAAACAGTCTAAGAAGAAAGAAGAAGTTGCTTTGTCCACTTCCTCAAATCATGAATCCCAATTGAATGTCTTTTCAAAACAATTTGATGGAAAAGTCCAAGTCAAAGACAAAGATGTTGGTGAATATTTCATTGAACAATCACTGTGTCTTTCATAGTTCTCTTCTCCAAAGTCATATGGACAACCCTCAACATCAACACAACAAATATCACAACCAATTACCAAATTTGATGGTTGGTTTATAAAAGAAAGCACTAGGTATGATGAAGTAGAAGACATAGATATTCTAAACTATCTCTATAAGCATGAAGAAGAATCTCAAGCAGCAACTGCAAATGTATAAACAACCCAATATAGAAAAGGTTTCACTATCTTGGAAAAGATGGGATATGAAGGAAAAGGTCTTGTAGGAAAAAGGAAAGAAGGAATTGTAGAACCCATTCAAACCATCTTAATTAATCCAAAAGACAAGACTGGGCTGGGTTATAAAGAGGATACAAAAGAAAAGATGACTCATCAGGTGTTTGAAAGAATCTTGTAGTTACAAGCTAGTGATGATCATGAAACTAATTATAATGAATATGAGTGGGATTCCCTATCAGAAGAGTCTTGTCATGACAAGGATATTAATGTAGTACACAAGTATGCACCCCTACTCGAAGAGGGACAAGGTTTAGGTTCTAGACTGCTTGAAGTAGGATCACAACACTTTGATGATTCCAGTGTAGATGATTCGACTCAAAGTGAAACAGATAATTCAGAGGAAAGTTACCTTATAGATCTTAATTTTTCTATTGGAAAAATTGAAGACACCACCATCAGGACTCTTACCATCTCTGACCTTAACCAGTTTGGTGACTTCTTACCCCTAGTACATCCTAAGCTCATAGACTGGGACCAAACCACACCATTTGATATCCCTACATTTTCAAACGATGAGGCCATCGTAAATTTTCTCTGTGTCGACAATCCTAAAACAAATTCCACTATTGAACATCATAACAAAGCTTCTAAATAGGGGAGTATCAAATCTTCTAGCTGCAAAATGAATAATATAGGAAATATATTTGATGGTGAAAACCATTCAATGGCAGTGTCAAATCCAGAAAAAGTAAAAAGAAAGAGTGCATCCAATGTGGAAAACCTCTCTGAGGCATTGAAGGATGGAAGGTTTGATACTCTCCTAGAGCACTTTTAGGAAAGAGCAAAGGTTTTGATTGAACCCACCTAGTCTATGAATATCAACAGTGAAGAGACAGTGAAGACTATCCATCTAGCAGCGTCTTTGATAGACCAAGAAAAACCAAGCTTTCTTAAAATTTTCACAGAAAAATAAGTCAACTTTGCTTGCTCTTATGCCGACATGCCAAGGATTGATCTAGAACTCATCATGCATCATCTCTCCTTACCATTGGGAGTAAAACTAGTCAAACAAAAACTAAGGAAAATGCATCCACATATTGCCTTATTGGTAAAAGAAGATTTGAAGAAGTTGTTAGATGCAAGATTCATCAGACACATTGACTATGCCGAGTGGATCTCCAACATTGTGCCAGTCTCAAAGCCTGATAATAGTATTCACATTTGCATGGATTTCTGAGAGCTCAACAAGGCTTGTCCCAAAGATGATTTTCCTCTACCTAACATAGACATCATAGTGGATTTGACAATAGGACATGGCATGTTGTCACTTATGGATGGTTTTTCCAGTTATAATAAAATCAAAATAGCTCTAGAGGATCAAGATAAGATAACCTTTACATGCCCATGGGGGACATTCTATTCCAGAACTTCATGCCATTCTTACTGAAGAATGCAGGAGCTACTTATCAACATGCCATGACAACCATTTTTCATGATATGATGCATACTTTCATGGAAGACTATGTGGACGATCTATTAGCTAAGTCATATACCAGAGAAGAACACTTAGAGATCTTAGACAAAATCTTCACTATATTGGAGAAATTCAATGTTTGACTAAATCCAAAGAAATGTGTGTTTGGAGTTACTTCAGCCAAACTCCTGGGATAAATAGTTTCAAAAAAAGGCATCGAGGTAGATCTGGAAAAAGTTAAGGCTATCATTGAAATGCCACCACCCAAAAACATTAGTCAACTATGATCTCTGCAAGGAAGGTTCCAATCAATCCGAAGATTTATTTCACAACTGGCAGACAAGACCCATCCTTTCACTCACTTGCCACACAAAAATGTTTCTTTCCAATGGGATGAGAAATGTGAAGGATCCTTCAACCAATTGAAACAATACCTAATGAGTCCACCTATCTTAGTACCACCAGTAGAAGGAAAACCACTCTTGCTATACATTGCTACAACTAAGGTATCATTAGGAGCCCTGTTAGCACAAGAGGATCCAGCAGGACAAGAAAGGGAAATTTACTACATCAACATGATGTTAAATGACTATGTGATCAATTATACATCCATTGAAAAGGCTTGCTTGGCAGTAGTGTTTGCCACCCAACATCTTTGGCACTACTTGCTAACTCACACCATCAAGTTGATAGCCAAAATAGATCCTCTCAAATACCTTCTCAGCAAAGCTAACCTAGCTGGAAGATTGGCCAAGTGGGTTATGATACTCAGTGAATTTGACATCCAATATGTGGATGGGAAGGAAATAAAAGGACAAGCCATTGTTGACCAGTTAGCTGAAGCACCTCTACTAGATGACCGTCCTTTACACATTGAATTTCCAAATGTTGATGTCCTTACCTTGGTTGCAAAATAGTGGACATTATACTTTGATGGATCACACACCCAACATGGATCAAGAGCAAGAATCTTATTTGTCACACCACAAGGAAATACCATACCAAAATCATATAGATTGGTGTTCCCTTGTACCAACAACATGGAAAAGTATGAAGCATTAATCATCGGCATTAAAAAGGTTGTAGAATGGAAAATTCCAGAATTGCAAGTATATGGAGATTCTTAGTTGGTCATTAACCAAGTCAATGATGATTATCAAACAAAGGATGACAAAATGGTGCCCTAAAAAAGAATGATTGATGATTTTAAGAAATACTTCATGGATATCAAATTTGAACATATTTCAACAGTGGACAATAAAACCACTGATGCCATGGCCACTATTGTTTCCTTGTTACACATTCCTGAGAAGAGAAGTCGTTACGAGTTCTTGGTGGAACAACTATTTTCCCCTACTTATGACGATACTGAGTCCCATGTCATTTGTCACCTAACTAATACCAATACCTTAATCTATGGTGAAAATTATACCTACCTAAAAGATAACTCTCTTCCACCCGACCTATCTAGAAATCAAAAATGAAATTTCATTCACTGAGCCACTCGACATACTCTTATCGTGGATGTACTACACTAACGAGGTCTTAATGAAACTCTCCTCTGATGTCTAGAGCACGATGAGTTTGAAATGACTTTATGAGAAGTTCATGAGGGTGTTTGCAGAACACATTCAAGCGGTTTAACCTTAGCCAAGAAACTCCTTTGTTTAGTATACTACTGGCCAAGCATAGAGAAGGAGGCTTTCCAATTCATCAAGAAATATAAAAAGTGCCAGATTCATGGCAACCTCATCCATGCACCAGTGCAAGAACTTCAACCTTTTGTATCAACATGGCCCTTTTGTCAGTGGGGACTAGATCTTGTTGGTAAAATTCATCCATCTTCATCGAATGGACACAAGTTTATCATCATAGCTACAGAGTACTTCACGAAGTGGATTGAAGCTGTTCCTCTAATCACTATCATGGGAAAGAAAATTTCATCATTCATCCTCAGTTACATCATCTTTCGGTACAACATCCCTCAATCCATTGCCACTGACAATGGAAGACCGTTAAAAAATCAAGACATGCAAGAATTGTGTGAGAAGTTCAATATCTAGCATCGCTTCTCTTTGCCATACTATCCTCAGGGAAATAGTCAAGCAGAGGCCTCCAACAAAACTATTTTGAAAATCTTGAAGAAAATAGTCAATGGCATAGGACATGATTGGCACATCCAATTAAACCCTACTTTGTGGGCATACTACACCAATATTTGCACACCAACCAGAGCCACACCATATGCCCTGGTATACATGGGTCTGAGGCCATTGTACCCATTGAATTTTAATTTACATCACTCAGGGTTTCATTGAAGGGTATCATCTCTGATGAGGACTATCGGGTATCTAGATTATAGGAAATGGAACTATTAGATGAACAACAACAACATGTAGTGAACCACTTGAAATCCTACCAACAACGGATGTCCAATAGTTACAATCATAAAGTCAAACCTAGAACATTTCAAGTTGGTGACTTGGTATTGAAGGAGAACCCACGCAACCAACAGGATATAAAGAAGAAAGGAAAGCTTGAACCAAATTGGTTGGGCCCCTTTTTCATTGTGTCAGTCTATGGGTTAGGAGCATACTAGTTATCCACGCGAGAAGGGGACCTATTTGAAGATCCCATGAAAAGCCTCCATCTTAAGAAATTCTACACATAACTCATCCACAACATCATAAAAAGTCCTAAAAAAATCCAAAAACATCAGAAAAAATCCTTAAAAAATCCAAAAAATATTAGAAAATGTCCTAAAAAAATGGTCACCCTCTTGAAAACCTGGGAAAAGGCATCTTGGTGATGAAAAATAAAATAAAATAAGAGAAAAAAAAAAAAAAAAAAATACAAAAAAAAAAAAATAAAAATCAAAAGGAAAAATACAAAAAAATCAAAAAAGGAAAAATACAAAAAAATCAAAAAAGTGAAAAATACAAAAAAATCATAAAATCTGAAAAAGTGCAATAAAAGCAAGTAGTGAAAACCTGGCAATAGGCACTATTTGTGACAGGCTGGCTTCTTCCTCTATAGGAATGCGTGTCAATCATTGGCTCTTTATTGTCACTATCTGCATCTTTCATTTGAGCCTCATGTACATATTCTATTGTGTTAGTCGTGTCTCACTTTGGCTTGTCAATCATTGTACATATCCATAATAAAATTGGTTTGTTTCCACTAGGGGAAAAATCCTAAACTCACTGGGTGAAATCCATCTTTGAGCTTACAAAGCGACAAACAAACAACAATATGACAACATGGTGAATTTACACAACAATCCAATGGGCTACAACTATGAACATCAATCAGACTCACCAAAAACAATCATCTAAACCAACAACAACAACAAACAAGATCAAATTAAAAACAAATTTCATTTGGTGATGATACTTTGAATCACAATTTTATCACTTTCACACAAATGTTCAAATTATTTGCATTATGATTGTTGTTATCATTTTTCAGGAGCAACTCAAGGATGTCAAGAACTAGGGAAGCTATGATTGAGAATGATATTTTTCTTTGTCTGTTTTCTATGAGTTGATCATTACTACTATGTGAATCGTCATGGGACGTGCTCTACAAAGTATCACTTATGACATTCTGGATTCACATAGGAAAATGATTAAATCTTGTCTATTTACGCAAGGAATGCTCAGGTCATCTCAATTTAATTATACCTAGATGCTTGTGTTAACTTGCACTATCAAACATCATGAAAGTAGTAGTCAGGTCATCATGGTTTAATTATAACATCGATATTTGTACTCACTTTCAACATTTTAATAGCTCAATGATGATACCAAGCACAATAAATTGATTACTAGGATGACAACATTACATTGTTAGAGTTGCATATTAGGTCACATTCATACTAGATGTTGTAGTGGTATTTATAGATTTCTCCAAGGCTGATGTTATTTCTATCATTAACAAATTGAGTACATTTGACATTACCAAAAAGATCATTTAGATGCATGAACATTAGGACATCATTCATAGCATTATCATATTATCTTGTCTTTCAATTAGTCATTAGATCATATATTTGCATTATGAAAATCTAAAAACAAATGCATTACCACATCATTCTCTAAAGCATTCATCTTAGTCATTAGATCATATATATATGTTTGCATCATGAAAATCCAAAAAAAACTGCAGATCATATCATTTTCATCCATACACATTTAGTCATACATTTTTGGACACAAAGCACCAAAATATGTAAATTTTCTTTCATCCATTTCATACAGGTATTCATATATTTGCATTGGAATATACAAAAAAACACAGATCATCGCGCATATCATACATCCATAAGAACATGTAGAATTATCCATCCTTAGAATCATCCACTTTTGCATTAATATCATTATCCATCCATTGCATCATACATAGTTGCATCAAAAAAGTACAAAAAAATAACATATAGACGTCATTCATAAAAGTATCATAGAATCATAACACATATTGCATCCATGACATATCATATCATCACGAAACATCACATAAGCATACATAATAAAAAATTAAATGCATCCACCATTATCAACACACAATAAAACACATAGGTCAACCATCATCATCGTTGCATACATCTCAAAAATGATGTCAAGTGTACAAGGATATCTGAATATGAAGAAATACTTCATCAAAATGGAAGTAAATCATCGGGTATTAGTGTATACATGTCCACATTACAATAAAGCACCAAATATCATAACTAGGTAGTGCTCCCTCCAGATGGTGCTAGAATCCTTGGACCTATACCTCCCGCTATACTTGATGGACTTGCACCTGGATCTCTCTGATCTCCAGGAAATGGTTGTGTGACACCTACACTAACTGTCTAAGACTATGACCTACCATATTAGGATTGTGCAAAGCTCGCCCGCCGCTCGGGAGGAACCACCTCATGATATCAATTTCTATAAAATTGGGCCTCCTGTGTAGTATGGTGGACCTCCCTAAAATAGTCTGTGAACCTAGCAGTTGTCGCAGCCTATTGCAATCTCCCAGTGATATCCTTTTCCTTCTCTTGCCATCGCCTCAACACATCCCTCTTTGCAGTCAATGCAATAACTTGGCCCTGTCCCTAGCCCTACACCTGATCTAGTTGTTGTCTGGTAGCATCCCTCTCAGTCGTTAGAGTTTGTATTTGTCCCTAGACCTATAAGAGTTGTGCTTGAACCTGTGCCAACAACTGTGTCTATGTTTGTAGTTGTTCCTGCACCTATGTCAACTGGCCCTGAAAGGTCTAAAGCTAGGCATGCAATGTTGTAATCTAAGACTACTATTGTGAGGGAAACTATATTTGTATGTGTTGTTGCGCTACTACCACTAAAGATTGCCTCCTGCGAGGCACTCTAACATCCAATCTAGGGTGAACACCACCTCCTCCATCTCCACCACCACTGTCATCTCCCCCATCATCACCACCATCATCCCCACCACCATCACTGCCTCCTCTCTCCTCCTCGCCTCCACCTCTACCCATCCTCTATTTGGGTGGTCTATCCTCATCATCCTCTAACACTAGCATTGGCTCATCAGGTCTCAAAATCCTAAAAAATGGATGCTCAACAAAATATTGTGAATACTCCTCAGTCATATATCCCTCAAATATATCCAGAAGGTACAATCCCATATCATTGGCTATAAATGATGATACTTATCACATGTAGCATCATAAGATAACATGGGCCCCCACTGGATCACATCCTATTGCCTCTGC
This sequence comes from Sequoia sempervirens, assembly GCA_007258455.2. NCBI lineage: Eukaryota > Viridiplantae > Streptophyta > Pinopsida > Cupressales > Cupressaceae > Sequoia > Sequoia sempervirens. The sequence goes on from VDFB02075321.1 coordinate 312,306,130, forward strand.
GCATACATAGCCAATCCCTGAGGTATCCCTTGAACTCTGACGTACTATCTGAGCACCCTCTGTAATAAGAATTTCTTGATAATAAAGTGTGTCCGCCCAATGAGGTATCTGGCAGTCATAAAATAAGGCACCTCCAAATGATCCTCGATCCACTGCTCATAGTCTACATATGATCGCTAGGTAACTGAATCCAAGTCATCCAGTACTTGTCTCCAATAATCCAATTTTCCTAGCTTATGTTGGACAACTGGGCTTGCATAACCATAGACATAGGATCTCCCAAATGGTCGAAATCTGTCTGTCTCTAGCCATGTCACCGCAATATGCTCCCATGCCCACATCTATAAGAGGGTCACACCTGTGGACAGACTTACTCCTCTGAGGTACACTACCTGGTGCAAATCATGGTATAACTATGCAAGCATACATGAACCCCAAGCAAAATGGGTCCCAAATCAAATCATCTGCTCTAATGTCCAACCTTAACCAACAAATAATCTATTTTCCCTCTTGTCGGGACATAAGAAGCCACTGGAAAATCTCGCAAGCATGGAAGACAAAGGGGCATACATCTCAAACATCTCTTGCCAAGGCATCTCATACCCAACAATGTGATCATCATGGAATATCCAATGTAAGACATCTATACCTCCCTGCTCAATGTGATCATAGGTCACAATATCACCTACCACAGGAATCCACAATATCTTGTAGACATCCTCTAGCATAACAGTCATCTCTCTGGTGGCCAAATGAAAAGTGGTGTGGTCGCTATGCCACCTCTCTGCCAGCGTGGTCAACAATCCCTGATTAATCCTAATCCAGGGCATATCAATTAGTGAGTATAATCTGCATCAATCAATGATATCTCTATCAGCCTATGTCAGATGTGGGATCATCTCCCAAGTCCTTGGGAACCTCTCTCGGGACTGAAGATTATCTAAATCCATCTCCTATCATTGAAAAACATCACAATCAGAACATCAATCAATCAATCAAATCAACAAACACAATCAAACATCAATCAATCATCCTATCAGTTCTAGTGAGATTTTCATCAAATCTCATGAACATCTATTTTTGATCCTCGCCTATTATGAGGTCAAAACAACATCATCATTAGTGTATCTTGCCTATCATTAGATCACTAAATCATCTAAGCTATCATCAACAACAAATATTGGCTGATGCGAGAAAACATCATCAAATTTTAGGAGTAAAATCAATTGAAAAATATTCAATTTTGTCCTGGATGCACCATAACAGTGCTTCATTGCACTAAAAGGCAGATGCGCCATAACAAGTTTTCAATGCGCCATTTCATGGGATGTGCCAGAGAATTCCTTAGATGCACTACACAATCCCTTCAATGTGCCATTTCATCCAATGCGCCAGAGAATTACTCTGATGCGCTGTGCAATTCCTTCAATGCACCATTTCTCAAGGATGCCCTATCTAAAACCCTAATGCACTATTACAGTCTATGGATGTGCCACTATACCTATTAGATGCACTAAAACACTAGGTGGATGCATGGGAAAAACTAGCCTATGTGCCACAGAAAAATTCGTATGTGCCAAAACAAGAAAAAACCAAAAAATTGAAAGGAAAAATGTGGGAAAATTAATTCAAAATTCACAAGAAAAGTTTTAAAATTCATACCGGAGGTCCATATCCCGCTGGCTGATTGTGTCGCTGCACCTGCTTGAATCGATGAGTCTCGTATGGGATCACCATTTTCACTCAAATGCTCAAGAATGCTCTCTCACTCCACAAATTTTCAAAATTACCAATGCACAAATGAATCCTCTCTTCACTTTTTACCTCTTAATAAGGGTAATTAAAAGGGTAATTTTGGTGGGATATTTTAATTTTTAAGGATCAATTAATTGGGGCAGCTCACTTCTTTCATATCGGGAGATAAATCTCTCAAATATCATCACATCAAAATTTCATCATCATACATCATCAGAAATTTTCAAAAATCATCAAAAAAATCTTTTATTATCAAAAATTTCTCGATTTATCTCCTGAGGGGGCATACATTCGTTATCTTCTGAAAATTGTTGTCTAGGGCATCGTCAAAATTTTAGCAGCACTGGTAAATTTTTCTTTGAAGCAATGCGTAAACACATCACTTCAAAGAGGGGCAAAATGTATACATCCAAAATTGGTCTAGAGAATATTAATTAAATATCAATTATTTAATTAATAAAATCTTTATTTCCTCTACTATATAAATAAATTGCAAAGCTTATTTATATAGTTCATATTTCTTAATTCCTCCTTTCTAAACCACTTTCTTCATGATTTAATTAAAATAAACAAGTTTAACTAATTTGTTTTATTTGATTAATTCTCTCTCATTAAATTTGAATTTTTAAATTCAAATTTTGTCACATTTTTCCATATTCTCCTAACCTCCTTCCACCTCATCTTCCAACTCACCATGTGTCACATGAAAATAATTATTCCTAATTTCTAAAATGGATATTTACTCCCAACAATTTTAACCAACTCAAAGACACATGGCTTCCTCTTTCCATTGATTCTTTTCTACACTTGGAAAGATTGTTCTACTAAAGGGGACAATTTCCTTAATTCTCTCTAACCTCCTCATTTCTCACCGTTGATCTCTCTAGAATAAATCTCGATCATCCATTACTACCAACTGACTTGATACCTTGGTGAAATCTATAAATAGAGGGTCATTTATAGCTTTTTCATAAGAGAAGATTGTATAACATTACTCTGCAAAATTCATCTTAGCATTTGAGAGCTTAATTGCATTTTGATTTAGCATTTAGAATAGTTTAGCAAGTAATTTAGAATCATGGTTGCATTCTTAGATGTATCTTATATTGTTCATAGCATTTAGGATCATTCTCATAGCATTTCCATTAGTTTAATTTAGTAGTGCATCATTTTAATAACATTTTGTATACAACAATTCACCATTTTGCATATCACTTAGTTCATCATTTAATCAAGAACATCAAAATCATGTAGGTGTAAACATAGTTTCTGCATTCTAGCTTAGAGGCTACTCATTTCTTAGGTGGCATCCTAGTAATTTAGTGCATAATTAAGATCTAAGAGTACAATTACCATGGACATTTAAGAATAGAGGAAGATGGAATGTTTTTAAGGAGTCACTTTATTGAATTGTGTTTTGTTAATTTAGATTCCCTTAATGTAATACATTGCATCTGTTGTGTTTTATTGATTAGTTTAATTCAAATATTTTTTTTACACACACCACCCTTACTTCAAGCTTCAAGAAAATGTTTACCACAAAGCTCTATACTACACAACTCCAACAGTGTCAGCCCTATTCCATACAGATATTCTACAAAGTTTCTAAAAAATGACATAAGGAATATAAACCAATAGTAGGCAAGCAAATGCATTTCTTGTAACTAACATGACATCCTTTTCTCTACCGCATTGGTATATTGTTGTATTCTACTAAAGAGCATACATACATCAATAAGCATTATGTCCAACCTATGAAAGTTTGTATAGAACTTTGCATAATACAACTTTGAGATTACATTTCAAGCTTCTAGCGTGGCATCAAATTATTCTTGTAATTTCTTTGTTTAAGCACTCTAATTTGATATTCACATTAGTCATTCTACATCTACTTCTATCTATAATAGATTTGATTCCATTTAAAAATCTTGTCCGTTGGATATGAAGGGCCCCAAATCAAAATTTGAATATCATGTCCCTCATATATGGAAGGCCCCAAATCAGTGGTATCAAAGCTTGCATTAGTTCACAATGATATCAAGCATTCACTATATATCATAACCTAGTGGTAGCAGAGTTTTTCATTCAAAACCTTTGCTGCGTTTTGTATGCCCACTGACACAAGGAATAACAACAAGAAGCTTGGTCTCTAAATTCATGAACCTTCACCCTACGTTCCTTCATGATCTCAACAAATTGAAAACAAATCCATATCAGAGATGTTGACTTCAAAGATGTTTTAGATGATGAAATTAAGTGCTTTACAACAACAGAGTGGTGATTTGGAGAAATATTACACACAGGAAATTGCCAAGATAATTGATCACTTCAATCAACTTCTAAAGCATGTTCAATCCCATTCATTCCTATTGACTTTCCAATGCATATATATTTTGGAGCCCAAACACCATACCTGGCACAAGTAAATGTAGATATCCCTATTCTTTAAGGTAAAAAAGATGTTTCAATACTCTAGATAATTGTTTACAACCTCATTTTCTCATAAAAGGTGGTCATTAAGGTTTCCATAAGAAATATCACCTTTTCAATTTAAAGGAGTTTCCTTTTGTATAAAGAAATGACAGAATAAATATTGTGCTACCCATGAGGTTGACCTTTCACCTATATATACCAATAATGGTTTTTTCAAAGCCTCAAAAGAAACCTATTATCCTATTGAAACATATGATGGACCAATATATCAAGCATTCTTGGCTTCATTGAGGTAATGACCAATCTATTCAAGAATATTTTGATATATTCCATACTTTGACTTGTTAAATAGTCAAGATTAGGAACAACATATCATCAGAGGTTTTGGATTCTTTTGTGATCCTTGAATTCATCAATACAATGCAAAAAATAACAAAGAATAGATTGTTGTTGAACATAGAAGATATGTCTAGTTTCAATCCTTGCTCACATATGTTCCTAACAAACTAGTTCAGAAATGTATCCCTCTCCTCCATGAACATGCCACATGTTCCTTTTGACTTGTCAACTTAGTGAAAAGATGTTTTTTCTTATAAGACTTATCAAGAAGGTGTTCTTTCATCTTAATTGTATAAGGTTCAGAGTTGTAATTTTGTATTTTTCTTAAAATAGAAAAGCAAAATTGTGTTTGTCACAACCTAACCAAAAACATTAAATGTTGTTAAATTCAAGCCTTTGGTGATGAATTAATCCTCACCCTTTAGTGTAAACTCAATGTACTTGCCTCTCTATATAAATGCAATCACTTTCTCTTTTAAGAGATAAGGAAGGACTAAATAGAAAAGGAATTGTTGAAACAATGCCAATTTTTCTAAATCAATACAAATAGAAGTTCATTTATTGCTACCGTATGAGTTTGTTTTATTGGTTGGATGTGGTTTTCATGGTTCATTTTACCCTTCCAATTATTTAAGTTTCAATTATGATTAATTATTCAGATTGAGAATGCAGATCAACAAGAAGACTCTTTCCACATGTTGAGTTTTAGGTTTCATTTTGCTAACACAAAAGTGGATTTTTTTTTGTTTTAGTCTACTATTGATTCTGAGCTTGAAATCAGGGGTCAACAACAGCTAGATTAGTTTAATTTGATGGAAAAAAAAAAAGAAAATATCAACCCAACAAGTAACCAAAATTCATGGATAGTGAAGAAGGAAGTTATTCCAATTGATATGAAAGAGTTACAATCTAATTTTCTGAAGATAAATGATCAAACTCTTGATTGTATCATTCCAATACATCACCATGATCAGTCATAGCAAGCTTGTACGATTGTTTTAAAGGAGTCTCAAGATATTCTAAATAGTGAAAATCAAGGTGATACAATGTTATGAGGTGATATAGACAACATAGGTCTAGTAATACAAGTGCAAGAAGTCCAACCTAGAAGATGAAGAAGGTATTGTGAATGGACGCAGACATGAAAGGTTTTCAAAACCCCAAAAATAGTAAAAAAAAATGCAAGACAGTTCTCCATTCCATAAGATTATAATTTTCTATAATGGGTTGAGCCTGAAACTAGGTTATCTTCTACAAAAAGTGAGGAAATAAAATGGTATGGCTACAACCTGGGTAGAGGAGCACACTTTTTCTTTTATTTGCACACAAAGGACAAATTTTTTTTCAAATCATGCTCAAATCGAGCTCATTTAAGAAGAGAATACATAGGATGAAAGCATAGAAACTCACCCAGTTTTTGTGTGAAGAGAGGAACCATCAAAACGCACGTGCCTGTGGCCTTCAAAACTCAATCCAAGCGCATCCATGGTGGCCTGAGGTAATGAGATATCAACAAAGGAAACAAACATAGAAAAATGCATAAGAAATTCACTCATGGCTGTAACCTAGAGGCCCTAAATCCTTCAAAATTGGAGTCAAAATGACCCAAAACAAAGAAGAAACAACTTACCATTAAGTTCCTAAAGGAAATTAACACCAAATCGACATAACAGTGCATAAAATGTTTGATTTTCATGCTTGAACCCTAAGTTTCCATGGCGGCTATGTGCCAAGTTCTTTAGAAATGGAAAACTAGAAAATGAGGCAAGAAATGTGGAAGTTCAATGTTTTGTGGTTAGGTTTTCATGTTTCCCTAGCCCTCCCTTATCTTTTTATCACATTGATTTACAATTAAAGTGCCTTGACTAATACTTTAGCTCATCATTCCTAGGTTGTTCTATGCCTAAGGTTTTCCTATGGTTTTGAATAAAAACCATATAATTTCATGCCTTAGTTTCTTTATGATTTTTATAGAAAATAAAGATAGGTATTATACTTGGCCAAGTTCAGGCAAGTCTTGTCAGTAGGACTCGGCAGGCAGGCTTTGAAAAGTGCAAAAAATTACATGAAATTTAAATTTAAAACTTTTTTTTTTTACTTATTGTGAATGCAAAATGATGTACACCATGAAGGTTTGTATGGTTTTGGAGGTCTTAATTTGGGCTTGGTGGCAGGGTCTCCACCCCTTGACCCCGCCCTGTATCGTGACAGGTAGCGCACCCAGGGTGCTACCCAAGGACCTCGCGAGGGGCGCTGCCCCTCGACCCCGCTGGGGGTGCTGCCCCTAGACACCTGCAAGGGGTGTTTCCCCTTGAACCCATTGGGGGTACTACCCCTCAACCCTCGCAAGGGGCGCTGCCCCTCGACCCCGCTGGGGGCACTACCCCTCGACCCCACTAGGGGCACTGCCCCTTAACCCCATTGGGGTGTTGCCCCTTGACCCCCTTGGGGGCATTTCCCCCTAACCCTCGCAAGGGGCGCTACCCCCAAACCCCTATGATGGAAGCCGCCCCTTGACCCCTCTGCCTTGACCCCCATAAAGGGCACTTCCCCTCAACCCCATTAGGGAAATCACTCTAATACTTGAGATTATGGCTATTGCATAATTTAGGAGCTATCTTAGACACATTCATAGGAAGGATGTAGGCTCCTTTGAGCCATATAATTCTAGTTATTGTTTTGAATCTTTTGATATTTCATATTTTTTTGGAACATTTGATGTCATAGATTTCATATTCAATGATTTTTGTATACATTCAAGTCTTTGACTATATATCTAAGTGTGTTATTTCCTTGAGCAGATCAGCTATAATTTGTGTTTATAACTTTATACTTATATGATCAATATATACTTGTGTTAGTGACAAGGACCTTGATTGGGTTGACCAGGCAGATAGAGAGGTTGAGGCTATAGCCATGGTAGAGGAGGAGGCTAAAGCATGAGCAAACACATCCACAACTAATGTTGGTGAGGGTGGCATGGAGTCACAAGTAGAGACTATGGTTGCAGTTGCTACATCATCTAAGACCCACCTTAGATCCCTTTGTAGGAAGGATGTAGACTCATTTGAGCCATAGAATTGTAGTTATTGTTTTGATATTTCATATTTTTTTGGAACATTCGATGTCATGGATTTCATATTCCATGAGTTTTGTATACATTTGACTATATTTATATATCTAAGTGTGTTATTTCCTTCAACAACTCAGCTACAATTTATGTAATTTATACTTATGTGATCAATGTATACTTGTGTATGTGATCAAATTTGCTTATATTTAATGATGTTATTGTGTGTTTAAGGTTCATTCAATAAAGTGTGCTTGAAACAAGTTTTAAATCCTTAAAAATCTCTAAATTTCTAGTGTTTTTTCATTTTGTCGAGTCTGCGCTGAGTCCCAAGTCCTGAGTCGAGTCACCCTAGCTGAGTTCAAGCTGAATCCAAGTCTTGTTACTATGATTTAAATAAAACTAAAATGAATATGAATTAAATATATAATTTAATCATTAAATCATGATTTTAATTATTATAATTTAAAAAAATTGTGTGATTGTGATTGTGATATTACATTAGATTCCTTGTACCCTAAGATTTTTTTTAATTAAAATAGATCTGCCTCTTGCATTTCTTCCAAACCATTCATATTATTATTGAGAAAAATAAATTCTAAATAATGATTAATAAATTCAACATATAAATTTTATTATTATTTATTTATTTTATAATATTTTACAAATTAAATATTACAATTTTTAATTCAAACGAAGATAAAAATGCCATTTAATTCAAATTCTATTAATTCTCAAATTTAAGATCATATTATTATCTTCATATTATCCTTTTAAAACATTTGTTTATCTTTTACTCAAAAATCTTAAACATGGGAAAATTTGTAGATGATTGAATGTAGAAATGAGGTGTATTATTCCAAAAAATGTACAAAAGGGATATAGTTGAATTTTTATGCCCTTGCAGTCACACCAAGGGTATAGAGTTGAGGGTCCAATGTATAGGGTAGAGGGTATAGGGGTTGAGGGAATAGGGTTGAAGGGTTGAAGGGTTGAGGGTTGAGGGTTGAGGGTAGAGGGTAGAGGGTTTAAGGGTTGGGGGATTAAGGGTTGAGGGTTGAGGGGTTAGGGTAGAGATTTTACTTGGGTTTAAGGGTTTAAGGGTTGAGGGTAGAGGCCGATTTAAGGGTTTAGGGTTTAAAGGATGAGGGACATTGAGGGTTTAGGGTTTAGGGTTGAGTTTTTAAGGGTTTAAGGGTTGATGGTTTAGGGTTGAGGGATTAGGGTAGAGAGGGAGGGTCAATGGATGGAGGGAGAAGTGAGATAGAGACAATGAGAGAAGAGGAGGGAGGGGAAAAGATATATGAGGGTTGAGGATCCAATATATAGGGTAGAGGGTTGAGAATTGAGGGTATAGAGTTGAGGACCTATAGGGTTGATGGTTTAGGGTATTGGGTAGAAGGTTTAAGGGTTTAGGGTTGATGGTTAAGTGTTGAGGGTAGAGCATTTAGGGTATAGGTTTGAGGGTATATAGTTGAATGATTAGGGTTGAGGGTCCAATGTATAGAGTAGATGGTATAGGGGTTGAGGGTTTAGGTTTTAAGGTTGAGGGTTGAGGGCTGAAGGATTAGGGTTGAGGGTTGAGGGATCTTTTGATGCAAGTGAAATGTAGGCAAGCAATTGAAGGCCAATAAATATTGGGGAAGGATTTTTTGTTCTAACAACCCTAATCCCTTAACCCTTGATCCCTACTAGATCAAAACAATTACGCGCTAAATTAGGCACTAAATCTGGCACTAAATCTGGTACTAAATCCAGTAATAAACCCGGTACTAAACCCAGTGCTAAACTCGGTGCTAAACCTGATGCAAAATATGATGCTAAATTGGGCACTAATTAGCACCTAATTTAGCACCTACTTGGCGCTAAATTCGACACTAAACCCGATGCTAAACTTGGTACTAAACCCGGTGCTAAACCCGACGGTAAATCTGGCACTAAACTCAATGCTAAACCCGGTGCTAAACCTGATGCTAAACCCAATGCTAAATCTGATGCTAAATTGGGTGCTTATTAGTGCCTACATGTTTTGATCGGTGCAAAAAAATGTCAAAAATAGCGCCGACTTTTTCAAAAAAATGGAGAAAAATACCTTAAAACAGTGGGTGGAAGCAAAAAAGGGAGCTAATCACAAGAATTTGTTGTAGTGTCTATATGAGTGCTCTAATTTCAATCTAATAATTTTCATAGCCCTTATTATTATTGATATGAGAACTTTTATTATGGCTTGGAAATGCTTCTGATCTTTCCTCTAATTTTTTGTGGCTCCTATTTGACTTATAGTTTTGTTTTATATATTTCTTAACTAGCCTTGAGATTGATTTTAGTGCTTACCTTCGTATATAGATTTCCTTAAATTATGGACCTGATTTGTTTAGGTTTAAATTCGTAACTCTCAATTCTTTTCATGTCATTCCATTTTGGCATAACATTATTTCCTTGTATTTTATTTCACCCAAAAACAAGAGGTACAACTTATGCTTTGTTTATAATTTTTTAATTTTTTTCATAGTGTCTTGTTTGGAATCCAAGATCCTCAAGAAATCTAAGTCTCAATTGCCTTGAAATCACCATATTCTTTGACTTAGTTTTATTTTATGTTGTTTCTCCAAGGAAGGTTCTTTGTTTCATGCTTAGTGTCTCAAATATTTTTGAGTGTTTCAAAATAATTTGCAAGCCCAAAGATGCCTTTTATTTTTATATAGGTTTTCCACAAGTCCACCACTAAGAATGAAAGGTTTGTTTGGGGTCTGAAGGGATTGATTGTTATCATGGCCCAAATTTTAATTTTGTCTAGTTTCATTTTCCCTTTCATGTCTAAAAATTTGAAATATTTAAGTTTAGGGTAACTAAAAGGACTAAGTTTTTTTTTCCTCCTATGGACCCATGATGTTTTTGATGCAATATTTAATCAATTCTTCACATCTATAAGCTCTTATAATTTTAAGTTTGGGTTGAAAAAATTGACTAAGAGCTTTGACTCCCCATGTAGTTGATTTTTTTTCAATCAATTTTGATGATTTTATCACATCTATTTCTTAGAGTGAGAATCTATTTTGAATCTAATTTGAATAAGATCCAATAAAATAAAAATCACAATTATGCCTTAGTTTCACCTTTTTCATGCTTAGGTATCATGTGGAGAATCCATTGAAGTTTGGTGTATGGGTAATTGCACAAATATGGTGGATCAAAAATTGGTCATGCCACTTTTTGGTCCCATAAAAGAGAAAACGTGAGTGTGTTATACTAAAACACGCTCGTGTTATGGCTTGGTAGTGACTAAGCTAGGATTGATCATTACTAAGCCATAACGTGAGTATATTATAATGTGCTTGCATTTTTGTGAAGAAAAAATCTCTTTCTCTTTGTCTTCTAGTCAAACTATATATATGAAATAAACATATAAGTATAAGTGACATTTATATATGGAAACCTACTTTCTCATACTTTAAGTTATATTTCACATATATAGTTTTAGGACATGTTCGAGAATGGTTTAAGATCTCTAGGAGTTATAATGTAGACTCTAGGTTTTAAAAGATCTTATAATTTTTTAGACTTAGTCAAATTTCAATAATCAGTAGGCTCTAATCATCTTTCTCTCTCTATCTCACTCTAGCTATATCCCTTACACTCTAGACCTCTCTCACTCCCCCTATTTCCATCCCTTTCTCTACCTTTCTCTCCCTTGAGACCAATATCTCTCTCTCTCTCACCTCTCTCCCCTTCCCTACATCTCCCTCCCTCTTTGCTTACCTCTCTACTTCTCTTTATCTCTCCTCTCCCCCTCTCTACCCACCTTTCTCTCTCTCCATCCCTCTCTCTCTCTCCTTCCCTAACTCTACCCCCCAATTCTTCCCTCTCTACTTATCTATATATCTACTTTCCCTCTCTCTACCCACATCTCCTCCCTCTTTAGCTCTCTCTACCTCTCTCAATATCTACTTCTCTCTATCTCCACTCTCCATCCCTTCATCCATCTCTCTCTCTTCATGTAGGAAGAGGTAAGTAAATAGAGAGGGAGAGGCAGTTAGAGAGGGAGAGGGGAGATAGAGAGTAGATAGGGAAGGAGGTAGGGAGGTAGTGAGAGAGAGATGGAAGCAAATGTATGTAGAGAGAGTGGGAATTGAGTGATATATAGAAGTAGAGAGAGGATGGAGGGAGGGAGATAAAGAGGTGAGATAGAGGGAAGGATGCATAGAGAGAAATGGAGAGGGAAGTGTTGTGTGGTATCACAACACGTCCCAAGACTAAAAGATTTGGGGACCCAAGTGAAAAAATAACTCTTATGGCATGAGCTAGACAATTGAAAGATCATCAGAAGTGAAAAGCAAAGAGAAATATTTAATGAGTGAGTACTTCGTAATGTAAGTGTTTCGGGTACCAGGTACCGAGAACCAAAAACATTTGAAAAGGAAAAGGTTAATGCAAGTTTTTTTTGGTCCGGTAGGATGGAGTCTGGTAAAATGGAGTTTGATAAAATGAAGTTCAATAAAGCCGAAGTCTGGGAAAGTTTGTGGGTAAAGCTGAATATTGGGTATCGGGTACTAGGTTGCAATGTGAATTGAAATTTTAAAGTTTTGAGGTTATCTAATGATTCTGGTAATCCGGTATATATGTGAGGATTTGTAATATGTAAGAAAGCGTGTTATTTATGATATTTATGTAGTAACATTTAAATAATGGTTTTATTTACATGAGATGTTATAAATGTTTTCTTTCTTTAAAAGTGATTTAATGTGTGGAATTTGTGATTGCAAGAGATGTAGATTGTGATGCAAAGTTCAGGTATGGAAGGTTAGACAAATTATATTTGCGAACAAATCTGATGATGTTACTAGGTTCAATGATGCACTTTAAAAGCTCATGTTGGAATAGAGTTCGTTACAAAGATGTTCCAAATACTAGAATCCCGGGACCCTGGAGTTCAAGCATGTAGCAGAGAAGTGTACTTATTTCAGGGGTGGCTTATTCCTAGAATTTTTAAATCGAGGCAGAACCTGAGGTGTAGGGATGAAACTTCCACCTGATTACTCTGATTTTATGGGAAGTTCCTACATTTTTTTTGATCGGATTTGTTTGATTTCGAAAGGAATCCTGGCGGTAATTAAAGACTAAAACCCGAAGAGCTTCAACATGCGATTGGAGTTGACCTTCATTGACTCTGATTGCAATTTTCCTATCAGTCACTACATTCCACATGCCTTGACATGATTGGTCCCTTGGATTTCCTCTCATGAATTTTTCTTATCCTATATGAGCCTTGTGTTCTATAAAATGCCAGAGGATCTTTCTTTTCATTTTAAGTTCAGAATTTGTGGCTGTATAAAGAGAATAAAACTTTTTCAAGTTTTGATCTTTTTTCTTGTTTTTTGAATCATTCCAGCGTAAAACTTTGTATGCACATAGACATTGATTAATATCAAAGCCAATTGGATTGCTACCTATCTCATGAATCTTTTGTAGCTGGTTTTGTTAGTTCAATTGAACAAGACTGTATGCTGCGTCATTTAAGGGTGCATACAAAAACCTAGTCGGTGTCCAAACTAAAACCCTCTCTTTAAAATATTGCACCATTTTATATGTAGTTGTGAAGCAATTTGGTGAAGTATAAAGTGGTTTGCTCTATTTTAGTTGATTCTTTGGGGCATGCATGGAGAATAACCAAGAGAAAATTTTAATTTTCAGTATTTTTATGCTTTATTTTAGAGTAGATGTTTAAATTCTTGAAAATGTTCCAACATTTAAATGAATGGATGGAATTTTATTGAAAATATCTCATTTCCTATGAAATTGTTGAATGCTTAATGCTAAATTTACTTAAGTGGAAGCAAAGAATTGTTTATGTTCATGAAATATTGTTGCAAATCTTTCAATTTCATGATACTTGTCTTTATGATCCAATTGGAAACTCAGTGCCTAATATATATAATTCTAAACAAACATAGTCCCTTTGAGATTAACAACAATATCACATCATACCCGAGAGCGACCCTAGTGCAATCATGACCTGGTTATTAGAGACTTGGGATTGAACTGAAGCCAATATTTTCCTGTTAAAGCATAATCCGCCTTTAGGTTTCCTTCATTCCATATCTTTCAAGAAGGATAGGCTCTTTGGGGTTTGTCTATGAAGAATTTATTTTCCTTGTTTTCTATGAGAAAAATTGTCATCAATAAGAAGGAGGGATAGGGAGGGAGGGAGAGAGGTGAGATAGGAAAAAGTAGAGAGGGAAGGAGATAGAAGTAGAGAGCAGGAGAGAGGTGAGATAGATAAAAGTAGAGGGAAGGAGAAAGTGAGAGAGACGGGAGAGGAAGGGAATGAGAAATAGGTAGATATGGGTAGGTGATATAGAGATAAGTGGAGAGAGAGTGATGGAGAGAGAGGGAAGGAGGGAGATGGAGATACAAGTAATTAGAGAGGGAAGGAGAGAGTAAAAGAGAGGGGAGGGAAAAGGGAGGAAGGTAGAGGTAGAGATGGATAGGTGAGATAAAATTAGGGTGGGAGAGAGGTGGGATAGAGATAAATAGAGAGGGAAGGATAGATCCGGAGAGAAGGAGAGAGGGAATGAGAGAGTGAGAGAAGGGGAGAGGGAGGGAGTTATAGGTAGAGAGGGATATGTGAGATAGAGAGTAGATAGGGAAGGTAAGAAGGATAAATGAAGAGAGAGAGAGAGAGGTGATATATAGAGAAGTAGAAAGGGGAGGATGAAGGTGGAGAGATTGAGAGAGGGAAAGAGAGGGAGGGAGAGATAGGGAGGAGAGAAATATAGTGAAAAGTAGAGAGGGAAGGAGAGATATAGAGAAGGAGAGAGAGGATGGAGAGGTAGTTCTTGAGCTCAAGGGAGAGACAGTCCAATAGAGAGAGAGAGGTAGAGAAAGGGATGGAGATAGTGAGAAATAGAGGTCTAGAGTGTAATGGATATACAAAGAGTGGGATAGAAAGAGATAGAGAGAAATATGATAGAGCTTGCTAATTATTGAAATTTTACCTCCTGATTATTGAAATTTGACCTATTGATTACTAAATTTTGATTGTCAGAAAAATTATAAGACCTTCCGAAACTTAGAATTTACATTATAACTCCTAGAGCTCCAAGACAATTCTCAAACACACTAAAAATATCTACATGAAATATAACTTAAATTATAAGAAATTATGTATACTTCAATGTTTATTTCATGTATATGGTCTAACCAAAATAGGGAGAAATATATTTTTTTGTCATGAAAGATAGAGAGTGATTTTTTCTTTAATTTTTTTTTGCATTTGGAGCTTGAAATGGATTGATTGGTTATAATTTATCATTTATACATGGGGACATAGGTGAGGATAGGAGATATCTTGCGATTAGAGACATGTGTTGAGATGGATACTCTCTGATGAGGTTTTAACATGAAGTCTGAGGAGCCTACACCTTGGTTAGACATAATTTCAACATGGACCTATGAGGATATTTTTCTTGGATGAGTCATGATGAATTGGGTATCTTGGAGGATCATTCTCATCCCCCACTTTTGGCCCAATCGGTGGTAAATCATTTGAAAAGGTAAATCCCACCTTGTTTTTAGATGAATATTATTCTATTATTTTGTTTTCTCATGGGAATGAGTCTTGAGCCATGATGATTAGTTTTAAGAGACTTACTTGAGGATTATTTAAATAGCATGCATTATTTGTTTCTTTGACTTCTCATGGATATGGATCTTGAGCTTGTTCATCTAGTTTTAGAGGATTAATTTAAGGAGTATTGGCGTGTTTATCTCGTTATGCATTGTGAGTTTATTTATGATGACATTCATTGATGTTGAGTTTAGGAGATGTTATTGGGATTATTCCCTTGGTTGGGAATGTATTTGGTTTGATATTCCTTTGGGTTGATATGCATACATATTGGTCATGGTTATATGTGGATAATTATATTATCTTTGGGGTTTTATGAAGGAGAAAATAGTTATCACAACTTAGCATTTAAAGGTGTGTGTAGAAGGAAATTATATATATATATATATATATATATATTGATTTGTAGGTTCTCTCTTTTGTCTTCTTCTTCTTCATGGATGTTTGTATTCACATGATATTGGATTTGAAATCTTGTGTGGATCTATGGTGATCAATATCTTTGTGGTCATGTGTTGTTAATTATTCTTTGGTGACAACATGGAGGTTCCTTTATCTCTTTCCTTTGTTGAGTGTGAAGAAATTGTGAGAGCTATGGAGACTAGCGGTGAGAGATATATTGCAGCATATTGGTTTTTAGGTTTTTTTATATAATTGTGGATGTTCCTTGGTACTACATGATGTTTTTTACACATTCAATGTGATGCTATTGGTGAATATTTGGATCCCTTGATCATTTTTATATTTGGCATTACCCATGTAGTTGGAGTGCCTAGATGTATATGTTTGATACATGGAGCTTGTGATTGCAAGCTATAGATTGGATATGTTGATGACATGAGGTTTACTTGTTATCATGCTTATACCTTTGAGGTATGTATAGTTGTATGTATTAGAAACTTTTTGTGGGTGCTAGTTCAACTATGGTGATTTTTCTTGGCAACTATTGATGCATACTTGTTACCTTTTGGATTGCTTTTTTTTTGTTTGGGATATTAGTTGGAGGAAATACTTGTGCCTCTTTGTGATAGATAGTGTGGGATCTCTTTGGATGACTTCTTGTCTTTGTGCATTGACATAATGGAGGATGAAAGCATTCATGGTTGAGATGGTGGTCACCTTGTTTCTTGTTATAGGTATCTTGATGGGTCACATGGAGCACTTTGTTTCCTTGATGGTATATATGGCTATAGGGATTGTCCCCTTATTGATGTTTGATTTTACTTGTTTACCCCTTATTTAATGTATAGAACATTTGGGAGAATATTAGGAAAATGTGTGTTGTCCATATTGGATAATGTTATAATGGAGTTTAATATTATATGTGCTACACCTAGGGCATCTAGGGATGCATGAATCACATGGGTTTATCATTCTTGGGGCCACTTTATGTGTTGTATGAAACATTGGGATTAATTTTTAATGTGGGTTTGCACATTGGGAAAATATTTAATATTGGGAAAAATTAGTACCAAAAAGTAAATATGGGAGGAAATGGTTTTGTAAGCTCATGGTATTAGTCACATAGTTTATGTAATACCACTTGGTTGTTATGTGTAAGCTTATGTCTATAAAATAAAGCACATGTGTAGTTGTCTAAGGTTGGCCATTTTTGGGGTTCTCTTTTGTAAGCATCTCTTATAGGTTGCACATGTGAGGGTTTGAAGCATAGCATGAGATGTGTGGTTACATTCTTGTTCACATGGAGTACATGTAGAGAGCTTTATGTTTTAGAAGTTTTCATGGAGGCTTTGAAGATGTATTGCAATGATTTCATTGTTGAATAATACAGGAGTGATGGATGCTTTTGGAGGTTGGATTTTTTCCTCTTGAGGGTTTTCTTGATGTATATATTATGTCAATTCAGTATACTTTTTTGCATATATTTCTCTATTTAGGTTATGTGGAGATTTTCACAAATAACTACAAATTTCTTTTTAAACAGAACTATGGTCATCTGAGTTTGTACATGCTTCCCATGTCCACTTGCATCACCTTCACTTGGCCATACAATTGAAGCCTTGCCCCTTACATCATCAACCATATATTTTTGTAGATTAACTATATCACAAAGGGGACCAAAGGTACAAAGAGGCCTCTAGGAATCATCACTTGTCAAATCATGTTTATTTTGAGACCATTAATGGAATCCTAGGTCAAGAAAGAAGGTAGGTAGGGATTTTCATTCAAAGAACAAAGTTTTGAGAATTTGTATGCTAAAGGGGGAAGAAGGAAAAATACCCCAAAAGTATGACAAGCATGAGGGTGTGAGAAACCCAAAAATCTCAAAATTGGACTTTTCGGGGATGACATGTCAGGGATGATAGGTTAGACCAGTATAACGACATGAGAAACCCCAAAATCCCAAAATTTTGTGAAGTGAAATTTTGGAAAGGAAAGTTAGTAGTTGAGGAAAGGAGGCATGAATGAACAAACCAAAAATATTGAATTTCAAGGAAAATGGTCTTAGATGGAAAAATAAAACTTGTTGAGGATGGAATGCTACCGATGACAATATTTAGTCAATTCTTCACATCTATAATCTCTTATAATTTCAATTTAGGTTGACAAACATGTATAAGAGCTCCGACTCTCCATGTACTTGAAATTATTTTCAATCAATTTTAATAATTTTATCATGTGCGCTACTCAAGAGTGAGAATCCATTTTGAATCCAATTTGACTAGTATCCACTAAAATAAATATCTCAATTAGGCCTCAATTTCACCTTTTCCATGTCTAAGTAGATCTTTGTTTGATGTATCCATAATACCCTATGAATAATTGGATTGATGTTGATTGAAAATCACTTATATTTGAAGTGTTCCACTATTTCATCCCTACCAAATGACACATAGATTTAAATGTGAATAAAAATGAGGTCTAGTCTCTAAGTAAAAATTGCCTACAATTAAATATAGGAAAAATCTCTCCAAAGTTCTATGACTATGAAATAAACCCTAAGTTATAACATCAAAATACTAAATTAGATTTACACAGTAAAATCATAATACCAAATGGGAAGTTTACATAGATATATCAAAAAACCTAAAAAATAGAGTAAAAGGGGTATAAAAATAAATATTGAAACTTTCAACCAAATCAAATTAGACTTGGATATGCATAAATTGAATCTAATTAACATTATGAGGATCAAAATGAAGCAAAATTAAATAATTATGGAGTTATTTTGATAAATTTAATACTCATGTAGGATTACTATTGGCTAAAACGATTTAACTTGGAGGCATAAGATTAAATTGATCTTAGTATGACGCCTAATAAAATATGATTATATTAAAAGATTCATTACAAGTTTGAAGATTAAGATAGTAACTGGGAATTGAGAAATTAAATCTAATACAATTGGCCTAAACATTAATTTCCTAATTAAAAGAATATTGTATGATCCATGTCATCAAGTTATTTTTGGTGGGTTGATGAATACTTGTAGGAGTGGATACACTTTGAAGGGTCATGTTTCTAATTGTAGAAGAGTTACTTGAGGAATGCCCATGTTGATTGTAGAATTTAACAAGGGTGATCTTCCCTTGTTCTAAATTAAATTTGATCAAGGAAGTGTCTTGTTGTGGACAAAAAACCAAACCTTTTTGAAGAAGGTTTTTGCACTGAATTTAATGAAAAATATCCTACGAAGGCAGTGGTGCCTAAATTGGATGCTCCTACATTATTAGGAAGAATTTGGATCTAATTTCATTTAGTAATGCCAATCTACCAAATTATAATTATAATCCCTAATAGAAATATATTCCAGACACTAGTGTTATTCTTTGAGTTGGGTGGTTAAGTGCATATAATGTTTGTAGGAATGTAAGTTTACTAGTGTTATTCTTTGAATTAGGTGGTTGAGTGCATATAATGTTTGGAGGAATGTAAGTTGAATTCTCCTTAGATTTGTTGAAGATTGAGTTGATGCCCATCAATGCCTTCTATATATTGTAAAACCATCCCAAGAAGTAAGGGTTGAAAAATTATAAGTGTTAAGAGTTATTTTGTAATCAGATAGACTCTATTAGTGTTAGGATAGTTTTATTTTTAATTTCATGGTTTTTTCAAGTTGGTTCATGATATTTTGTTATGATTTTTTTAATTTATTCAAAGTAAAATAAATTAAAAGTAAGAGATTTATAACATATCTTTAGTGTTAAAATTTATAACACTTTATATGTTGAATCTACATATGACAAATGGTGATTATGTATGCTTTCTTTACTAGTTAGTTCATCCCCTAATGATTGCACCATCGTAATCTCTAGGTTGAGATTGATTTCCCCATTGATTTATATGCTTTATTACATCAAATATCATCTCTCTCCCTATCTCTCCACCCACCCCCAAACTATATCTTTCATTTTTTCTTTGAAACTTTGTAGATTTTGATAGTTTAGTATAATTATGATATTGCTATAAGGATTCAACCCTGTACCTTTTCGAGTCAAACTCATTAGCCCATGTTTCATGAGTTTGACTCGAAAACCTACATTGTTGAATCTTGATAGCAATATCATAATTTGACTTGTTGTGGAAAATACCTCCTACATATCATTTTAGTTTAGTTTTGTTTTAGTCAATTTGTGGTCGATTTAAGCTTGTGTTCTATGTTAAAAAAGAGAAAAATATCTCAATTCCAATTCTTTATTCTTTGAATGTTAGATGAATTTATTCAATATCTACTATTTCTTGTAGAAACAGAACCTTGTATTATATTTTCTAGAAGTTATCATGTAGTCCTTTGAACAAAACAATTATCATTGACCACTAGATAAATTCAAGAATGTTGTAACAAGTTTCTCATGCTTTAGAGGACGATTTCTCACTTTTCAAAATGAATTATTTTATTCTATATTTTGATGTTTCATTTAAACTGCTAACATAAATCTTGACTTTTACTATCATAATATATTATCTCAACTGTCACTTAATGAATCTAAATTCATTTGTACTTATATAAATACATTCCATTAAACTAACATAAATCCCACTTTAAAAAGGTTAAATTTTCTTAAAAAAATATGAATACTCAAAATCAAATATAAAAAACCTTAATAAATACTATTAATCTTAAAATAAAATATAATTCATCATGTATGTCCGAAATGTAGATAACAAAAACAACATTTAATGCAGTACAAAATTAATTCTAAAGTTAATTTGAAAATGAAAGCAATCCATAGTACGTAGGCTAGTCTTCTTCGATATTGGTGAAGGGAAGCAATTAAGGCAGGTGCGGCGAGGGAAAAATAAATTGTTTGAACCTCTCGAGAGATTTAGATTTGGATTTGGATTTGGTTCAAGACATCACGGGAGTAAATTTCATTAAGTTCGATGAATCCACTGCACTTCAGAGTTTGTTGTTGTTGATATGGTGAACTCAACTGACGGCCATAAATAATTATGCCAGCTATTTTCTCTGTCAGATTGACCGACGCAGCAAAGTTACAGATATCTAAATACGATATTTTGAATTCATATATAGGCTAGATCTCATTCTGCAGACTTCAAGCCATCATTTATACCGTACTCCATCACATCAAAGTTATTAAACATCATGAAGTTGTGATGGACTAAACTTTGAAGCTATATAGACATCGTTTATGAATCCTTCCTCGTGAACGAAACGTTGTTTAGTAAGCTTAATCACATAAAAATTGTAGCCCGGATATACGGTATAATTTGTTTAACTCGTTCGCATTTTAATATGTTCTTGCTTTCTACGTTTTTATGTTTTTTTTAATATTAAACAAAGTTGGAAAAAATACAATGAAATAAAGAACAGCAGTTTAACAAAGAACTGTCCAGAAATTTGAAGAAAAATTACATAAATCGGCCCCAAGGCAAAATTGTTTGACACAATACAAGTACATTTCAGTCAATATAGTCAATACAACATTTAACAAGATACATGACAGCATCCAAAGTAGAAGGGACCCTTAAATTCTGAATTTGAAAAGTCTTTGAAGTTGTCTGGGACAGCAAATATCCCCTTCATGCAACTGCAAAAACTAAAGCTTAATCGCCTCCAAATAGTTCTTATGCTTAATGTCCTTCATATTGCCACTCTTCATTTGAGAACACTACGTTTTTATGTGTGAATTCTCCTTGTGTTTGATTTATAGTTGATTGTCCAGCTGTGTGTATCAAATGGCAATGGTGTAGATAGGAGATAGTGGTGGAATTTATGTAGTGTATAGATGGTTAAGGCCTCTCATTTCGTGGTAGTGTAATTTCTTTTGGCTTAGGAAATTTTGCGGTTGGCAAAAGTAGTTGGATGATCTTTATTTCCTCGTGTTTGGGACAAAACTACTATTGCTATTTCGGAAGCATCTACATGGATATGAAAAGGTACTGATCAGTCTGGGAATATCAGGATCGGAGCTTTTGCTATCTTTTTGTTTTAGTGTGTCGAATGATTGTTGACATTGTTTCGTTCATGTGATTGCTTTATTAGTTTTCTTTTTGAGAAGTTCTTTCAAAGGGGCTGCTAGAGTGACATATCCCTTTATGAATATTTTATGATATCTGATATTACCTAGGAATGTCTTAACCTCTAGTGTTGTTTTAGGTGGGGGTAATGTCAAAATTAAGGTAATTTTCATGGATCTATCATTAGTCCTTCTTTAAATATAGTGTCTTAGTAATTTCCTAAAGGATATTGCAAAAATACATTTCTTAATATTTGGGGATATCTGCATATTTTTGCACTTTTCTAGCATGGTTTAAAGTTACTGATTGTGGTTTTTGATTAGGACATATACCATCCAATCATCCAAATATACTTCTCAAAAATCATGGATAAAATCATTGAATGTATTCACCATAATTCTACTATAGACCATTGGTGCCTTTTTCAATCCAAAGGGAATTTACAGTATACATGAATGATCCTCATTTTGTTGTGAATGTTGTTTTAGTTTGTCTTCTTCCTTAATCCGGACTTGGTGGTATCCGAAGAACTCATCGATGAATGAATAGATTTCCTTCCTACAATGGATTCAAGTATTTCCTTGGTGAAAGGAGTGGGAAAGGGATTGTGAATACATGCTTTGTTGAGTTCTTGAAAGTCTACACATATCTAGATTTCCCTTGACTTTTTATTTTGTACTACCTTAGGGCTAATCCATTCAAATTCTTCAACCAGTTTAATAGTCCCTATCGTTAACATCTTATCTATTTTTGTATTGACTCATTTCTTCATGTCAGGGTTGAGGTGGTACGGTCTTTTCCAGTGTGGTTTAGTTCCCTCCTTTAGCTGGATTTTCATTACTCCTACTTCTTCTTTTATGCCTTTCATTTTTATAAATGTTTGTGGGAACAACCTCATATTCTAATAGTAATTCAATGACTAATGCCACCACTAATTCTTCCCAATAATCGCCAATTTATTTTAGGATTCCCCCTAGGGGTTATATTTTCTTCTCTTAATTAAAGGGGCTAGTTATAATGCTAGTCTTTAGAATCATTGTTCATTTGTATTTCACTTTCTCCTTCTTCTATCGTTATCTCAACTTTTTGGTTTGGTTCTTCTTCATCCTTTTGTATTTTATAACATCGGTTTGGTATCAGTTGTGTTTGTGTGTCCATCCATTCAACTAGCTTCCAAATTCCTTGGTTTCTAGGAGGTGGGTTTTGTGGTTGTTTATGAGTGATAAATTTTTTGGAACTAGTTTGAAGATAATCTCCTTAATTATTTTTAGTGTGGTATGTATTTGTTTGTTTTCATCCCAAAAGGAAAATGTGCGGATAAAGTCATGTTGGAGTTCCTTCTAGTCCTTAGTTTCACATCTTCTTTCCTGATTAATATACTAGGTCTTTACTATCGATGTGAGGTTCTAATAAAATAGTTGAATATAGAGGTGGTGATCATATTATTTTCTCCTCTCCATGTGTTGATGCAATTTTGAATATGATCCTCTAGGGTATTGATTCCTTTATATTTGGGATTTAGGCTATACTCGTCATCTTCCTGGAGGTGTTGTTCCTTGATTGAGATCTAGAAATCATCCCATGTGGGAATATTATGTTTGTGTGTATGCCACCAGCAAGCAGTATTACATACTGTAACATCTAGAAAATGCAAAAAGAAACAGAGCAGAGCAAACATGCAATACAAATCTAAATGCAATCTAAGTCATATCAACAAAGTACAAAGGAATTCAAAATATAAATAAAGAAACAATCTCACCCA
The DNA here is from genome assembly GCA_007258455.2 of Sequoia sempervirens. Lineage (NCBI taxonomy): Eukaryota > Viridiplantae > Streptophyta > Pinopsida > Cupressales > Cupressaceae > Sequoia > Sequoia sempervirens. Next base: position 312,329,560 of record VDFB02075321.1, read on the forward strand.
ATCTACATTCTTCCATGATTTATCTCCATTGTCTTTTCTCCATTTTGCTTGTAGTAGTATAATTGCCCTCAGATTTTCAAAAGTTTGTGCAAGTATAGCCTATGATAGTGATTTAGCAAAACATTGAAGATTCAAGATAGTTGCTCCAAAAATTCATAAGATTTTCGAGAGAGATTGGAATGATGAAGACCAGATCAATTTATAGAAAATTGATTATTCGAACGACAGGCCAAGATTGAAAGATCAACAGATGGCTGAGATTGACTGATTAGTCATGCATTCTGATAATAGTTAGTAATGAAATGAGTGATATAAATTAGAAATAGAATTAAAGATTAAATAAATGATTTAATCTTCAAGTTTGGTATTCGAAAACAGAAGAATTATCTTTGCATGAAAAAGATAAAGATGGATTAAAGCAACTCTCTATTTGAATGCACGCACAAGATTTAATTAATTAAATAGGAATATTTAATTAATCTTCATGTACACGCAATCGAGTTAGAACTGGATGATTGAATGATTTGACGAAGAGATTACTCAAAAAAGCCACTCAGAGATTAAATCAAGAGTTAACTGAGCGAGTAAAATAGATGTTGAGTCGAGTCAAAGTGAATACTTAGATAACTCACACAATTTATCTAAATATAGAGGAATGCGTTAAAATTGGATTTATGAATTAAATAATTCATTTAATTCAAGATTCGATATTTGAAGAATAATTAAATAAATAAGATTTATTTAATTAAGTGATGAAGGGATTTAAATGAATAATTAAATAAATAAAGAATTTATTTAATTATAGTTGAAGTATGATAAAGAGTAAATTAAATAAGAATTTATTTAATTTGACAAGAAGGATAAGGTTAATTAGTAACATAATTAAATAAAAAACATTTATTTAATTAATCGGATAGTGTAGACACACAAAATTAGCATTATGCATAATCATATTCCATTCAGCAAATAAATCAAGTTTATTTATCAATCTCCTAAAGTCATCAGCTTAAATCAAATAAATCAAACTTGATCCTATCATCATCCCTTTAATTAAATAAATCAGGACTTTATTTAATTGAAATCCAATTCATATTTCTCTTTGATTTGATTTAAATCTCTAAATCAAGTCAAATTAGTCAAACTAACCTAATCATCATTAATTTAATCTAACCATGATTAAATGCTAATCTTACCCACTTGCATTCTCTAGATTATGCCACTTGCACAAATAAATCAATTTATTGATTTATTAAAACTCTCATTTTCACTCAACATGGCCCTCAAGTTTGAAAAACATGACAAGTTGATTTGTCCCTCTAAAATTGCATTTATTGCTCATTTTCATATCCCTTCCCAAAGGTCAAACTCAGCATTCATTACACAAGTTTGAATTCAAATTTCCCCCCTCTTGGGCATATTTCCCAAATCTTGCACATGCATCAACCACTCACCACTTGACAAGTGTCTTCCTCTCATTTGTCCAATCTTAGTCCCACATCCTCCATGTTTAGCACTCTTAGCATTTGAAAATCTTTAAATAGAGGCTTCATCCTCAAGAAAATCCTCCACAACTCCACAATTTCATCCTCAAATCATATGCAAAGTCACTCTCCTTGAGAACTGATTTTGCCCATTTTATCATCATCTTCATAGCATCTTAACATCAAGCTTAAGCAAGGATTGGGAAAGGGCTATTTTCCACAATAGCACCAATCCAATATGGGATAAAGTTTTGATCATGCTTTTGTATGCTTGCAATCAACTATTCTTGTTATATTTAGTTTTGCATATTTTAAGCATGGTTAAGTATTCCATAGGGATATTGAATTTAATGTGTTTTAAATGACTAACATGATATTATTGGGTAAGTGCACCAAGATGGTTCCCAAAAAAGGGGCTTAAGTGGCCACTTTTTTTTCTGAAATCAGGAAATACTGACCTTGGATGTGAAATAGAGGATAGCTACACTCAAATTTTTTTGATGGAACAAAAACAAGGACCGCAGTGCTCCAAGTCTACTTTCTAAACTACTAATTTATTTTGAAAATGGTTGAGATTAAGGGGTTCAAAAGAGGGACACACACAAATTGTTGTTGTTTCTATCAGAAAAACATAACATAGCAACTCTTGTGTGACCCGAACACGGTGGACTTTTTTTTAGTATTTTTAAAATCGCTCTAGTCAGAAGTTAGATAACAGTATGTAGTAAGGACTGGATATTTTCTGATAATTTTTTAATGAATATTTGATTTTTTATTAATTTTCTAAGTGGGCATTTCCTAAAAAGCAGAATTTTGGCCGTGCTCCCCCTCAAATTTTTTGAAACTAAAATATTTTTCTAAAATTTTATTTTTTTTAAATTGTAGAATGGAGTCTAGTTTCTAAAAATATAATTTATTTCAAATTTTGATGAACGGTTAATTTATAGCGAAAAAAATACAAACACTGCTTTTTGAAGAAAAAAGGACATACAATCAAAAGAAATTATGGATGAAAATTTTAACATTGTTAGAAAGTGAAAAAAATTACATTGTTGGAAAGCTCGCAAAGAACCTAACATTACCCATGTCTTGATTTTCTTGATATTGGGCAGGATGCAATCTTGATGGTGAGCCTGAACTTAGATTATATGTGAAAATTTGATTTGGAAAAAACACGTGTCTGGTCTTTGGGAATGCCCTCCAAGCCTTTGGGTTGGTATTCCAAGGCAAATACCAAAGCTAAGGCTCGAGGATTTCCAATGCAAGATATAAAGCACTCGCGTTATAACGCGTGCGCGTTATATCTTCCTTTTCACATTTTGCAAAGAGCATTACTAGCAACAAAGGTGGGAAAGGGTCGGAGAGGGTAGGGAAGGTAGGAAAGGGTGGGGAAGG
>VDFB02075321.1:312332535-312430797 GCA_007258455.2 Sequoia sempervirens
TATCTCTCTCCCCTCTACCTGTCACCCTCTACCCTCTACCCTTAACCCTTAAACCCTTAAACCCTCTACCCTAGCTTTCCAATTCGATGAAATTGGGAATGTAGTGGCTGGTTTGAAAAAATAGGGTCCAATAAATGGGGTCTCCCAATGATTTACATCACTGGGAGACCCCATTTCTTGGACCCATTTTTCAAACAGGGAAAATTAGGTTGCCAATTTCACTGAATTTCTAAGCTAGTGGGCCCACTAGCTTGCCAATTCGGTGAATTTGGTAATGTAGTGGCCTTTTTGAGAAAATGGGTCCAAGAAATGGGGTCTCTTGGTGATGTAAATTATTGGGATACTCCATTTCTCAAACCCAATTTTTTCAAATAGGCCAAGTGATGGAGAGGCAAAGGGAGGGAGATAGAGGGAGAGAGAGAGTGGTAGGGATTGATTGAGCAAGAGGTATGTAGAAAGAGGGAGAGGGTAGATAGAGACAATTAGAGAGGGTAGGAGAGAGGGAGGGAGAGAGAGGTGAGATGTATAGATAGAGAGAAAGGGATAGGGTTTGAGGGTATAGGGTTGAGGGATTAGGGTGGAGGACCTATAGGTTTGATGATTTAGAGTATTAGGTTGAGGTTATAGGGTTGAGGGATTAGGGTTGAGGGTAGAGGGTATTGGGTCTCTACCCTCTACCATCAACCCTAATCCCTTAACCCTTAAACCCTTAAACCCAAGAAAGATCTCTACCCTAATCCCTAAACCCTAAGAGGGATTGGGAGAGAGAGGGAGTGGTGGATAGGTAGTGGGAGGGAGATGGAGAGCGATAGAAAGAGGGAGTGAGAGAGAGTAGTAGGGATTGATTGAGCAAGAGGTACATAGAAAGAGGGAGAGGGTAGATAGAGAAAATTAGAATGGGTAAGAGAGAGGGAGGGAGAGAGAGGTGATATGTCTAGATAGAGAGAAAGGGATAGGGGTTGAGGGTATAGGGTTGAGGGATTAGGGTGGAGGACATATAGGGTTGATGATTTAGGGTTGAGGGTAGAGGGTTTTGAGTATAGGTTTGAGGGTATATGGTTGAAGGATTAGGTTGAGGGTCCAATGTATAGGGTAGATGGTATAGAGGTTGAGGATTAAGGGTTTAAGGGTTCATGGTTGAGGGATTAAGGGTTGAGGGTTGAGAATTGAGGGTTGAGGGTTTAATGTATAGGGTAAAGGGTAGAGGGTAGATATTTCAAGGGTATAGGGTTTAAGGGTTGAGGGTTGAGGGTAGAGGAAGCCCATAGGGTTGAGGGTCCAATGTATAAGGGAGAGGGTATAGGGTTGAGGGATTAGGGTTTAATGGTTGAGGTTGAGAGTTTAAGGGTTGAGGGATTAAGGGCTAGGGTTGAGGGTGCTGGCTTATGGTTTAGGCATAGGTTTGAGGGTATATGGTTGAAGGTTAGGCTGAGGGTCCAAATGTATAGGTAGAGGGTATAGGGCTGAGGGTTAAGGTCATGCTGAGGGCTGAGGGATTAAGGGATGAGGGTTGCAAACTGAGGGTTGAGGGCTTAATGTATAGGTGAGCTTAAGGGTTATGGGCTGAGGGTTTTAAGGTTGAGGGTAGAGGGTGGACGATAGGGTTGAGGGGTTAGGGTTGAGGGATGAGAATTGAGGGTTGAGGGTTTAATGTATAGGTTAGAGTGTAGAAGGTTTAAGGGTTGAGGGTTGAGGGTTGTTGAGGGTAGAGGATTGAACATATAGGGTTGATGGATTAGGGTTGAGGTTCCAATGTATAGGGGTTGAGGATTAAGGGTAGAGGGTTGAGTGTTGAGGGTTGAGGGTTGAAGGGTTGAGGGATTAAGGGTTGAGGGTTGAGGGATTAGGGTAGATAGTTTACTTGGGTAGAGAGTTTACAATCATCTGGAGACCCCATTTCTTGGACCCATTTTTTCAAACATGCCAAGTTAGTTTTCCAATTTCACCAAATTAGCAAGCTAGTGGGTGCACTGGCTTGCCGATTCGGTGAAATTGGAAATGTAATGGCCTATTTGAAAAATTGGGTCCAAGAAATGGGGTCTCTTGGTGATGTAAATCACTAGGAGACCCCATTTATTAGACCCATTTTTTTCAAACAAGCCAAGTTAGGTTGCCAATTTCACTAAATTGGCAAGCTAGTGGGCGCACTGGCTTGCCAATTTGGTGAAATCGGAAATGTAGTGGCTTGTTGGAAAAAATGGGTCCAAGAAATGTGGTCTCCTGATAACTGGGAGACCCCATTTTTTCAATCAGGCCATGTTAGGTTTCCAATTTCACCGAATTGGCAAGCTAGTGGACCCACTAGCTTGCCAATCGGTGAAATTGGAAATGTAGTGGCCTGTTTTAAAAAGTGGGTCCAAGAATTACATCACCGGGAGACCCCATTTCTTGGACCCATTTTTTCAAGTAGGGAAAGTTAGGTTGCCAATTTCGTCGAATTGGCAAGCTAGTGGGCCCACTGGCTTGCCAATTTAGTGAAATTGGCAATGTAGTGGCCTGTTAGAAAAAATGGGTTCAAGAAATGGGGGCCATCTCTCTCTCTCTTTGGCCTCTCCCTCCCACTCCCTCCCCCTCTCTCAAGTCTTTCCCTCCCACCATAACTAGAGACTACTCTCTCTCTCATGTCTCTCCCTCACACCCCCTCACCCCCCCTCTCTCTCTCTCTCCTAAAACCTAATCCCTATACCCTATAAACTTAACCTTATAGCTTCAACCCTATACCTTAAACCATAAACCCTACACCCTCAACCCTCATCCCTATACCCTATACCCTAAACCCTAAACATTATCCCTTAACCCTTAACCCTATAATTAAACATTAAACCCTACATTAAACATTGTACCCTAAACCTTGAATGCTAAACCCTCAAACCTAAACCCAATACCCTCAACCCTATACCCAATATCCTAAGCCCTAATCCTTGTACCCTATACACTTTACCATACACCCCTAACCTTGAACACTATACCTCAACCCTCAACCCTATACCTTAAAGCCTAAACCCTACACCTTCAACCCTCATCCTTATACCCTATACCCTCAACCTTATAACCTAAGCCCTGGACATCATCCCTCAACCCTATATACTTAAACCTTAAACCCTACATTCAACCTTGTATACTAAACCCTAAACCCAAAACCTCAATCCTAAACCCAATACCCTCAACTATATACCCAATATTCTTAACCCTAATCCCTATACCCTATAAACTTAGCCCTATACCCTCAACCTTGAACACTATCCATCAACCCTATACCTTAAACCCTAAACCCTACACCCTCAACCCTCATCTTTATACCCTACACCCACCCTCAACCTTATAGCCTAAACCCTAAATATTATCCCTCAACCTTATACTTAAATGGAAAACCCTACACTCTCAAGCCTTAACCCTATACCTTATACTCTTAACCCTACACCCTAAATCCTAATCCCTATACCCTATACACTTAACCTCATACCCTCAACCCTAAACATTATACCTCAACCCTCAACCTTCAAACTTATACATAAATCCTAAACCCTTACCATCAAACCTAAACCTAATATCCTCAACCCAATACCCTCAATTATATACCTAGGCAATATCCTAAACCATAATCCATATACCCTATACACTCAACCTTATACCATCAACCCTAAACACTATCCCTCAACCCTCAACCCCATACCTTAAACCCTAAACCTTAAACCCTAATCCCTCATCCCTATACCCTATACCCTCAACTTTATACCTAATATCATAAACCCTAATCCCTATTCCCTACACACTTAACCCTATAACCTCAACCCTATACCTTAAACACTAAAACTTACACCCTCAACCCTCATAGGGGGGAGATAAAGAGGGGAAGGTAGGGATTGGGGAGAGAGAGAGAGGTTGGGAGGGAAAGAGGAGATAAACAAAAGTAGAGAGGGAAGGAGAGGTAGAGAGACATGAGAGATAAAGAGTAGATAAGGAAGGAAAAATGGAGGGAGAGGTATGGAGGGAGAGAGCGAGGTGAGAGAGAGGTGAGATAGAGATAAATTAAGAGAGTGTGGTAGGGAGTGATAGAGGGATATGCGAGTAGAGAGGGATAGGTGAGATAGAGAGAAGTAGAGGGAGATAGAGATAGAGGGAAGGAGGGAGGGTGAGTGAGAGAGGGGAGGAAGGGATAGGTAAAGAGGGATAGGTGAGATAAATATAAGTAGAGAGAGAATGTTGACATATAGTTAAGGAGAGAGTTACAGAGAGGGAAACATAGAATGGTGAGATAGAGAGGACAAAGTGAGAGAGAAAGAGGGAGAGGGAGGAGTGAGAGAGAGCGAGAGAGAGAAAAGTAGAGGAAGAGAGAGGAGAGATAGAGAGTAGATAGGTGAAAAGGTAGGGATGGAGACATCTAGTGAGAGAGAGAGAGAGAGCTAGGGGAGATAAAGATAATTAGAGAAAGAAGGGGAGGTAGAGAGAGAAGTAGAGAGAGAATAAGGGAGGGAGAGAAGCGAGATAGAGAGGTGTAGAGAGAGTGGTAGGGAGTGATGGATGAAGAGGTAGGTAAAGAGGGATTAGGGAGATGTAGATTAGAGAGGGAAGGAGAGGGAGAGGAATGGAGGGAGAGAGAAGGAGGTGAGAGAGAGGTGAGAAAGAGAGCAATAGAGAGAGTGTGGTAGGGAGTGATGGAGGGATATGTGGGTAGAGAGGGATAGGTGAGATAGAGAGAAGTAGAAAGAGATAGAGATAGAGGGAAGGAGGGATGGTGGGCGAGAGAGGGGAGGAAAGCAGAGGTAAAGAGGGATACCTATGAGATAGAGATATGTAGAGAGAGAATGGTGACATAGAGAAGTAGAGAGTTACAGAGAGGTAAAGGGAGAATGGTGAGATACAGAGGAGAGAGTGAGAGAGAAAGAGGGTGAGGGAGGAGTGAGAGAGAGCGAGAGAGAGAGAGAGGTAGAGGGAGGGAGAGGAGAGATAAAGAGTAGATAGGGGAAAAGGTAGGGAGGGAGACCATGCAAGATCATCATGGAAAAAACATTCCCCTTAAGTGGCGATGAAAATTTAGAAAAATTAGATTTTAGGAAACTTGACATAAAAATTTGAATAAATTATCTATATTATTTCAAAAATATGTAAGAATACAATTTGTAGCAAATTGAATGTAGTTTCTAAACTACTAGGTTTATTTTATATATATATATATATATTTGGTGAAAATTTGAAATTTCAATGCAGTAGTACTTAAATTTTAGGAAAAAATAAGGTGTCTCTGTCTTAACCACCCTAATCACAATAAAATGATAATATTTTTTTATAAGGTTTTAGATATAAGTAGAGGACTCATGTCCCGATGTGATGCATACTTTTTTGTAATTTTTTTCCAAGTAAATAATTAATTATGAATTTTTTATTACAAATTTTAAAAAATATAAAAACTTGTATGTCTGACCACCTTAACTTGGTCAAAACTTCATGAAATTCAAATTTTTTGTTAATCCTATAGTATGTGAAGCACAAAATGTGACACATGTTTTGGATTCAAAAAATGTGATACTGTTTGAAAGCTATAGATAATTTTCAATCAGCCTATCAATTAGGAGTTTAGTCGTAATTCAAATAGAAAATGAATAATAACTATTTATTAAATTCAAAGTAAAGCATAATTTATATTGGTAGTGCACCATAGAAAAATGGCCGCTTGTCATTTTCATGATCTTTAAGGCCTTTCCTCTCGATATTTGGTCTATTTTTCTTTGATTCATTGGTGTAATGAGGCTTGAACATTCACATTAGGTCTTTAAAATGCAAATAATGACGTCTTGTGAAGGTGTTGTAAAAGATTTATCTACTTTTCTAGACTCTATTCATTACAATTCACCTAAAAATCACCTTTTTATTCATCATCAAGTTCTATTTTGAAGTGTTGTAAAGTCTTGCAATAAGATTTCACACTTTTCTAGGCATAATTTCACTATTTACACCTTTCTTATGCTTTATTTGACCCCTTTATACCCTTATAAGGCTTAGTTAAGTGTATTTTTGAATGTAAACCCGACAAACAACATTAAATGTGACTTAATTCCTGAAACCTACTTTCAAGTCCAAGGTGGGACCCATTTGCCATGGGTGGCAAATGAGTCCCTCTTGGCTCCAATTTCAAAATATTTCAAATTTTCTTTTGGGTTTTTATTCAAAATTACTTGATTTCGGCTTGTGATGAGGTATCATCGGGTTACTAAGGCACATGTGTGTATAAATAAGTGTTTTTCATCTCATTTTAACCCACAATCATCAAGTTCACTTATTCAAGCATTTAATTAGCACTTGAGCACTTTGTGTCATCTAATCAAGCATCAAATCAAGCATTCAAAGGCAGCCATTGACATATCTTCATATTTTCTTCAACAATGGTTTGGTAAGTTGATAGCATTTGCATGTTACTAGTTTATCTTTCTCTTTCATTTCATCATTTCTTTAAGGGTTTGATTGCCAAAGTGGGATTTGACCAAGGAAAATCCCTTTGCCCTAACCCTTAACCATTTTTCCCCTTTGCGCATGTGTTGTGTATGCAGATTTATCAAGCATTTAGGTGTTGAAAAGTGGAGAAGTCAACAAAGTCTCTCAAGTCAACTACATCATATTTCAAGCTTGGAGAAGACATTTTGTCTATTTTCTGTAGGATCAACTTCATCAACCTAACAAGCAGTCAACCTCAGGTCTGGTGCTATAGAATTTCCTCCTGATTTCTTAGAATTTTGGAAGAGGACTGATTTTCCATCAGTGGCAAATGAGTCCCACCTTAAGGCTGGAAATCTAAGTTTTGTCAGATTTCGGATCCTGACACTCAGAAATATGTTCTCGACAATTTTTACTAGGAGTAGGACTGATTCGCCATCAGTGGTGAATGAGTCCCACTGGTGATTTTCTCTGATTCCAGACAACATTCAACACATTCTAGATTCTTCATTAGACCTCCAGGTGCACTTTGATTCAACCCTATTCTTTTCTGTTTTACATTCATTCATTGATAGTTCATTGTTTGCATATCACATTGTGTTTTCAAACATTGCATTCATCTTAGGTTTTTCATTCATATCATTCCATTTAGTCCTAATTACATTATATATAACATAATTTGAGTGAACCAGCTAGATTCTTTGGCCCTCTCTTTCTCCTTTTAGGTGAAGAACCCTAGAAGTGCCAGAAAGTCCTAGAGAGCCAAAAATCTCCTTTAAAAACCCTTTTCGTTTCATCAATTTTGGGTAAAAAAAGTCGTCAGCCACATACCCTACACATACCCATCATATCACCAATTTTTGGCCCATCATGATCCTACACATACCTAGACATCTAGTGAGGGAGAGAGGGCTAGGGGAGATAAAGATAATTAGACTCTAGGGAAGGAGAGGTAGAGAGAGAAGTAGAGATGGAATGAGGGAGGGGGAGAGAAGCGAGATATAGAGGTGTAGAGAGAGTGTTAGGGAGTGATGGATGGAGAGGTAGGTAGAGAGGGATTAGGAAGATAGAGAGTAGAGAGGGAAGGAGAGGAAGAGGTATGGATGGAGAGAGTGGGAGGTGAGATAGAGATTAATAGAGAGAGAGTGGTAGGCTGTGATGGATGGGGAGATAGGTAGAGAGGGAGAGGGGAGATATAGATAAGTAGAGAGGGAGGGAGGGAGAGAGGGGGGGATGTAGTGAGGGAGAGAGAGGTGATATAGAGAGAAATAGAGAGTGGTGGAAGGAGGTAGGTAGAGAGAGGGATAGAGGAGATAAAGATAAGTAGAGATGGAAGGAGAGAGAGAGAGAGGAGAGATAGAGAGAAGTAGAGAGGGAATGAGGGAGGGAGACGTAGGGAGGGAGAGAAAGGTGAAATAGAGGTGTAGAGAGAGAGTGTGGTAAGGTTTGATGGATGCAAAAGTAGGTAGAGGGATTGGGAGATAGAGAGTAGATAGGGAAGAAGAGAGGGAGAGAGAAGTATGGACGGAGAGAGAGGGAGGTGAGAGAGAGGTGAGGTAGAGAGAAATAGAGAGAGTGGTAGGGAGTGATGGAGGGAGTGATGGAGGGAGAGAGAGAGAGAGAGAGAGAGAGAGAGAGAGAGAGAGGGAGGCAAGGAGAGAGAAGTGAGGTAGAGAGAATTGGAGGGAAAAGGAGAGAGACAAAGATAAAGACAAAGACAAAGAGACAAAGAGAGGGAGAGATAGCAAGAGAGAGAGAGAGAGTTCTCGAGATCAAGGGAGAGAGAGAGTCAGATAAAGGGATGGAGATAACTTGAGAGAGAGGTCTAGAACTTGTAAGGGATAAAAATGAGTGAGATAGAGAGAGAAGTAATACAACTTGTTGATTACTAAAATTTGAGTAATTCTAAAATTTGTGAGATCTTCCAAAAACTAGAATTTTCATTATAACTCCTAGAGATCCAAAACTTCTCTCAAACATCCTGAAACTATATACATGAAATATAACTTAAAGTATAAGAAAGTAAACGTCCATATGTAAATGTTAGCTTATACTTAAATTTTTATTTCATGAGTTTCCCTCAAATATAACAAGAAGAAATTAAAAAAAAAGAGAAGAAAAATAAATTCGATGTAGATCAAAACACGAGTGTGTTATAATGCGCTTGCGTTTTGTCAATGCATTCACAAAACGCAAAAAGCCATGTCAAAACTAAGATATAACGTGCACGCATTATATCTTGCTTTGGCAATCCCCAAGCCTTGGGCTTGGTATTTTCCTTGGAATACCAACCAAAAGGCTTGGAGGGCATTCCTAACAACCAGGGATGTTTTTTTGCAAATTCTATAATATTTCACATAATCTAGTTCATACTCACTATCAGGATTACAAGTGGTTCAATGTCAAACAAATTGAACACCTAGGCAATGTTAGGTTCTCTCTTAGCTATCCAACGATGTAATTTTTTTCACTTTCTGACAATGTTAAGCCTTTCATCTATAATTTCCTTTTTTTGTCTCTTTTTTGGAAAAGAATAGTGTTTGGTGTTTTTTTCATTATAAATTAACCGTTCATCAAAATTTCAAATAAATTACATTTTTAGAAACTAGACTCCATTCTGCAATTTTTTTTAAAAAAAAAATTAATTAGTTTCCAAAATTTGTAGGGGCAGCACGACCAAAATTTTGTTTTTCAAGAAGTGTCCACTTAGAAAATTAGTAAAAGATCAGATATACATTAAAAAATTATCAGAAAAATTGTGCATCAACTACATACTATTAGCTAATTTATGACTAGAGTGATTTTAAAAATACTAAAAAAAGTTCACCATGCTAGGGACATACAAGAGTTGCTATGTTATGCTTTTCTGACAAAAACAACACCAATTTTTGTACATCCCTCTTTTGAACCCCTTAATCTCAACCATTTTCAAAATAAATTAGTAGTTTAGAAAGTAGACTTGGAGCACCTCAATCCTTGTTTTTGTTCCATCTCAAAATTTTGAGTGTAACTATCCTCAATTTCACGTCCAAGGTCAGTATTTCCTGATTTCAGAAAAAAAAAAAAAAAGTGGTGACTTAAGCCCCATTTTGGGAACCATATTTTTTCACTTACCGGGCTACATGAAATGAGAAAAGTTAGAGGATAAGGTATGCCATCTCTACCAATTGATATTAATGTAGAATCAAATACTAAAACACCTATTGACAATATAAATGATGGATCAATTTTACCAAATCGAAACCAAGAACAAGACCAATCATCACACCTATTGAGACAAGCAATGATCAATCAAATGTACCAAATGAAAACCAATTATACACACCAATCATAACACCTAGAATTATTTGTAAAAGAAAAATTTATCTAATTGACATTGATGAAAACATTTTGAAACCAATTCCCAAAAAAATTCCCGATCGCACTTGTAGAAGAATGACTAATAAAATATGGAAAAACTATTTTGAGAGCTTTTAAGTGAAATTGGAAGGTGTCAATTGTTTGTTGAAATGATTAAAAATATAAATTTTGAAGACACTATGAACATCCTTGGCTTAATATCATCAAATAGAAATGGTGAATGAACTATTGTAAGAAATCTAATTAGTGTGTATCAATCAATAGGTTCAACATTGCACACTAAAGATAGCAATGTTACCTAACGTGTTCTTACATCAACTATAGTAAGAAACGAAACTAAACAATCTCATCTAATTACCAAAACAAGTAGGTGACTAAAAATAAGTAGAACATTATTAAATGTCATTGGGACATGTGAAACAGTGGAGGATCCTAATAGTAATTCTCTATGGGCATTTTCAAGTAGACTTCCATAAAAAGAAAAAGTTGTTGATGCATTAAGAACATCAATTAATTTTTTTTGGCAAGATAACACAAGAGTTTCACCCAATCAAAGAGATATTGTTAGAAGGAGAGTGTGATCTTGAAATCATGAACCACATCCTAAACACTTTTTGGATATGACTTTAAATCAATTTTATGAAAATTTTATTCAAAGTTATCCTCAAGTGGGAATTAGTCAAAGGTTTTTGAAATGGTCAAACCTTTTTATTTTAAGATAAATCATGCATGCACTACATGTTGTAGGATTCATATTGAATTTTCCATGCATTATGATAATTATTGTCATAAATGTGTTACTTTGCATACTAACAATGTTTTGCAGGAATGTGGTATAGAAGTCCCTCCTAAATCATCAAGGTATTTTTATTTCAAGTGTATTATGTAAAAGAGATGATGACCATTTTTTTGATAAGAAACTGTGTTTAAAAGGATCATGTGTTACTTGTGGTGGTTTGCAACATTTGCAAAAATGTCTACATTTAGAGAGCACAAATGAAATTGGAGAAAAAATAGTTATTTTGGAAAATACAAGGCAATGATATATGGAGTTAAAGATGGAAAAGAGTTGAAGAGATGTGAGTTAGTGAATATAGATATTTTTGTAGCTGAATTTATGAGGATTTTTTAAGAGAAAATAGTTTATGATTATGTAATGCATACACATAGAGCTCGATGTTTTGATGAGCAATGCAAGTTATGTAAGGATACATTTCCTCTTGATACCATTGTTACTATTATAAATTTTGTTGAGAATTATACAATGCAACCACAAAATGAAGTGCACTATCAATATTATAACTCTATTTAGGTTACTATTTTTGTACACATAGAATTCATGCATGCACATGATAGCACAAAGAAAGATATAAATATATTACTTGAGAGTATCACTTCTACATAAACAACGATAGTACTCATTCAATAGATTTTGTGCAAGGATGATTTTAAATTTGATATGATAATTTAACGAAAAGAAATATGAGATATACAATCAACACATCATATGGTTAGATAACTACACGTCATAATTAAAAAATTCAAGGATGTTCTATCGGTTGACTATGATGCATGTGACAAGTGGTGTTCAATTTTTTTGAAATTTCATTGAGGCTAGACATAGAAATGCAGAGCATTATGGTGTCAGAGCATGTGTAAAGGGAGCCCTAGCTAGTGAAGAGTTGAAGTACGGTCAAGGTGGTGTTAAGTTGACCGATGCAATAACAATTATGCAATGGTGTAAGTCCACAATGGGACTAGGTAATCAAGGTAAGTCTATGGTTTCTAGATATTTTGGGTTGGTAAATGAATCTAATATTGCAAAATGCCATGATTGGTGTATAGTTATAGGATCAAGTGAGTTGCACTCGTTTAGAAGTTCAAATGCAAGTTCCCTAATTATTTATATGAGAGATATTCTATATTTTCATTCTTCATGTATGGATTTTGTATGGGAATATTGTGAGTCAAAGGAGTGGGTTGACGAATGGTCTTGTAGACCTTTAGTTCCCATTGACACATATCAAGTTCCACAAGCACTACAATTGAACCAAATGGAAGTATTGGTGGACTTTGACCATGTATCTAACCTAGTGCAACCAAGTATTGTGATTTACTAATTAGTTGAAATAATTTTTTTTTGTTATTTTATTATATTTTACATGGTTTTGTTACCAATTTTTTGCTACAACTCAATTGGTGGAGCTCATTAAATATTGTTATATTTGAAAGTGAAAATTACAGTTATTTTTGCATATGCTTAAGTGTTGTTTGCACATTATTCATCATTCATCAAGTGATAGTTATGCAAGTGTTTTGAAAAAATGAGTTTCAAAAGTATTACTCATATTTTTTGCAAAACCAAATGGAGTACAGAACTGAATATACAAATGATAAAGCACAATAGAATGCTTTCATTTATTTCATGAAATAATTCACATTGCATTATGTTCATTTGATTGCGAGAATGCAAATTACAAGTACAAAATTTTATTTTAATGCTTTTCTTTTAGAATGGAAATGAAAGAACAAAATTTAAATATCCACACAAGCCATGGTTTTAGCTAATTCCATTCATTGGAGAAAGTAAACTATATAGTTGAAGGTACAAGAAATGAAAGCAGATAGCAGAAGACATATCCATCATTTCTTGATTCTTCATCTTCGATTGAGACACTTGCTACTTTCTCCGTCCTGCTTCCGCTCCTCGGTGTGCCTACAAGAGATTGAGAGGGGTGTCAATTAAGAGCTCCAAATATGAGTTATACTACAAGCTCTACCAATAGACATATAGTTCACTCTTCGAAATACATGGAATCAACTAAAGGAAGGAATAGGAAGATGAACTAAAAGAGAAAACATCACCATCACATATTGTTTTTATGCTAACATCATTTGTTTCCTTGTACAGGTATAGGAAAAGTCATGTAGCTGATTATCTTTTGAAGACAAAGCATGTGGGAAAAAATGGGCTCCCACAAGGGTAGAGCTTGGCATGTTGCCCCTTATACATTACAGATGGGGCTGAGAGGAGTGCAATCATCACGTTCATCAAGAAAGGAAATATACAACTAAAAGAGTAAAACAGAGTTCATTCATCAAGTTATTAAGCCGACTGTTCACTCATAACAATCAAGTATGCTTCTTGAAAGCTACAAGTGAACAGTAGGTTTAAATGAGCTCAATCAATTCAACTGAGTACATCATTTTCATGATTTAAATCATAGGTATTGTTGAACAGTTTGCATTTTTCTTCCATGGGTGTTATTATGCATCTTGTTTCATGATATTACAACAATGTTCTATCTCATAATCAATGATAGTGAACAGGCATACATAATGCCTCAATGAAGATAACTGTTTCAGATTTTCATTTCAGAAGAGAGCAAGGCATAAAACAGTTTTCATAATGGAACATAAAAATGCATGAAGAGTGCCAGGTAGAAGAGCATACATTTAAAGGATAGTCAAGCATGGAGGAAGCTTCAGGTTTTTCAACCCTCAGGGATTTCATTGTGTTGCATTAAGTGGAGTAAACAGTACAAGGGATTTGTTATTGTTTGATATGTATTGCAAATGAAGTTGTGCATTTGTTTTCACAAACCAAGGTATGCCTTCTAAGTATCATTGTATGAGATCGAGGCAAATGGACATGAACATGTTTGATAAGAATTTGAGTATGTAAAGGCATTTCCAGAATAAACAAATCTTGTAAAAGATTTGAGTGAAGGCATAATAGACTGAGCAAGCAAACAATCTAAGGGTTCCAGTCAAAGAAATTTCTATGTGTAGGATGGTGTCATTTAAGAGAAATGTGTTCCATATATTGAAGCTTTTCATTAATGCTTAAACAGTACAGGAATTCATCTGGAGTTATCATATATTTCAAGTCTCTGCAAGTAAAAGCTACAAAAAGTGTGTAGAATCAATATACAGATGTGAAGCTACAGCCATGAGGACTTAATTCTAAGATTAATGCACATAAATTAGGAGTTTTGTCCTCTTGAAAAAATGGGTTATCCGTGGTTGGTTATCTACCTACAGCCAAAGGTGGTATTCATCTTAAACTAGTTATAACCCACAAGTACAATGATCTATTCATAATGCCAGTGCTAGGGTTTTAGCCCTGTGATCAAATGGTGGCAATCAAATACCCTCAGGCTAGGGTTTCAGTCAAAAGAAGATGCAGTAGACTAGAAATATGAGTGAAAATATGAAGCCTTTCTTACACAGAGAGAAAGAATAATGAGTTTCTTCAAGTTTCAGAGATACCCACATTGGGTTTTGAACTAAATACAATTATGTTTGAAATACAGAAGGCCATGAAAAGAGTTTCAAATCAAATGTAGTCTTCTTGTAGAACACTATTTACCCATGGAAGGGATTTAACACATAAATCACGAACACCCATTTGAGTATGTCAAATACAGATGCAGATTTGTTTAGATTTTACTACTTTCAAGAATACCCACATGGGGTTTCACGAATGCAGAATTAATACCATGGTGGGTTGTTTTTAAATTTTGAATGTGTAGAAAAATAAACAAAATTTTCACTATTTTCAGCTTACCCAAATAGGGTTTCCAACAGAAGAGTAAAGAAATGTATTTCCTTCATAATATCATTTACCCATGAAAGGTTTTATAAAAAGCCACAGGAAGAAGTAAAAAATCATGGTGGGTCAAGCCCAAATTTTGAGTACATGACCAAATACAGATTTTTGTTTTTTTTTCCAGAATACCCACATTGGGGTTTTGAATCAAAATACAAATACTAGAATTTTTAGAGATACCCATGTGAGGGTTTTATAAGAAAATGCAAAAGAAGGTAGAGAATCACCATGGGTTGAGCTCAAGAT
The DNA here is from genome assembly GCA_007258455.2 of Sequoia sempervirens. Classification (NCBI taxonomy): domain Eukaryota; kingdom Viridiplantae; phylum Streptophyta; class Pinopsida; order Cupressales; family Cupressaceae; genus Sequoia; species Sequoia sempervirens. The sequence goes on from VDFB02075321.1 coordinate 312,347,183, forward strand.
AGATAAACATGGTTTCCTTTCAATTTCCACCCTACCCATGTGGGGTTTTGATAAAATACAAAAGATTTATACAATTCTTTCATGGTCGAGCTTGAAAGATTTAGAATAAGCATTATTTTCTTCAAATACAGCTTACCCACATCAAGTTTTGGTTTCAAAATACAAAGGAAATTACAATTCTTTCATGGGTCGAGCCCAGAAAGGTTCCCAAATGCCCAATTTGAGCATGAGTGGCTGCAGCCTGGAGAGAGCTTTTGGCTCTTAAAATGGTCACCATTTCACGAAAGGGGATAAGCCCACTTTTGTTTTCATCAGATCTGAAGATGCTTGAATTAAAGCAACAATACAAAGCATGGTTCCTAGAAACTTAAGGTTTCCATACAAAATATGAATAGAGAAGTATCATGGCTGCGGCCTGTGAGACAGATTTATACATTTTTTGTTCTTGAAACTAAGCTCTAGCTGAGCTATTTAAGACTGAAATGCTTGGTGAAAGAGAGACATTCACTTACCCATGTTGTTGTGAGAGAAACCACAATCAATCTTTGAAAGATCTAGAAGTTTCCCAAGTCAATCTCACATATGGCGGCCATATGGAGACATTAACAAACAAGCACAGAGTAAAGAATGCATCAAAAGTATACTATCCGCGGTCTCATGGCCATTTTTCCTTTCAAAAAACACAGTGGAGAAGTCATGAAAACAATAGAAGTCATCTTACCATTTCCACATAGAGGACGTCAACCAAGTTGGAGGCAAATGTCAGAAGTTTCCAAGCTCTCAAGCTGAAACCCTAGCTCACATGGCGGCAGCTCATGCAAAGCTCTTATTCTCAAAAGTCATTTTTGCAAATGATGTGAAATCTGAGGGATCTCTTTGTTTTGTCTTTAGGGTTTCACTTTTCCCTATTTCAACTTAGGAATTTTGTCAATGTTTTTAAAATATGAAGCTCAAAATTAATGCCATGGTCACTCATTCCTTAGGTTGAGCCTTTCCAACATTTCTATTGATATATTTACCTAGGTTTTGGAATAGGCACTTGGTATGGTGTTTCAAAGCCTAAAGCCTTAAGTTTTGTTTTTTATTATCTTACCTTAGTGAAATAATATTCCTATTATGACTTAGGCTTTATTTTAAATTGATTTTATAGAAATCAGTTGTAAATGAATGTGCCTTGGCTTTGTTTTTAATTCATTTTAAAGAAATCGATTAGGGTATGATGAGAAGAAATATGCCTTGTAGTTTTTATGATTTTTTGAGAAAATCAATATTGTAAATGGAGAAATAAGGTTGTGATTTTTTGCAAAGGATTTCCAAAAAATCTTTAGGTTGCAAAAAAAATGAGTCAAATTGAGAGAATAATTAAATCTGCAAGCTATGTAAAGCAGGAATAAAACAAATTGTTTTATTCTTTGTTATTTTTAGCAAATTGTTATTGCTTTTCTTCCTTGGTCGGATTTGAATTTTTGGATGGAGAGATAAGGTGTGTTTTTTCTTTAAAAGCATACTTGGCCTATTTTGAGGATATTTTCAGTATGTATTTGCAAAAAGTGTGTTTTTTCCGCTTTTGTGTAGACTTTTGAGGCAATTTTTGATACCTTTCCTTGAGCTTTCTTCTTGAGCTCAGATTAGGGTTTTGGAGATATATCTTGTGAAAAACTTAGTTTTTTTCCAGTTCAGATTCTAGTTTCTTTCTCTTACACATTTTTGAGCTTGTAAACTTCTTTGTGCTCAGGTTTTGAGAGTTTTCACCCCTTCATCCAATAAAAAACAACATTCCTATCTCCAATTTCTATCTTTGTTTGTAGTTTTAGTATGATGTTCATATTGTGATTCTATTTTACAGATCCTTTTTATGTCCTAATATTGTAGATTATTGATACATAAAGTTCATTTAATGCACGTTGCATGTGTTTAGGTTCAAACCTTCATGCAAATCAATTTGTTACTGATGTTCATGAGATATTGTGAGGTCATTGTTGTTTTTCTGAAGATTGTTTGTGGGTGAAATATCAAAGTCATTATTAAGTTGAGATCACTTAGATAGCATTTCATTTCAGTCATATTCTCTATTCTTTTTCCCAGAAAAACATTTGGAATAGGATCATCATTCGGAGAACCAGCTCACTCTAGAGATTCATTCTCGCAAAGAGTTACCCACAACTCGAGAACATTTCCATGTGTCAATAGATTGTTGAACTTTCAGTTTTAGTAGGGTGCAAATCTTATTGATAACAGGTTTCTAGAATTAATTTATTCATTCAATGAAATGCAGGCCATGTGTATGCAGTTATTGCTAATGAGAATAATGAAGAAGGAATAGATTTTTTTTGTGCCATCAAGTATAGAGGGGATAAAAAAATTAACTACCACAATCACTGATGGGGAGAGTATTGAGTATCCAATAGGGTCTTTTGTTGTCACAAGAATATGGCTTAATAGGTACCTTACTAAGAAATTAGATATTTGGTTGTTTGATGACTTTGACACACGTAGGCATATTCTTCATTACTCTAACCTTGTTGTTGCAATGAATATTCAATTGATTAAATAATGTGGTATACCACTTAATAAGAATTTATGCAAAAAATTTGAATTTGACCATGAGGCAATACTTGACACTATAAGGGTTAGAGGTAATCCAAAAGGTTCAGTAGATTGAATTTGGTCCAATTGTAGGCATTGAATGTGTTGGACCATTGGATCAAATTGATTCTACGAAAGGGTAGAATAATTTTGAAAATTTTGTATATATCATTGGTTGATTGAAATATCATCTATTCATTGTACCAATTGTATGAAATGTGATTTTTGTTGTAAATATAGTCAATTGATTTGTATCTATATACAATTGAAATTTTGTATATATAAATGACCAAGATTCTATGAAATGTTGGAATTTTTTTTTTTTTTTTGTGAATATTGTTAGCTGATTTGTATCTATGTACAACTAAAATTTTGTATATATAAATGACCAAGATTCTACCATGATTGTACCAATTGATTGTAAATGCATGAGTTTTGTACATTTTGTTAGTTGGCTTGTATACATGTATATTTGATATTTTTCATTGAACATTTTGAAAACTTTTGTACATTTTTTTAGTTACACTCCATGATCACCAACACCTACAATACTAGCTCCTCAGGATATTTGTCGCCCAAGAATATGTGTTCTTAGACATGACACAACCCTAATCATTAATCAACACATACAATGGAACATTTAGACATAATATGCTTAATAAAAAAATTCATTTTTAAATATGAAGGGATTTTTATAGATTGAAAATAAAAAATAACTAAACCAAACCTTTAATAATGCCAAAAACTATTGAAAATTGGACAATAGGGATCTTATGAGAAAGTGCTGGTAGAATGAAGTTGGAAACATTTGAGAGAGTTGGAGTACAAAATAAGACCATGCCTAGCATAGACATGCCAACCCAGACATGTGAAAATTGATGGTACATGTACAATAGCAATCTCAACATCTATAAAAGGTACTTGTTTGTGAAGTTTTCATTGGTATGGTAGGATTAGGGATCGAGTCCAAAATGGGCATGGTATTAGCAATACCATACATAAAAGAGTTGGGAAACTTAGGATTCATAGCAGTATAACAACAACACGATATGTCATAAGTCTGCAACTACATATCATTGAAGTATTGGAAATAGGACACCAAGTTGTGAAACTCATACAAGTTTTAAAACACTAAGTGTGCCCAATATGAACACTAAATAGTCAAACAGTCATAGTAGAGCACTCAGAAACAAAAAACATATAGATAGATGTCTGACAAAAATTTGAGCCAAAAAAGGCAAGACTATGGTAGCTAGGGTGCTTATGTCCTAGGAAGCATTTTCCAAAATTAAAAGTTTGAGTATCTACAATATTGTTTAGGGTTTTTGTGTCTATGTGCAAACATGTCTAATAGTGAATAGTTTTCCATAACTTGCTCAATTTATCATAATGTAATACCAAATGCAAGTGTCTAAGAATGTTGAATACACTTGAACAATATGACAATTTATAGATCTAAGGTGAAAAAATTAACTAATTCTAATATGGAAAATCTGAACATGATTATATGAATATAATTTTTGAAAGAAAATAATGTAATTTTCACTTTCTAGCTAAATGCAAGATACCTAAATGCATGCAAATGACACTTTTTATTTTGTTTTCAGAATTTTAAATGACCTAATACATATCTATGAATGAAATTTGAATGTAGATCTAAGATAAAATAACTAAAATAAACCCTATTGCAACCTATGATACAATATGATATACAGTTTTTTTTTATGATGCAAAAATGAATGCATAATTAAACAATTCAACACAAAACCCATAGATATAGGTTAAAAAAATTCTAAAGGTATATAATTTTAACAGCTTGGGTTCACCAAAATGAAATGTGGGGAAAGGGAAACCTTTGAGTTTTCACCTTAGGGTTTGACACTTTTCCCAAATTTCATTGGTATGCATGTTTGTGCTATGTGTGAAATGGGATGTGATGGGGATTTGATGGATTTGGACAAGGTATGTGATTGAGTTATACCCTAATAGGTGATTTAACCAACCCTTAACCAAATCTAGAAATGTCCTAAGGATGAAATGCAATGATCTAATTGTCCTAATGATATAAATTACTATTATGATGAAAATATAAAAGATCTAATAAGTCACAAAAGAAGTCAGACTATAGAAAGGGATTGAGCATGATATTGTGCACTTGTGATTCAAATTTGGAGCTAAAAAGGTGGGACATAGGCACCCCAAGCACCACTATCTTTGTAGGGGAAATTTAGATCTATTTTCACAATCCTCTGGTGTCAGGTTAGAGTTTTTTTTATCTCACTTGTCGAACTTTTGGATCATTGTCATATAATTCTGTAATTGAGTTTTTGGGTATGTGTAGGATCATGATGGGCTAAAAAGTGGCAATATGATGGGTATGTGGCTGACGAATTACTTTTTACCCAAAATTAATGAAACGAAAATGGTTTTTAAAGGAGATCCTCAGATTTCCACCAATATAAATTATGCTTTACTTTGAATTTAATAAGTAATTATTATTCATTTTCTATTCAAATTATGACTAAAGTCCTGATTGATAGACTGATTGAAAAACATCTATAACTTTCAAATGATATCACATTTTTGAATCCAAAACATGTGTCACGTTCTATGCTTTGCATACTATAGGATTAAAAAAGAAAAATTGAATTTCATGAATTTTTGACCAAGTTAAGGTGGCGGACATACGAGTTTTTATATTTTTAAAATTTGTAATAAAAATTCATAATTAATTATTTACTTTGAAAAAATTACAAAAATATGCATCACATTGGAACATGAGTCCTCTACTTATATCTAAAATTATAAAAAAATATTATCATTTTATTGTGGTTAGGGTGGTCAGACGTACACCTACTTCTTATTTTTTCCCTGAAATTTAAGTACTACTGCATTGAAATTTCAAATTTTCACCAAATAGATTTAAAAAAAAAACAAACCTAGTAGTTTAGAAACTACATTCAATTTTCCACATATTCTATCTTTAAATATTTTTGAAATAATATAGATAACTTATTCAATTTTTTATGTTAAGTTTCCTAACTCTGATTTTTTTTTTTTTGCCACTTAAGGGCTCGTTTTTTCCATGATGATCCTGCACATACCCTTTTGTGAGTTTTCAAGGTGTAGGGTTTCATTTGCAGTTATAAATAATTGATTTTTCAATCTTTCCTCAGTCTTCTACATACATGAAACTTGCACATTCAGAGAGAGAAAAAAGGTTGGTCCATTTAGGGGATGGCCTTATTCATACCCCGTGTTAGTGTTTCCACTTCCATAATGTCAATGCCAATGATAAATAGATAAATGATAGAAAGGAATAATGAATCCATAAAGTGTTGAAACTCACCACCCTTTAGTGGCTTCCCTGAAGGACTTAAGTCATACACATCTCCTCAAGGTCTTGATATTTCTTGTGTGATTGCTTGAATGGAGCCTTGAATTGCTTAGAGACCTACAAATATTAGCCTTCTCAAACAATATGAAAACATAAACATGAACAAACTCACATAATTTTTGACATGATGTTTGGATCTTGAATTTCTTCAATAAATCCTTTAATGGTTCCTCTTTACTTTTTGAATAATGCTCTTGATAATTATTGCTCTTAATGTTAACCTTTTTCTTGTTAATTTCACTTAATGTTCAAATAATGCAATAACTAGGGATTTATATGTTATTATTGTTAGAGTAATAAAGTCATCACCTAATTAATCATTAATTAATTGGTTCACTTTATGATTTATTACACTTAAACTAAACTTAGGAGTGCTTTTATTTCATTATTTGCTTTAATTAATTAGTTTCTTTTTGCATAATTAGAGCCTCTAATATTAGAACATGTTGTCTCATTCATTCCTATGAGGAAAATTGTCATGTTCTAATCTAACTCTAATCTAGGGTTAGCTTTCATCCTTTTCATAAGGATTGATTCATTGTAATTATTATCAATTCTATAGCAGCACATTCACAATAGTTGATCATATAGTGCAAAATTGGTGTTTTCATCAAATTTGAGTTATAGGGCAATCATATCTTGCTTATTTCTTCATAGTGTGATAGGTTTATCATTGCAGGTGTTTCATGGGAGTTGTGGATTGAATTAGTCAATTCTAACATGGTCTCAGAGCACCAAATCTACAGCTGCCTTGTCTATTTTGTTTGAAGAAATCAACTCATGCATTAATATTCATGATATGTGGTCAAATTTTGAGCATTCCATTGAATCTAGAGCTACCAGAACAATCAAGTTTTCCTTTTGTTTCATCGAAAAATGCCTCTGTTTGTCAAATCTACAAGGGTTTGAAGTTTATGAAGGTTTCTAGATCCATAGTGTACTTGCAATTTTGGAGAATTTTGAGCCCAAATAGACCTCACCATCACGTTCAGAGTGCCCAAAAACCCCAAATTGACTGTCAAATCATCGAAATTGGACACAGTGACTCTAGGAGGCATTTTTTTCATTTCTGGGTTGTACGGCCTGGTATGACACACAATCCAAGCAAAAAAAAAAAACACAGTTTTAATAGTGCTGCCATTAGTAAACCACTAGCAGTTAATTGCTAGTGGTTAATGCTAGCGGCTAGTCTAACCACTAGGTTTTCCCCCAAACCCTTTTGGAGCAGTTTTGGTATTTTGGCCATAACGTTTGTGTCCAAACTCAAATTTTTGAAAAAAAAATATCACTTGAAAGCTGGTTTTGAGCCCAACCCAGTGGTGCAGGTTTTTTTTCCTGGTTTTCTGTTATGTTGCATTTTTTACCAGTCAAAGTTAGATCATTATTTTCACACTTCCAAGGGCATATCTTTTGCATACGGTCTCCATTTTTCGAAAGCAAATAGGCATTGGAGAGCTGGTTCAATGATCTACATAGTGATTAGACTTATTTTCCCATATTTTTACCTAGGTAAATTTTATTTAGCTTTTTGTGTATACACAATTTTCTTAATTACTTGGACGTTTTGGCACTTGGGAATGGTTTGTTTGTGTCATTTGGCTCTATTTCACATGATTTTCATGTAGTAAACTCAATTTTCTCATATTTGTTTCATTTGAAGAGTAATCATGGGTTTTTCTACTCACCCTTCTAATCTAATCCTGGAATGGGATAATTATGATTCATGGGCAAAGGGCATACTTACACATTGTAGGTGGCTTAATATTTTTCCTCATTTATATGACCTCATACCTGAACCAAACACACCAGGGAGAAAAATGGCTTAGGATATCATTAGAGATCATTTAGTAGGACTTATATGTTGTAGTGTCGATTTTGACACTATGTGTGATGTATTGGACACTGATTGTCCCCACACACTTTGGACTCATCTTTGGGAGATCCATGGAGACGCGAATCTATCTCCATACCCAGAGGATCCTGCTTCATATGGTCTCTTACCCATGGCTACTACAGACTGTATACCCATTGATGATGCTACACTAGAGGACCTAGAGTATCTAGCAGGTCTTGCACATTCTGATGGATCAAAGGCTTGTCTTCTAGTTCCTACTCTTCAGACTGAGATTACACATGCATTATCCATTGTTCTAGATGATATCAGTATCGCCACATTAGCCCCTATGGATTCAGTTTAGCATCAAGACCATGTTGGTCTTTCATTTTCTACTACATCATGGGATGCTTATCTTGTAGACACATCATTGTTTGTTGAGTTTCATGCTATAGATCTTGAGGATTATATTGAGGACATACATCTCCTCTATCTTGATAGCCATATTATCACTGTATTCCCACCATTAACAGTGCATTCAGAGGTTGTATTTCCGGAGTCTTCACATCAGTTTGGATTTTACATCATTTGTTTCAGTTCAGGCCCAAAGATTCTTCAGCATCCTATCATGGAACACATCTTAAGACTTATTGGCTCATCACTCTTCACAGGGTTTCTTTGACATAGTCCTTTGGATTCTTTTCTTCCCAAGGGGAGGAATGTTATTTGCCACTTCAGGATCTCTTTCTGGATTCTACATCAAGCATGCACTATTGTGATAGGAGTTTATTCATTGTGGGGGGGCCTTCTAGTCTCTTTCTATCTCTCCTATGGAGACCAATGTATATGTACTTATGTGATAGAAGTTGTCTTTGGGGGGTATCATGTAATCCACCTTCTATTAGTGAATTACATTATTTTCTTTTCTCTCTTTTGGAGGGGAGTTTTATTCCCATGTGGTTTTCTCCCTTTCTCCAGTTATGAGAGATTAGCTTGTTGTACATGGGTACCTCATCAATCATTAGGGCAGGACCCATTCATGCATCCATTCAAGTATTTCTTTCTCTTAGTTTAGTTTCTCCCTAGTTAATCTTAAGGGGGGGTGTTAGAGTAATAAATTCATCACCTAATTAATCATTAATTAATTGGGCCACTTTATGCTTTATTACACTTAAGCTAAACTTGGGAGTGCTTTCATTTCATTATTTTCTTTAATTAATTAGTTGCTTTTTGCATAATTAGATCCTCTAATATTAGAACATGTTGTCTCATTCATTCTTATGAGGACACTTGTCATGTTCTAATCAAACCCTAATCTAGGGTTAGCTTTCGTCATTTTCATAAGGATTGATTCATTGTAATTATTATCAATTCTACGGCAACACATTCACGACAATTGTTCACATAATGCAAAATTGGTGTTTTCATCAAATCTAAGTTGCAGGTCAATCATATCTTGCTTATTTCTTCATAGTGTGATAGGTTTATAATTGCAGGTGTTTCATGGGAGCTGTGGATTGAATCAGTCAATTCTAACAATTATTTAGATAATTTATCAAAAATTAAATCTCAATAGCCGACTTTAGATATTTGAATTTCAAATAATAAAATGCTAACATTGATATATTTGAATTTGGAGCCAAAATAGGTGGACATAGGCACCCTAGGCGCTAATATCTCGGGCCTATTTTCCAAAGTTTAAGGAGTAGGGGGAAAAGTATTAAATGAGAGAATTTTGTATGCTTGCAAATTGCAAGAAAATGTTTTAAAATAAGTTGTGGAATGCATAATTTAGGAAATTAATTACTTAATTGGGTCCAATAACTTAAAGGGGGGAAAAATATAGTGTGAAATTTTCAAGGGTTACAATTTATGATGATACAATAACTATCTAGACATTCACATCAAACATGTCATCTAGATAATAAAATAAGAATAGATCTACAAATCAACATCTGAAAAACAAGAGTAAATTACAACCGATAGGAAAAACCAAGTTGTCCAATAGCTTATAACATATGAAACATATCAATTCCACAACTCACAAAGAGGTTAGTAGCTTATCTTCTAGTTCTTTCATGTAACCAAGGGCTAAAGCCATGAAGCCAACATAAGTACTCCATTTTGTAGTCCAAATCAAGAGTGTTTTTGCATGTGACCAAGATGTCTCTACCCATCCAACATGAACACCTTCTCAATAAACATGACCACAAGGTAAATGAACAAAACCACTAAACAAGAGGATACACATGCATATTGTCAAACAAGAGTTGCAAGTTACCATAACATAACCAACACCATAAAGATCCATAGTCATTTGCTTCTAATGCCCAACATAGATCTTATTAACATTATTCATCGCTTCCAATCTCACAAATATTCAAAATAAGTTAACTCATAGAACATTCATTACTGCTCCACAAGCCTTCCAACAACCTCCAATTCCTTTTAACAAATTCCCACAAGCTTTTCAAGCTGATAAATCAAAAAATATGGAATCCCTATAACCTAGTTAACCTTAAGCTCTGTTACCAAATGATGGGAAATAAACAGGTTTAATATCAATTGTTGAGAAAGTTAATCTCTATTCAAGTATTACTTTGAAATGGATGAGATACAGTGCTTGGACTACAAAAACATTAAAATATTAAAGAAATTTTAAAAATTAAGTTTCCTTAATATGGAATTACCATGATTAGATCCATCTTCTTTATGATGCTAAAAGTTAGCCAACATAACATGCTTATAAACAGTACCTTATGTTAACTTATAAGAGAAATATATAAATAATATCATCATGATAAGATAGCATCAATGATTCATGAATCAGCAACACAAGATCATCACATAACACATGATTTACGTGGAGAAACCCTTGTGAAAGAAAACTCCACCAAGAAGAGAGACCAAGTATGCATTATCATCAAATAAATGAGATTACAATACAACCACTTCCATTCTCCTCTTTTCTTCTAACATGGTAGCACATGTGTACTTGTGAAAAACCTCCTTATGCATCCACCTATCCTTGTTCATGTAGAGTAACACTACATTCAATTGTTCCTCCCCAATTATACATCCAAGAGACCGATTTTATAGGATTTTGAAGGAATTGAATGCACCAAACATGGTGCCCAAATATGACCCTTAATTCCAAATGTCCCCAACCTTTGGATTACCTCCTCAGAATACAAAAGGACACCGACTTTGGCTCCAATACTTTCCCTCCAACTTGGGTGCCCAAACATGAGAGATAAACATTATTTTAAATGTAATAAATGATGCAAAACCAAGTGGCACTTGTTGCCTCATTCCAATCACCCACTTGGAGAATCCCAAAAGTCACTCATTTATTATTTCCTTTATCTTTTATAATCCCGTTTTAGGCATCCACATGTGGGAAAAATAATATTAAATATTTATGTCCACAACCCACCTTTATCACTGCTATTGGACCCATCACCCCTTATGAGTATATTACAAATAATAGTGACGATAAATATTTCAAAATATTTTCCTAATACATGTAAGTTCCTAGGGACATTTCCAAGGCTATTGGAACTATGACATAGGATTTACAAGGTGGATATCACCTTAATCCTAACACTAGCTACCCATACATTTTAGTGAGATGAAAAACATATCATATAGAAACTCTTGCATTTCTATTTTATGGAGGTGACCTTCCATTCTCAATTGATTAGTTCATTAAACCATTGAAACAAATATATTTTACTTGTTGTTTTATTTGAATTGGTTGAGTAGTGTCATTAGGGTCAATTATTCCAATTCATGTGCCATATGTATCTTCAACTATCATATTCTTTCCTTGGTTATCCATTTGATCATTATTTGAGTAGTGTCATTAGGGTCACTCATGTATATTTTTATCTTCTTGGTCCTAATAACCATCCTAATTTTAAAGGAGGTTCATTAGTTTTAGCACTATAGCAATAATTTTTTATAGTTATTTGTAGCTTATTCATTTTTGAGTGGTGTTCTCATGTTTATCTTCATGTTCCTACTCTTTTGGGGACATTTTTTTGGAGGATTTTTAGTCCTTAATATTTTCTCTCTCCTATTCAGGGGGATATCTATTGTATTTTTTATGGATGTTGTCCTTGGGGGTCATCTTAAGTCTTCCTTCTTTCATTTTTTCATGTATTTCTCTCTTTTGGAACAATTTTTTTCTCATGAGTTTTTCTCTTCTTTGGTTATGAGAGGTATTTTCATTTGTACATGGGTACCCCATCATGCCTAGTTATTGAGACCCATTTTTTTTCTTTTAATGCATTCATCATTAGAGGTTTTAATTTCTCCCTAAGTTGCACTTCATCTTACTTAGGTCATGTTCTTTTTTATTTCAAGTCATAGGATGAGGACACATCATTATCTAACTTAATCTTCACCTAAGGTTTCATTTAGGGTTTCTTAATCCTTTATTAAGGGTAAATCATCATTATTGTATTGATTTATTCAAGGAACATTCATTATTATTCATTTTTTAGATCAATAGTCTCTTTTGGCTCAATAACAATTCTACTATTTTTTCTCTCTTTATGTGATAGATGTTTGATTGTATGCAATTCTTGGGAGCTACAGGGTTGGGAATTCAACTCCAACTCCTTATTCTTGTAATTTGAGAAAAAAAATTAAGGAAAGACAACAATTTAAGTGGGTGAAAATAAAATTGGTGTTAAGGCTCAAATTTTTTGGAATTTGTGGTAATCTCTACTAAAATTGTAGGTGTCTAGCTAGAGTAGAGCTCCTAGCTAGTAGATGAGCAATATCTACCAAAAGGTGGCATGCATACTCATGTCAACCATAATTTTCTAGACCTCTATGTGCTTTAGATGTAAAATGCATATTCAAGTAAGTTTACTCCTTCACTATAATGATACATTCTATTGAATTCAAAAGGAAAATAACTTGAGTGCACACACTTTGGTTTTGATAAATTTCAGTTTTATCTAAGAAATAAATAGGTGGTTTTTTAGTCATGAATCAAGTTTATCTCCTATGATTGTGTTGGTTAGTGATCTCTTTTTCCTCAATGATTTTAATTTTAAAGTTATTAGGAGCCTTTCCAGAATATTCCCCATTTTCATTGCTTACATAAAATATGCTATTTTTTTAATAAAATCATCCCTTATATTTTAATTCCTTGTGATCTTTAACTACTTTGATGTTGGTTCTCACTACAACAAAACAGGAAATTAACGCCTAAAATAGCGCCGAATTTTAGTGTATTTGAATTCAATAATTGTGAACTACTGCTGGCACAAAACTCGGCACAAAATGGTATGTTCACTTTGGCACCGGATTTAGCAGCGGATTTAGCACTGGGTTTAGTGCCAGATTTAGTGTTGGATTTAGCGCTAGGTTTAGTGCCAATTTTTTATTGCTTCTAGTTTAGCTTCTAATTTTGCTTCTGGTTTTGCTTCTTGTGTTGCTTCAATGGTTGCTTCCAGGTTTACCTCCGGTTTTGCTTCCAGATTTGCTTATGATTTTGCTTCCAATTTTGATTCCAGTTTTGATTTTTAATTTTTCTTTTGATTTTACTTCCAGTTTTGCTTCCTAGATTGCTTTTGGTTTGCTTCTAGTTTGGCTTCTATTGTTGCTTCCTTTTTTACCTCTAAAAATGCTTGTTTTGCTTCCATTTATTAATTTAATATATTTTATTTCAATTTAATTAGTTAAATATATCATTCCTCTTAAATAACTCACTTGATTATAGAGTAAGTAAATTAAACAATATGTTTTATTTCAATTTAATTAATTAAATATATCATGCCTCTTAAATAGCTCATATGATGATAGAGTAAGTAATTTAATTATTTAACTCATATGATTAAATAACAAGATAATTATTAATAACATGATCATCATTTATAATTAAAACAAGTGAGTCAAATATGCCACTAGATTAATAACATGACAAAATGATACATGTCCAACAGTCGACATAAGTCAAATTGACACATGTACAAATGATATAAGTAAAAATGATAAATTATATAACTCAAAATGATACATGTCAAAATGATACAACTCAATAATATGGTACTGCAGGTCATGAAAATGATACATATGATAGTAACCATGAAAAGAGGCATCATAACGATATATCAACAATGATCCATGATGCAGTCTATATGATCATGAATGTCATTGGATACTACCAGCAACTGCCTCACTATCATCATCACCATCATGATCATGATCATCATCATCATCATCATCATCATTAGCCTAAGTGTCTTTTGTATCTGTGTCATCATCATCCTCTGCCATGTGATCTATACCAAAACCAACATATTCTGGATCTATATATCATGAGGATCATCTTGATCTTCTGGAAGACTCGTTTTCTACAAAAAAAAAAATTAAAATGAATAGTTATTATTTATTTCATGTAATAATTTATATTTTTGTTATATATCTAATATTACAAAATGTGAAATGAAACCATAATCATATTACATCATATCAAAGTGCACGTACTATAATAAAATTTCATAAAAAATACAGCTAATATGTCATTCTAGTGATGTAAAACATGCAATAATTCTAATAAATGTTAGTAAAATATTCCAGCATTTGGTGGAAGAGGAAGAAAGATAACTGGAACTTTGAAGGCCCACCATAATGGATTTCAGTATTCAACCATGAGAGCAGAAGAGATATGATATCATGTATCAAAACATTAAGCATGCATTCTTCCACCTAGCGGAGAAGAAGATGATTACTTTGCTTAATTTTCATTTGCATAACCATATCATGGTGTGAACCAAGAAGACCAAGGATGTCCAGTTTTATGTGGAGGTAATGGATGTGGTCCAAACTTTAGGAGGGGCAAGAAGTTCAATATATGATCTTGATGAAATTGAGGAATAACAACAAGAGAGGGATAGGAAAAATAAAATCAATGCAAAGTTTCAAGGATTTTTCAAGTGAGTAATAGAGCTATGGGAGTAGCCTCATTTAAAAGATCTTGAACTAGAGTTTGATATACGATTTAGAGAGCTTGGTTTTCATGGAGTTCCTTTCAAAGCATTTTCTTTTATTGTTCCTATGGTAAACTGTTTGATAGAGTTGGTGGAATTACCTTTCTTAGTAATCACTATTAGTGAGATTGAGATTGTTAACCTTGAGAGAGTAGGACTTGGGAAAAATAAATTTTATATGGCTATTGTTTTCATCCTATACAACCATTGCAAGAAAAGTTAAGCTAGCATCAAATAACCAACAATTTTAAAAATAACATGAAAACTTTTAGTTGTTGCTATGTCAAGAATAAAATAAAAGGAAACAATGTTCCTTCAAGTGGCTTGATGATTGCAAATGAGGATTCATGATGAAATTCAATCTTATTGGGTTAATTTTTTTATTTTTTTTTATGAAATAGATCAATATATAGAACTTAAATGGAAATAGATACAACCTATCCTTAGGTTGGTACCCATATGAAACTCATCTCTTGTGCTCCCTTTTGTCATCATTTGAATTTTTATCTTGTATCCATCAAATCAATTATGGTTCTCATAGTCAATTTTTAAAGTCATCTTATCATTGTCTTTTCTTTGCTAAGATAGAGAGAAGTGATCATCAACAAGTCTAATAAAAGATGACATTTAAATAATAGTGTGCAAGAGCAAAAAACAATGAAGTTCTCAGTTGGTGTTGACTACGACGAAAGAAAGAGGACTATGGAATGGCTAAGGCATGAGGTTTGAATTAAAAAAACTCTTCCCTTGGCACATATTTTTTTGGCCCATCCATCATGAACCAAGAAAACCAAGGATGTCTAGTTTTATGTGGAGGTAATGGATGTGGTCCAAACTTTAGGAGGGGCAAGAAGGTCAATGTATGATCCTCATGAAATTGAGGAAGAACAACAAGAGAGGAACAAGAAAAAAAAAATCAATGCAGAGTTTCAAAGATTTGTCAAGCGAGTAACAGAGCTATGGGAGCAGCCTCATCTAAAAGATTTTGAACTATAGTTTGATATACCATGTAGGATAAAACATTAATAATGAGAAAATTAACAAAAAATGAAAAGTGAATAATACATAATCTATGTTGTAAAGTTAAAAAGTCTTACAAAAATACATATAAAACTCTAAAACATTTTCCATTTGTTCTCTAAAGTTTAGTCCAATCAACCAAAGCAACAAACATATATCTTATTACTATTTAAATCAAAAGAAGATATCTGATATACAATTCAAAACATCAACATATGAGCTAATTTGTTAAAGTACATGTTCTCCTTCAAGTACCGATTCCTTGATAAACTCAATTTGGTCCTCAAATACATACCTGTCACAAGTTTCAAAGGAATCTATCATGAGAATTTGACCATGACTATATGTAACAATCGAAAACATTCATAATCAGAGACAAGTGCTTTACAAATTCTACTACACATTGATGCATTCTTCATGCTGAAATGAGTGTTTAGAGCTATGATAACCACATTCATGTCTTGAGGGAATCTCACTATCTAAGGAAGAATTCAAAGTGCCTTGGAGCAGCAATAGCATTCAACATCAACCATATTTGAGACAAAATCATAGTCATTTTTGTGGCATGACATGTTTGAAGTCATTAATGGTGTTTTGAGGGCTTTTCTAATTTTATGTGATGACTTCTTCTCTTTGAGAATCTTTGAAATGGTTTCAAATTTCTATCTTTGGCACAGATGTTTGAATTTGGAGTGAAATTTTTGGAGTTATGCGGCCTTTGAAGAATTGAGCATGTGTAAAGGCACAAAGTGTTGATGAGTTGTGATGCTACAGGTGCTAATTACTTAAAAGGAAAAATGAAAAAAACAAACATTTGTTTTACATACCAGGCTATTTACTTATAAAATATGGGAATGGAAGATGTGCTAATTGCTATTTCTCTAGCCATATTCATTACAAACCATGATCAAATGCTAGGTAAGCTATTACCGTAAGTATAAAAAAGGAAAAATGAAAAAACAAACATTTGTTTTACATAACAGTTGCCCCTTGCTTGATTTTCCACATAATGTGAAAACAAATGTGAAAATGAATTTCTCTATAGATATAAAAGTAATGCCATGGTAACTGTTTGGCTCCACAACATAAGAAAGTTGTTTGAAAAGATTTCTTATCCACATAATGTTCACGAGTTCCAAAATCAGAAATCTAATACAAAATTGTTCCCTTGACTTTGAAGTTTCAATTAGTATGCTTATAGGATTTTATGTTGTAAAAATATATTCTAGTGGCTTAAAGAAAATAGTGAACAGCTGAAAGAATTTATGTTGATCCATTTTTCCAACACAAACCTATACAAAACATATTAATATCCTATTAAGATCATTCCAACCAACACAAGAAAGCTTGGATTCCTCTTTTCACCAAGAGAAAGCCAAAGCCTTCACCTCCTCATGCAAACATAAGAAAAAAATATTTTCAACTACTCAATTACTTAATAATAACTCACTTTCTAGCAACATGTAAACATAAGAAATGTATAACTTCATAAAAAGATTATTTATGGGGCAATTTCAAATTAAAAAGAGGTGTACTTTTTGATGTTGCAAGGAGCTTGAGGGAATTATATGGTTAAGATTCTAAACATATTTGATCGAGGAGGATGTAGCATTATCATTGTTTCACAATACAATGGCAATGCACTGTGCCATATTACCACTTGTATACATCCAAAATTGGTCTGGAGAATATTAATTAAATATTGATTATTTAATTAATAAAATCTTTATTTCCTCTACTATATAAATAAATTGCAAAGCTTATTTATATAGTTCATATTTGTTAATTCCTCCTTTCTAAACCACTTTCTTCATGATTTAATTAAAATAAACAAGTTTAACTAATTTGTTTTATTTGATTAATTCTATCTCATTAAATTTGAATTTTGTCACATTTCTCCATATTCTCCTAACCTCCTTCCACCTTATCTTCCAACTCACCATGTGTCACATGAAAATAATTATTCTTAATTTCTAAAATGGATATATACTCTCAACAATATTAACCAACTCAAGGACACATGGCTTCCTCTTTCCATTGATTCTTTTCTACACTTGGCAAAATTGTTCTACTAAATGGGACAATTTCCTTAATTCTCTCTAACCTCCTCATTTCTCACTGTCGATCTCTCCATACTAAATCCTAATCATCCATTGCTGCCAACTGACTTGATACCTCGGTGAAATCTATAAATAGAGGCTCATTTACAACTTTTTCATAAGAGAAGATTGCATAACATTACTCTACAGAATTCATCTTAGCATTTGAGAGCTTAATTGCATTTTGATTCAGCATTTAGAATAGTTTAGCGAGTAATTTAGAATCATGGCTGCATTCTTAGATGTATCTTAGATTGTTCATATCATTTAGGATCATTCTCATAGCATTTCCATTAGTTTAATTTAGTAGTGCATCATTTTAATAACATTTTGTATACAACAATTCACCATTATGCATATCACTTAGTTCATCATTTAATCAAGAACATCAAAATCATGTAGGTGTAGACATAGTTTCTACATTCTATCTTAGAGGCTACTCGTTTCTTAGGTGGTATCCTAGTAATTTAGTGCATAATTAAGACCCAAGAGCACAATTACCATGGACATTTAAGAATAGAGGAAGATGGAATTTTTTTAAGGAATCACTTTATCGAATTATGTTTTGTTAATTTAGATTCCCCTAATGTAGTACATTGCATCTGTTGTGTGTTATTGATTAGTTTAATTCACATATTTTATTACACACATAAATTGGTGCTCACCGTGGGGCCTAGTCCCTGTTATTTTGATATTTTATTGAAAGTATGTTTTACAGGCTCGGACGTGAGTTTCTCTGGTGCAACTGCTAATTCCTCTGGCACATACGAAAGATTCTTCAGCGCATTCACCGACTGTTCTAGTGCAACCAAGGATTTCTCCTGCACATCTACGCCATTTTTTGGTGCGTAAGGGGGTTTCTATAACGCATTTACAACTTTTTAAAGTGCATTTAACATTTTCTATGGCCCACATTGATTTATTTCTACAAAGCATTGACCTTTTTGGTGCATCAGTTTACTATAATAGCGCATTTGATTTTCTCTATGAGTTTCTTCTGAGTCAGAAAACTAATGAATGTTTTTGTTTTTGTTTTTGTTTTTTTTTTTCTATTGTGCAAGCTTTATAAACATTGTCAAAGACTCTGTTGAAACTCAAGAATGTTGTCAAAGAAACATTTATTGCAAACTACTGATAAATTTGATGTAGGGGCTAGAGTGATGTATTTCCTTTATGCTTAAATTAAGGATTTAGACTAATTCGAAGGAATGAACACCATGTTTGTTGTGTGTATTGAATGGTAGGAATATGCTCTCCCCTTAACTAGGTGACCAAAAATTTAGACCCATTCATTTTTATTATCTGTTGTGTGTATTGAATGGTAGGCATATGCTCTCCCCTTAACTGGGTGACCAAAAAGCCAGACCCATTCTTGTTTTTCTGTGAGTGTGAGTGGAGTATACAGTGTGGGTTCTCTCTTTATTCATGCAAAATAAAGATTGATCAAACTACGGGTATACTTGCTTGCTTTTGTTTATCCTAAAGGGCCTTCCTTGTGGGAAAAATTAATCACCTAAGGGAATGACCCAACCAGTAACATGCTAAAGCCAAACAACTTCCAACCGGTATATAAATGTGGGTACTAAAACAAAAGCCAGTATCACGAGGATAGTTTTGACGAGAAGGGAAACAATGGTCTCTCACCGCATGGATTATCCCCCATGAAAAAAATGACCATACTATAACCCTTGTTGTAGATTGGCCAAGAACCTTTATCTATTCTTTGGTGCAACAACAGTCGTTGCAAAGGCATCCACATTCTTGCAATTTTTAGTAGAGATGATCAGCCTGCCATGGGATTTTTATGGGGGCTAGAAGCTTGGTTGACCTAAGAAGTGAGTGCACTGTAAGGGGGAGATCGTGTGGCCAAGCTTCTGAATTCATCCACTAAGAATAAGTGTAGTTGGGGTAAAACCCGCGTGGAATCCAAAAGAATATAGTCTTTCATAGTGATATGAGTGTACATTGCTTGATCGTGTTTGTCAAAGTGTTTTGAGAAAAAATTTAAACAAAACCTTACACACTGGAAAAGTGAAAAACTATGATTCAAAACACATCACTTGAAACAAACCATTCTCTATCCAAAAAAATAGAAAAATCAAGTAAACTAGCAACAAACTGTTACATTACCCAATTCAACACATTCACTTTTTTCTATAGCGCATTAACTACTTTTTCCAGCGCGTATACCCTATGTTACAGCGCATTCACTGCTTTTTTCCAACGCACTCACCCACTGTTATAGTGCGTTCATAGATTTTATTAGCACATCCCCTACTTTTTGTGCCACATTTACCAACTTTTGTAGTGCATACACTTGAAACTTTGGCGCATCTGAGATATTCTCTAGTGCATATACCTGATTTTGTAGTGCATTCAAACCTTTATGTGGTGCATACAATCCATGCTATAGCGCATATTCCTTTTAGTTCATACATTGACTAAACTATGGTGCATTCACCAAAACTCATAACCAGAGAGTTGAATTTGACTCCTATATGACATTTTGAAACCAGATTTAGAAAAATTTTCCAATACAGAATCATTTCTCTAGAACAACATAGATTAAACATGGTCTTTATCCAATGATTTCACGAAAGATAAAAATATAGAAACCAAAGTCCATGGCTCTTAGTCCAAAATCTCATAAAAAATGTCTCTCAACACTTTACGAATTTAGAGACAGATTTCTCTTCAATTTCTACACGAAAGCTTCAAAGAATAACCCCAACTTGTATTCATTTTACTATTGCCAAAATCCAAGACTTTTCCAAAGATTTGAACATCTCATCTAAGAAGGAAATTTGTCCCCCATTTCACAATTGGAACCAAAATTGCAGAATCTTCTCAAGTTCAAAATTATTCCTTAAGTTCCTTAGAGTCTAAACTTGTTAAAATTGACTTCTCCAAGTGAAATCCTTTACCTAAACTTTGATCACACATCTAAAAGTTCCCAATCATATCAAAACCCAAAATTTGATCATCAAGTTGAGTTTCCCTATCATGATTTATCATCCTTCATCTCAAAACAATACAATTTACAACAAATTTTATCACCTTAGTTACATCAATAAAATTCATAATTCTATTTGACCTATGTATTCCTTTGGCACTCTCAAATAACAATCAAAATTTAGCAAACCTTCATAATTGCATGCCCGTTTTAACAAGATCCCAAAAGCTAAAACTTAAGGACAAGGAACTTGGACCTCAAAATACCATGGGTGAACCAAAAGAAAATACCTTTCACAATATTTCTCAAAATGAAACATAAGAGATAACAGAGGAGGAAATAGAACAAGCAAACCAAGATCCCAAATTTCATAAATTCCTAGAAAGAATCTTTGAAAAGGATGGGGAAAAATACCTTCTAATGTTAGCAAATCAAGGGGTCAAATTACCAAGTGATTTTGATGTCAATAAATTGAAAGGAACCCCAAAGAAAACTAAAATTGAAACACTCGCTACAAATCAAATGGCTACCCTAACACATCAAATGTAGAACCTTCAACAACAATTGCAAGACATGCAAGGAGGGACTCCAAAAAGATACTTGTTACAAGATATTTGTCCCTATCCCTTTTATAGAAGGTTAAACATGATACCATTTCCCCCAAATTGTGACTTACCAAAATATGACAAATACAATGGAAAATTGGACCCCATAGACCATGTGCGAGAATTTTGAACCATGAGTCTTGAGTTTTCTCATGAGGAAACATAATTAATGAGACTTTTTCCTCACAGCTTGGGAGGCCATTGTATGGAATGGTTTTCGAAACTACAACCATATTCATATAACAATGCACATGAGATAACCATGAAGGTTCTTTGTAATACCAAACAAAAACAAGGAGAATATTTTCTCATATTCTTACAAAGGTGGAGAAGGTTATTCACTCGATACGCTCGTCCCATACCCGAACAAGAAAAGATGGAGATTTTCATTGATAACCTTAACGGTAAAATGAGCTATAGACTGCAATTACAATGTCCCCCTAGCTTTGTGAAGATGGTAGAAAATGGTGTTAAAATTGAAGAAGCTTTAGTCAAAAGCGGGGTATTGAAAATTCACAATGAAGGATCAAACAATGCTAACTCTTTTAACCATCACAACAATGAGAAACCCAAATTTTGGATAGGGAACAAGAATACCAACGATGGTGCCACCGAAACAAATAATGCTAAACCAGTCTTTAATCTATCAGGAACCACAACCAAGACCGATAAAAACATCAATCTAGGAACTAATCAAAATGTCAACCCACCCAATAATCAAAACAGCCACAATCAAAGTAACACCACGTCCAAACCTCTACTGTATCAAACATAATCAAACTATAGAAAATTCATGCCTTTGGGTCAATAACACGAATTTGTATTGAGGGAAATTCTTGAAAATAACCTCATATCACTACCTGACACTCGAGGATTTGAACCAAAAGTAAAATCATCATGGTGAAATGATGCCTATTACTATGAATTTCATTGGTGAAAAGGCCATCAAACAAATATTTGCATGCAATTGAAACATAAAATACAAGATTTGATAAATAACAAGATCATAGGAATAGAGGGACTCCAAACAAACGCTGATCACAGAGCATTTAAAAATATTTTTCTGAATTATGAAAAGGGGAGTCCTCTACAACAAACAAGGGAAAGAATGTAAACTATGTCTGCGATATATTATAAATCATATCTCAAGAGAAAAAGATCAAATGAATACCATTGAAACCAATGACCATCAAGAGATTATTGCAACTAACAGTCCAATCTATGATGCTCCAATTGAAAAATTAGAACAAGAAATCATCATCCTTGAAAATCAAATCAGATATGGCTGCAAATAATACTCAAATCAATGTCATTAAAATCAATGGGAAACAAGGTAGCATGCCAATAAATGCAACCACGAGAGCACAAGCCAAATATGTCTTAAAAGGAAGTTCATCTAAAACGCCCATTGCCTCATCCAATCAATACAACATAGTGGACTAGTTACAAAAGATCCTTGCATAAATATCAATATTGGAATTGCTCAATATTTCATCCGCCCACAAAGAGATTTTGGAAAAATACGTAGTGGACACAACAGTACCAAAAAAATGGAAGATTGTAAATTTGAAGCCATGGTGGGACATTTGACTGCACCACATTGCTTATCCTTTTCAGAAAATGATGAAGCGTCTATTTCTCATCCCCACAATGTTGCTCTTCATATTGAAGTCATAATTCATAAACATCGTATCAAATGTGTCCTAATAGATGGAGGAGCTGGCCTGAATATATGTACTTTAAAGCTTGTTCGTGCCTTAGGATTTTTTGAGAATGAAATTGATTCAAAGAAAAATATTACAATAAAAGCATATGATGATAAGGAAATATCTTCATAGGAATTGATTATCTTACCTATTAAGGTAGGACAAATTCAGAAAGATGTAATCTTCCAAGTCTTAGACAAGGATTTGACCTATAACATACTATTGAGTCACCCATGGATCCATGAAATGCAAGCGGTTACGTCAACCTACCATCAATGTTTGAAATTTCCTTGTGGTGGCCAAGAAATCACCATTTCGGTTGATTCAACTAGTCCTCAGTATTGAAATACCCTGAAATTTGTCCAAGATGTTTGTGTGCCTCATAACAGAGAAGCTTCCATTTTCATCCCTTCCAATGATCAGAGCCAGTCAAGTTCTTCATCCAAACCATTGGTCATCTCCTCAAATCATGAAGGTCAATCTAGTTCCATGTCTAAATAGTCTAAGAAGAAAGAAGAAGTTGCTTCGTCCACTTCCTCAAATCATGAAGCCCAATTGAATGCCTTGTCAAAACAATTTGATGAAAAAGTCCAAGTCAAAGAAAAAGATGTTGGTGAATATTTCATTGAACGATCATTGTGTCTTTCATAGTTCTCTTCTCCAAAGTCATATGGACAACCCTCAACATCAACACAACAAATATCACAACCAGTTACCAAATTTTATGGTCGGTTTATAAAAGAAAGCACTAGGTCTGATGAAGTAGAAGACAAAGATATTCTAAACTGGCTCTATAAGGATGAAGAAGAATCTCAAGCAACAATTGCAAATGTATAAACAACCCAATATAGAAAAGGTTTCACTATCCTGGAAAAGATGGGAGATGAAGGAAAAGGTCCTGTAGGAAAAAGGAAAGAAGGAATTGTAGAACCCATTCAACCCATCTTAATTAATCCAAAAGACAAGATTGGGTTGCGTTACAAAGAGGATACAAAAAAAAAGATGACTCATAAGGTGTTTGAAAGAATCTTGTAGTTACAAGCTAGTGATGATCATGAAATTGATTATAATGAATATGAGTGGGATTCCCTATCAGAAGAGTTTTTTCATGACAAGGATATTAATGTGGTACACAAATATGCACCCCTACTCAAAGAGGGACAAGGTTCATGTTGATGGTGTTTTCTGTACAGTAACAACTCAGATAGAATATGATATCCTATCTCTCTTGAAAGGTAAATCTCTATCAGCAAGCCTCAAGAGATAACCCCAAGGTCTCTAATGTCAGGTCTTGACAATGCATAAACAACTCAGTGATAAAATGTGAAAATGTTGGTAATCACAATGGGACCTTACTACAACCAAAATACTAAATCTTAATTTATTAGATCTAACGATATGATGATACTTTAATTCAAAATATGACTCAATGATAAAGAAACAACAAAAGATAAGGGTTTCAAAGAGATTTCTAAACTTAGTACTAAGCCTAAGATCAACAATGAAAATGATAAACACCGAAATGGACGAATCCCTCAAAACTGATTTCCACTTGACCTAGATAAATCTCCAATCTTACAAAAATAGTGCAATCTTTTGAGGTGTTAAGATTTTGAAATCATGAACATTCATTCAAACAACCCTATTACAACTGAAATGAACAAATCTTCATGATTGAAATAAGCACAATGTATATGAAGTCCAGGCTAACTTTGCAAAGCAACTAACAATCAGTTGGTTGTGAAAAGTATGGCCTAAGGGATGGCTGCAACATTCAAGTATCAAATCACAAACATTACTGAATCAAATCTAATCTAAATATTAACCTCCTCAAAGTAATTTTAAAGATAGAATAACAAGAACCATGCAAAACAAAAGGAAACAAGTATGGCACCAAATCGCAATGTCATTTCTTGCATTCAAATTGTCCACTGTAGCAACAATTCCAGCTTTATGTTACAATATTTGCTTGAGAGATACTACTTGCTAACTGACTCTACTTAATTAACTTCTAACTACCTCTACTCTATATCAATCTCTATATTCTAACTCTATCTTCTAACCCTTACAAATGAGGAAAAATGCCAAATATATAGAATCCCCCCAAAAACCGTCGGCCCGGCTAAAGTTTCACAACATTAATTAAGCACAACCAGTTGGCCAAGAGAGAGTCAAACCAAAGTAAAGGAATACATTAAATGCCTGAACTGCACCCAAGTCGGCCCGGGATTTCACTGCAGCTCAGACCAATGAAGGACGAGATAATGGGGAAGCACAAATCTCAAAGTAGCTGGGCATTAACTGCCTTCCCCTTTGTCTCTATTTCGATCCGTCCCTTCATGAACTCTCAAAAGCGTCCCATCCAAGTTAGCTACTAGTGGCAGAGGAAAAACCCTAAGTCGATTCTCAATGGATGCAATCTCTTCTCTTGATTTCTTTACCAACATATCCCAATCCACCTTATATGTCCTATATTTATCAATAACTGCAAGGTAGGTGGCTGCATCATCCAACTGGTGCTCAGAGATGGAACCATCATCAAGTGGTGCGTAAATATCATGCCACCACTTCTTCAATTGTTCCCAGCTCAAGTACTTGGGTGTGATCTTCCTTCTTCCCGTCATAATTTCAAAGAAGGCAATGGAGCCATTATATACACCACTCAGGGTATCATCAATATTCCTTCTTTATTTATAAATCTTCTTCAACACTTTCTGCCTAATCTGCAATGCCTCATACCACTCCCATGGTTCGGTAGCTCTAGAAGAAGGAAGGATTTTGTCACTTACCAACCTGTCTCGGGTGTACTCCATGATAGTTCTGATTTTCTACAGAAGGAGATCTGTATCCTTTTTATCCTGTGCTAACACCTGCTTCAACCACTCCATCATCCTTGCAACATCCCTTCCTGTTGACAGGATTTCCTTAATAGCTTCATCACCCTTTATTTGCATCCCTTTCAACCAATTCGTAGTGGCAAGGGTGGAAGCTTTCATCTTTTCTAGCTTGGTGATGGTCTCTTGAGGTAGAGGATTTTCAACAGAGGAAGAAGGGTTAATGGACTGCAGTGGTTTCATCAAGTCTTCCAAACATTTCCTGAGATTTTCATTTTCTTTCTTTAGTTCCTGCTTGGTCTTTATTTCCTTCCTCAACCTGCCCAAGATGACTGCACTGGAACCCTGATAATCCTCAATATCCTACTCAATGGATGTAGGCCCAAGATTGAAAGTCTGAACATTATAATCTTTTCCACCCTTTTTATCTATGTTTTTATCTGAAGTAGGGGTTGCAATGTGAACAACCCTATTATGAGCTTCATCTCTTTCAATCCTCAAGATCACCCTAGCCTTCTTCTTACCTTTTTCTTTTCCAATCTTGGCTTGTAGTGCATCCCAATTTGGTGGAATATCTTCCACAACAACTTGTTTTCTCTTTATCTGCTTGTCCAACCAACCAGGGATAGTGGATTCCAATTGCACCTCATCCTATTTTTCCTCTTCTTGTTGACCTTTAGGTGCTTCCTCACTCAAATTTTGTTTATCAGGAATCTCACCTATCTTGCTTTCCTTCTCCTCAGCATGCTCTTCCTCTTGTTTAGGTGATGGATCCTTCACTGTTTCTTCTTCGCCTAGAGGGATTTCTTCAGTTCTAACAAGGGAATCCGCATATGCAACCAAAGGGGATTGCATTATCTTTTCAATTTCTGCCTCCGCACTATGGAGATCACCTTCATGAAACTCCTCTCCCTCAATATCTAGATGGTCTTCAACATCCTTTGATTGACTAGGTTTACTTTGAGCTTCATGAGTGGAAGGCACATCATCATGCTGCTCCTCATAAGAAACCACCTGAGGGAGATCCACTTTAGGCACACTATCTTGAGGAGAAGGAGTCCTAGACCTCCTTGTATATACCTTGGCCTTCTCCTCCAAACTTTCAACGTTTATCACTGGAGGGGTAGCTTCTTCCTCCCCTACCTTGGAGCTTTCCTTCTCTAACATATTTATGATTCTTCTCCTCTTAGGTACTAGCACATCAACTTCAGGACCTTGGTCCTCAGTATCTTTCTACTCAGACTTCTTGGTCCTTGTCCTCTTCTTAGCCTTTGGCTTTCATTGATTTTTTGCCTCTTGGGCCTCCGTTTCTTGAACTCCTTTAATCTTGATCTTAAAAGGAGGATCTAGCTTACCCTTGCCCTTAGGTTCATGCTCGGTAGAGTCTTCAGAGGTGGAGTGGGGATCCAAATCTCTCATTAGCGTATAGGTTCACTGTACGCCATTATTTCCCAGCTCTCACAACTTATGCCTTAACCACATCCTAGTAAATTTGATAACTGGATCCATTAGCTGTTTTAAATTTGTCTTTTCCTTTTCCAACCAATCAACATCACTAATTGGTCTATCCTTTATGGCCTCATAAGAATGATCTTGGATCAAGTTTCCATTATCTTTGAGTTGATCAGGAACTGCCTTTACATTATACAATCAAACTAACTTGACTAGAAGCCAAGAGAATTTCTTCTTTCTAACCTCAAACTCGTCACTGCAGTTGGCCCAGTAGTCCTCCAAATTCACTTTATGGCTATACTCCTTGCTGGCCTTCTTTTGAGCTTCTCCTGTAATATCAAATATGGACCTCTTGGAGTGGAAAGACAAGCCAAGAGTACTCATTTCTTCTTCTGAGGCTTGGG
The DNA here is from genome assembly GCA_007258455.2 of Sequoia sempervirens. Taxonomy (NCBI): domain Eukaryota; kingdom Viridiplantae; phylum Streptophyta; class Pinopsida; order Cupressales; family Cupressaceae; genus Sequoia; species Sequoia sempervirens. The sequence continues at coordinate 312,375,080 of VDFB02075321.1, forward strand.
CAGAACCAATGGAAGGACAAGCTTCCCTAGTGCCAAACCTTAGTGGGAAATCTCTACCAAAACCAATCTCATGCTTGTCTCCCTTGAAAATGGCATCAAAGTCACAGATCTGCCTTGTTACTTCCAGCAATAGAATGTGATTGGTAGGGTATCTTGGAAGTCTGTATGGAGCTCTCTAGCAGCCATCAATCCAAATGTAGGAGAAATTTGGTAATTGAATAAACCATTCCCCCATATTTCTTGATGAGTTATTTAGCCTGGATAGAAATCCTGACATGTTTTGCACCTTGGAGCAATCTAGTGATGTGCATGGTGAATGCATCATTCACCCTCCTATAGTTCGAGCTCCCTAAATACAATTGAGGGTAAACCTCATAGATGATATCCTATCCAAAGGTGCCCCTTGTGCTCAACCCCTTGTAGGAATGGAATCTAGCAAGTGCATAGACCAAATATGAGGTCATTGTGAAGGTCCTTGTTTGCAACACATTGGATAACTTGTTGTGAATTACCTAGATAATGACTCCTGCCCAATGGTAGTCAATCTTCTCTTGCTCCATCCTAAAAATCACATGGCACATCCAATTCTCAAACATTCTAGCACTCTTCAAACCCACTACCCTGCTAAGAAACGTGATGGCATCATAGTACTCCTTGAATTTTTTCTTGGAACAACTGCTTGGGCAATTTGGAATAGTGAGACTTGGGCTTCTCTAGCCAGGAATTGATAAGCTGTTGTGACTTCACAGTCTGCTCATCATAGAACTCTTGAGCTACCTCAATGGTGAATCCCACCTCATGAGACCGGTCTGGCATATCAAAGGTTTAGGCAATGGAGACCGGGTTGAGATTTGCAACAACTCTCCCTTGAGGACCAATTATCCTCTGTCTATCATGGTCATAGTGCCTTGCGCACTCCAGGACTAGCTCATAGCACTGCACCGTAGAAGGGAAAGCAACAACATATGACAAACCAGATTCCATCATTCTTCTACTTGCCAAGGGAAGATCCTTGACTGCCATCCTTTCTTTAAATTCCTCATAATCCCAGAGGCCAACATTCGTATCAGTCACTTCTGACCAGACAAAAGTGATTTTACTCTCAGGGACCTTGCTCTTAATATCCATTTTAATCCTTTCTGCATCAGACATGGAGGACCTAGCCGCGACCTTGCTAGATTCGGCTTGCACTCAACATGGAAAGCATAATAAAAACCATAGAAAAGAGAATGTTAATCCATCAAAACACCACTAGAATAAACCTCATGTAACCAATGTGTTATTAAATCTCATATGAAATGATCACAACAAGTTTCAGGTTTCAAGACCATCCGTGGAATCCAAGCCAGAGAGGAATTTCGGGAAATTCTAGGCTAATCAGATTCCAACAGAATAACTAGGAAACACCTACTTAACCATTAAACCTGGTCATGATCAATCAATAAATTACATGAGAAATCTAAATATTGCATGAAATAATCATTAAATGTATCACAAATCATAAAAAAATCCAATTATTTCACGTTCCTTTATATTTCATCATATTTCAAAAAAATTCGTGAGGGACGAATTCCCACAAAGAACAAGCCAGTGAGGAATTTTGGGAAATAAGAGATGCTAGATTTCGAAGAAATCTGGGCTCGACGGAAATCCAAAGATAAGGAAAATTTCTGAACCAACCGGTGCAAAAGGTTTTACTTCAGCCAAACTAAAGTTTTCAATATGAGGTCTGAGCAAAATTGTGATGTCCTACCGACCGACAATATAGCAAACATATCGATATGACAAAAGGGTAGTCGGGGTACGGTGCTGACGAATGACTCCAGTCTTGCCGACGAGGGGAAGTCTCATCAAAGAAAATGGATGTTTTGGCAATAGGTTTTGAATTCGGCCAGAGGTATTGTTGACTGCGTAATGTTTTAGTGAAAGCGAAGGCCTCAGCAAGAGCTGTGAGCTCGCCGAAAGGTCTCGTTGAACAAACAAGGTCTCCTCGACTGAAATGAAGGGAGCTCGACGAAAGCGGAATGCATTTGGTGAAAGGTCTTGCCAAAGGATGGAGGTCTCAGCGATGGAAAAGAAAATCGGTATGACCAAAGGGACCTGCTATGACCTCCTGCCGATGAATGTTTGTCTTTCCAATGGTGTATATGATAGCGATACTTTTATTGCACCTCACCCAATTTTGAGAAAATCCTCCAGGGACGGATTATCCCGAAGGAATGAGAAATTCCAGACCAAGGCCAAAAGCCGGATTATGACATGAAATCATGACTTCACACACATCACATTAATCATGAATTTCAACGATTTAAGCTTAGGGCAAGTTTAAAATGAGCCTTCAGAAGATTTTCTTTACGTTCTAGACTGCTTGAGAGAAAACTAAAGATGAATGGTGATGCCCTAGGTCTAAACCCTATACATCCACCATTAGTGCACAGGAAATCTCAGAACTCAGTTGTTCCAGCTGCTAAGTCATTACTAAGGTTTGCTAATTACTCTCAGGAAAGATTCATCAAAACGCAGATAGACAAATGAGCTCAAAACTCACCTAGGAGATGACAAATCATGCAGTACTAAACAACCCTAGCATGAAATGATCAAATACGTAGGAATTCAAATCCCACAGGTTCTCATATCATCAACATGCTATTCATAATTCAACCAAAGGTAGGGCGATAAAAACACATACCATAACGAAGCTAAAATCAATCCCAGAATCAGCAAATGCGAAGCCCAGGGTGTCCACAAAGAACAAATTCAGGAATGCACAAGAAATTGAAATAAATTCAAATTTTTGTAGACTCCAAGCTTCACACTCAACCAAGCATTCACAAGAAAGAACTCCTCAGCTCAAAGGATGGAAAATAATAAGTATGATGGCATACTAATCATCCAAAATCGATTAAATACATCACCCGCCAGAGGTACAGACAACATTAAATGCAATCGACAAGACAGTCAGAAAATTAAGGAATCCAACAATAGGGCACAATCCGGGAAAATCTGGCCCACACGGAAATCCATGAAGACCGAAAATCCCCAAACGACAAGGTCTTGCCGGAGTCCAAGCAGGATCGAGGAAAATCCAACCACGGTAGAAAATCCTGAAGCCGAGTAAAACCCGAAATTTATCCAGAAATTAGAATTTTCAATGAATAACCTGGGGAAACAATTAGGCAGCCAAAATAAACATTTAAGCACATGCCTAAATAAGACAAAACCTCAAAATGAAAGGGCCAAGACACCAAAATGAAAGAGAAAGAGCGTCCCTGCCTTCAGCAGGGCATGTGTGAGAAAACTGCACAACAAATGGCGACTTCTGCTAGGAAAATGTTTCAGTGCATTCGATGACGAACAAGAATCGAGAACCCAAAATCTCTAGTTTCAATCTCACCATCAAACAAACAATTCAGAATGCAAAGACTTAAAGAATCAGAACCAAAGGATAGACCAAACCTTCCATAAACTGAAAATCCAAGTGTGTGCATATGAGTTCATTTCCCACCTTAAGTTACTACAGAAACCAAGTTCAGTCAAGTTAGGCTACGTAAGGATTCTAACTTCAAAAGTAACCTGGATAGGGCCTCGCTGCCAGTCAGGCATCCATAGCCCTGATGAGGTTATCGTTGTGACTCTCTTGAACATAGCTCTACTGTCAGCGAGGTGTCTATAGCCTCGGTAGAGATATTCAAGTACCCCTGATAAGTTGAATGTATTCTTTTGATTTTCAATATTTCACTTTTCTTTCTTTTGATATTTTTTATATGTCACTTTGATTTCAACCTACGAACAATGAAGTTCACACTCAGGGTTGAGAACCATAGTGGCGCTGAAGCAGAAATAGGATTTTTCACTTAGCAAAACTTCACATGGATTCCTACAGTAACATCAGGATTCTTAAAATATATGAGAGATATAAGATTTTAAAGTACTTAAAATTCAAGTCAAAGTCGGTGATCAATCTTCTATAAATCTGACGTTAAGACTGTTGTCAATAGTAAAGATTTTAACCATCCTTTCAAGATGTAAGAATAAATTCCACCAAGAAAACACTTAGAACAATTCCAGATAATGATAGATTTGCCATGCAGGTGCAACACATCCAAGGGAAAATAGAGAAACCTACAAAGCAAGAGCAGAGCAAAAACAAAACAAACCAAAAGAAAACTAACCAACCAAAAAGCAAAGCAAAAAGGAAAACCTAACCTAACTATATATGAGAAAGCGCTGAAAACAGCTCAAGACTAAAAATAATACTTCAAATACTGCCCATTGACAGGCAGTGGGATATCCACTCCAGTGAGAGTTTTCAAATGGAAAGCATTATCTCCAAGAATTTTTGAAATCTGGTAAGGACCAAGCCAAAGTTTATCAAATTTTCCATGCTCTCCCTTACGGTCATGGGCTTTATCCCAGTAAAGAACCAAGTCAGAAATCCTAAGAGCTTTAACCTTGGCTCTTTGATCAAACCATCTCTTGACTACCCCTTGGTGTTTAGCAAAGTTTTCTAGGGCTTCGTCAATCTTTTCTTCAAGGTGTAACAATTCCACGAGTCTAGCCTCACATTTATCCCCCTCCTCATAATAGTTATTAATGAATTGAAGGGTAGGAATTTTTAATTGTATAGGAAACACAGGCTCTACACCGTAAACTAGGTGGTAGGGTGATATTCCTATGGAAGTCTTATGTCTGGTGCGATCTGCCCAAAGAGAAAATCTGAGCTGGGTATGCCAATCCTTCGGATTTCTTTCCAACAATTTGCAGATAATAGTTAGGAGATTCTTGTCGGACGACTCAGCCAAACCATTGCCCTGGGGATAATACTTGGATGCAAATTTGATGATAATCCCATGATCAAAATCCCAACTAGAAAACTTCAAAGATGAAAATGCAGGACCATTATCACACACTAAAGACATAGGGCATCCAGAACGATTGAGAATACCTGATTCGATGAAGTTAATTACTACCTCTGAAGTAGATTGTTTGCAGGCAAGGGCATCAGTGCATCTTGTAAAATAATCAGCGATAGTAAGGATATACCTGTGACCAGCAGAAGAAGGTGGATTAATTAGACCTATGAAGTCCATTCCCCATTGTACAAAAGGTTTTACCTTGAAGACCGGTTGGAGTTGGAGTGTGGTATATTTTTCTCTGGTGGCTGCAGTCTAACACACATGACAAGTTCTGACGTGGTGATGTGTATCCTTGAACAATGTGGACCAATAGTAACCAGATCTTAGAATCTAGTTTGTCGTAGAAGGTGTTGATCCATGGCCTGTACCATATCTGTCATGAAACTCCAACATCACTCGTAGATTCTGCCTTTCCTAGGCACCTCAAATAAACACCCTCATGATTTTTCTTATACAGGATGGCTCATTTCAACATGAAACTGTCACTATTTAAGCATAATTCCCTTCTTTATACTGAATTGAGATGATTGGGGCATCTCTGAGTTAGAAGATAATGAACAATGTTATCATACCATTCTCCAGGAGAAACATCCTCTAAATTATAACTCCGAGTTGTAAGGTCAGGGCCTATCTCTGCCATTGTCTTTGTAAGTCCTTGCCCTCTTACCAGCTTCATGGGCTGAATCTCAACATCATACTCTTGTAACATGATTACCCACTTGGCTCTACGCTCCCCTAGCTCGTTCTGCATCAGTAACAGCTTGACCGCAGGGTCATGGACTATAGCAAAGATTTTGTTCCTGAGGATATAATGCCTAAATTTCTTTACAACTCTGACTAAGGCATAAACCTGCTTTTCCACACTTCGGTATCTCAACTCTACATCCTTCAATGGTGCACTCATGAATGCTATTGGATGCTCGTTTCCTTGATCTGATCTTTGAGTTAACATAGCAGCGCAGGAATGATCAGAGGAAAATGAATATATATAGAATGGTTTAGCATAGTTTGGACTTACCAAAATAGGAGCTTCAGCAATAGCCCTCTTTATCTCTACAAATGCTTCTTTTGCCTTTGCATTCCATTCAACTTTGGCCCCCTGCTTCAACATTGCATTTAGTGGTTTAACTATTTCTGTGAACGCAGTGATGAACTTCCTCACAAAGTTGATCTTGCCAAAGAATGATTTCATTTCTTTTTTATTGGCAGGTAGTGGGATCTTAAGAATGGCTTCTATGCATTCTGAATCAATCTCAATCCCATTTTCAGAACTAACATGTCCTAGCAATTTACCTTCTACTACTCCAAACATGCATCTCTTTGGGTTGAGAGATATCCCAAACTCTCTATATTTCTGAAAAACTTTGCATAAATATGAGATATGGTCACCTCTCTTCTTGGAAAAGACTATCAGATCATCCATATAAATTATTATGCACTTACCAATTATATCTTTAAAGGCAATATCCATAGCTCGTTGGAATGTTGCTCCAGCATTAATCAAGCCAAAGGGCATCCTCCTATAGGAAAAAGTGCCCCACTTGGTGGTGAAAGTAGTCTTATGCCTATCCTCATACTGCACCATGACCTGGTTGTATCCCAAAAACCCATCCAAGAAGGACATCATCTGAGATCCATTGACAATCTGGAGCACTTCATCTAGTGAGGGTACTGGATAATTATCTTTCTTTGAGGCTCTGTTTAGGTTCTTAATATCTACACATAGCCTGATTTCACCATTTTTCTTCCGTACCGAAACCAGGTTTGCAACCCAAGTAGAGTGTTTGACCAGAAATATTATCCTTGCAGACAATAGTTTCTACACTTCCTTCTATATTATGGGCTCCAATAAGGCATTGATGGGCCTTTGCCTCTGTCTGAAAGGCCTTACTCCTAGATTGAGAGGAATAGTATGGGTTATGATTGACATATCATAATTCTTTAAGTCTTCGTAACTCCAGGCTATCACATCTGGATATCCGTGTAATGCATCAATGATTCTCTATCTTTCTTCTGGAGTGCACACTTTCCCAGTGAAAACATTTTTGACATCATCCTGAGTTCCCTTATTATATTTGTCACACTGTCCACTAATGGAATCCTTCTTGGTACCATGTTCCTAATCTATAATCTTGTTAAGATCAAAGATCCTCTCTAGTTGCACCATTCCCCTAGGAATTGTGTTGGTCTTCAGGTTAATTACCCCTTCCAAGTCCATATCAGCTTCTTGGAGCTCAGTTTCGTCAATAATTTGAGAAGCAAAGACATCAGTACTAGTAATAAAATCTAAGATATGCTTGTCATCTTCAAATACCTAGAAGTTGGTTATATTATTGGGTACTGAGGGTACTGGGGTTAGCTCCACAGTAAACTTCTTTAGTCCCAAAAGAGATAGAGGCTGCAAGGTGCTTGCCACCTAAGCAAGAGAATCAGTTTTCTGGTTCTTATTTCGTAGAATCAACTGAATGTTGAAGGCATCAAATCCTTCAATGAGTTCCCATACTCTATGTCTATAGTTGGTCATTCTCCTATCATGACATGAGTATTGCCTCCTAACTTGCTTGACTACTAACTCAGAATCCCCAAAAACTTGCAAGATCTTAACCTTTTTCTTCAATGCCATAAATAGCCTATGCACCAAGGCCTCATATTCTGCTACATTATTCGTACAGTGGAATTAAAGTCTATGAGCAGCGAAAAATGTCCTACCCCTTGGGCTAATCAACTCAAAGCCTGCCCTAGCTCCTTGTTCTGATTTGGACCCATCAAATCTTAAAGTCCAACTACTAGCAACTACAGAGTTCCCTCCTTTTTCGCTTGCAATGTTATTGATGGATGGCTTTTCAGAAGGTATCTCTCCTTTTATTTTAGGATATCAGTTTTCGCTGCAAGAGTGGGGTTGATACGTTTATGTATTTGTTCCACTACAACCTGGCATAAGCAATAGTCTAATTCTGAATGAGAAGCATTATGTACCCTACACCAATTGGGCAAGAGTAGCTCTCTAAAGTTCATTCCTCTTTCCAGCTGAACTTGACCTTCAATGCACTTCTGAATGAACCCTTGAAAATTATCCAGCAAAGCCAACTGACTATCTTCTAGATCACTATCCTCTTTAGTCGGTTCGATCAGGACTTCAGTACTACTGGATTCTATTGTAAGGTCGACAGGTGTTGTGTGGAACATAAGAACTTCCTCCATATCTAACTCCTCAAGAGGAGCAACAAGCATATAGTTACCCATATTTACTTCTGATACTAGAATTTCAGTAGAATTTTTTTGATATTCTATAATCATATACTTCATTTTGGGTTCTCTTTCAATTCTAATCTGGTTTGGCACTCCCTTCTAAGGAATCCACATATGGGAGTGATCAGTCGAAACATACCCATTCAAAGCCCTGGTAAAGTCTCTTCCCAGGATTAGGCCATAAGCGTCAGGTATGTCAGCCACTTGTATATTGATGACCTGTTGAATCTTAGGATTAGAAGCAACTTGCATGTGAATCATGTTTAATTCTCCTACAACATTGACTTCAGTCCTATCCAATTGTGTAACCTTCTTCTATGAGTCAGCAGGGGTAATCCCCATAGCTCAACATACATGGAAAGGCATAACATTGGTTGAAGCACTAGAATCCAGTAGACAATTATGTAGATTCTTAGCGAATATTTGAACAAAAATCAAGAATGGAGGTGTGTCTGTCTTCCCTTGAAACAAAGTTAAGGGAGTATCTACTTGAGCAACTTGAGATTTGTCCTTTTCTTTCCTAGTAACTCCAGGGGGCATATGGACTTGATTATAAGTCTGATTTTGTCTTCCTACTGACTGAGAACTCGATACTCTATTGACATTCTCGCTAACTGATTTATCTTGTGACATGGAATTTGCATTATAAGATCCTAAGACTACATTCCTAATGGATGGAACTTTTAATAACTTGAATGCAAATAGATTTACCTTCAGTTTTCGGAGTTCTTCAGCAACGTACGTGGGCAATTGTCCTTCACTTAAGTCGATAGGAGTCTCCCTCAGGTGTTCCACTATCTTTTCCCTGTTTGCATCAACATTTCTCCCTTTTGGTACATCAACATGTCCTGGATCTTGAGACAAATATTGTTTGGACACCTAAGGCAATGATGGATTATTGCTAGCATTAGGGTCTAGAGGCGTGTTGAAATTATTTGGTGGAATGGAAGCAGTAAAGGGGCCTCCAGCCTGTGGGCACCTGTGTGGCAACTCCCTCAAGTCATACTTCTTGACAGGTCTCTGGAAGGTCTGCACTTCTTGAGTGTAAGCTTCCTCTTTGATATAAACCTCTTCTTCATCTCTGGGACAATTATCATTCATTTGACTCTCATTGAATAACTATGTCATTTCATCCCCATTGCATACCTAGTTTGCCTCTTTCTCCAACTGGTCAGATTCCTCTTCGGGTACATTCTCCTTACCTTGTGGAAAAGGAGCATGATTCAATACCAACACCGGTGAATCATAAGGAATAGAAGGTACAATTTCCTGACCGCTTGCATTGTTCTCCATGAAAGATCGAGGCCATTGTTTGGAACTCTTGACAATCTAATTCAGAATACTGGCTAGTCTTGTGGAGCCTACACCACCCTGATAAAGCAGCCTCGGCTAGATATACACTGCCAGGAGGCTTCTCTTGATTAACTGGTTGAATGGAAGACTGATTAATAGGTTGACTAACTAGTTGATCCAATGGAGTGGGGACTCCTCCATTGTTGGGCCCTATGTTCCAAGTCCTATTCTATCCTGACTACTGCTGCCTATCGAACCCTTGTCCACCACCTGGTTCTTTGTCAAAGTTTTGACCTGAGGATTGTCCTTTATCATAATTCTATCTTCTATCTCTATTATACCCTCTGTCATTATTGAATCCCTGATCGTTATTGTATCCTCTTTCATTATTGTATCCTCGATCATGACGTTTCCCTCTATCAAAGTTGTCCTTGTGGATTCTCTATGTTCTGATTGCACTGCATGTTTCTCTGAGCAGCTTGCAACTAATTGTTCTGGTTCCTTAAGTAGGTCACCTCCATATTCAGCTTCTTTATTTGTTCATACAACTCATCTAGTCTATCCTTGTCAGGATTACTATGGGGAGGCTGATTCACATTATTCTGGGAATATCCCACTGTAGCATTGGCATTGAATGATTGGTTCAAGACTTCAGAATTCTACAGGTATGAAGGATAACTAGCCTAAGGCTAGATATGTAGGGGTTGATTCACACCTTGCTAAGGGTAACTAATCATGGATAACACTTGTCCCCCAAGAGGTCTTGGGTAAGGGACCAGAGGAAACTGAGGTACTAGATTCATGATGGAGTGTGGTTTGCCAGAGCCTGGTTGAGAGCTAGAACTTGTACAGGGTGAGCCACGAGTCCTAATGAGGGTAGAGGCCCAAACAGATGTTGCCTTAGATTAGTGCTAACTTTCACAGCCTCTGCATATGCATCAAGTGGACTGGCAGGAGGATTATTACTCCACTTCATAAAGGTAGCTATCAAACTATCAAGTCCCTCATAATAAACTTCTAAAGTAGTGGGATCATCGACAACATAAGGGGCATGTAGTCTAGTATAAGCATGATGAAACCTATTGTTGAAAGATCCTATAGACTCACTGACCTCCCTCTTCACATTAGTGAACTGACGGTAAAGCTCATTAGAACTAATGAGAATTCAAAACTTCTGCAAAAAGGCAGCCTCTATCTCAGTCCAGTGTTGGATAGACCCAGCAGGTAAATGGTTGTACCAATAGAATGCATCTTCCCTAGTGAATAAGGAAACAATCTACAAGCCACATCCTCATGGTTTATCCCTCTATCCTAAAGACCAGTCTGAAAGATCTCGATGTGTTCCTCAGCGGTTCTATTGGGATCATTGACATGGAATTTTGAACAAAAGTGTTCAGGGTTTTTTGGAATAACATTGTAAATGGAAAAACTTAATGAAGATGGGTTGGTTGCTAGGAAAACCATTGGTGGAGGTGGGGGTGGTAATGGCTGATTTATGACTAGCTGAGGTTGTGGACTGGGAATGGCCTCAAACTCAGATGAACCTGATGACGATGGGGATGATGGAGATGAGGGAGGTGGATGGGATGATGATGAATCTCTCCTTCTATTGGTCCTTCTATACCTAGTAGGGTCTGGTAATTCCTGAAATTCCTCCTCTCCTGGAGTAGATCTTGTTCTTCTTTTGAATCTCTAGGGAGAGATGGCGTTCAAAAATCAATCCAGCTTGCTTATTCATGCCCTCCTTCTAGCACCAATCCTATTGATGGTGTTTTCTACACAGCAACAACTCAGATAGAATATGATATCCTATCTCTCTTGAAAGGTAAATCTCTATCAGAAAGCCTCAAGAGATAACCCCAAGCTCTCTAATGTCAGGTCTTGACAATGCATAAACAACTCAGTGATAAAATCTTAAAATGTTGGTAATCACAATGGGACCTTACTACAAGCAAAATACTGAATCTTAATTTATCAAATCTAACGATATGATGATACTTTAATTCAAAATCTGACTCAATGATAAAGAAACAACAAAAGATAAGGGTTTCAAAGAGATTTCTAAACTTAGTACTAAACCTGAGATCAACAATGAAAATGATAAACACCAAAGTGGACCAATCCCTCAAAACTGATCTCCACTTGACCCAAATAAATTTGCAATCTTACAGAAACAGTGCAATCTTCTAAGGTGTTAATATTTTCAAATCATGAACATTCATTCAAACAACCCTATTACAATTGAAATGAACAAATCTTCATGATTGTTCTAAGCATAACGAATTTGAAGTCCAAGCTAACTTCGCAAAAGCAAATAACAATCAGTTGGTTGTGAAAAGTATGGACTAAGTGATTGCTGCAACATTCAAGTATCAAATCACAAACATTACTGAATCAAATCTAATCTAATTATTAACCTCCTCAAAGAAATTTTAAAGATAGAATAACAAGAACCATGCAAAACAAAAGGAAACAAATATGGCACCAAATCACAATGTCATTTCTTGCATTTAAATTGTCCATTGTAGCAACAATTCCAACTTTCTGTTACAATATTTTCTTGAGAGAAACTACTTGCTAACTGACTCTACTTAATTCGCTTCTAACTACCTCTACTCTATATCAATCTCTATATTCTAACTCTATCTTCTAACCCTTACAAATGACGCAAAATGCCAAATATATAGAATCCCCCCAAAAATTGTCGATCCAGCTAGGGTTTTGCAGCATTAATTAGGCACAACCGGTTGGCCAAGAGAGAGTCTAACCAAAGTAAAGGAATGCAATAAATGCTCGAACTGCACCCAGGTTAGCTTGGGATTTCACTGCAGCTCGGACCAATGAAGGACGAGATAATGGGGAAGCGCAAATCTCAAAGTAGCTAGGCTTAACTACCTTCCCCTTTGTCTCTATTTCGATCCGGCCCTTCATGAACTCTCAAAAGTGTCCCATCCAAGTCAGCTGCTGGTGGCAGAGGAAAAACCCTAAGTCGATTCTCAATGGATGCAATCTCTTCTCTTGATTTGTTTACCAACCTATCCCAATCCACCTTATATGTTCTATATTTATCAATAACTTCAAGGTAGGTGGCCACATCATCCATCTGGTGCTCAAAGACGGAACCATCATCAAGTGGTGTGTAAACATCATGCCACCACTTCTTCAACTGTTCCCAACTCAAGTACTTGGGCGCAATCTTCCTTCTTCCCGTCATAATTTCAAAGAAGGCAATGGAGGGCCATTATATACACCACTCAGGGTATAATCAATCTACCTTCTTTGTTTATAAATCTTCTTCAACACTTTCTGCCTAATTTGCAATGCCTCATACCACTCCCATGGTTCGAAAGCTCTAGAAGAAGGAAGGATTTTGTCACTTACCAACCTGTCCCAAGTGTACTCCATGATAGTTCTGGTTTTCTGTAGAAGAAGATCCGTATCCTCTTTATCTTGTGCTAACACCTGCTTCAACCACTCCATCATCCTTGCAGCATCCCTTCATGTTGATGGGATTTCCTTAATAGCTTCATCACCCTTTATTTGCATCCCTTTCAACCAATTCATAGTGGCAAGGGTGGAAGCTTTCATCTTTTCTAGATTGGTGATGGTCTCTCGAGGTAGAGGATTTTCAATAGAGGAAGAAGGGTTAATGGACTGCAGTGGTTTCATCAAGTCTTCCAAACATTTCCTGAGATTTTCATTTTCTTTCTTTAGTTCCTACTTGGTCTTTATTTCCTTCCTCAACTTGCCCAAGATGACTGCAATGGAACCCTGATAATCCTCAATAACCTACTCAATGGATGTAGGCCCAAGATTGAAAGTCTGAACATTATAATCTTTTCCACCCTTTTTATCTGAAGTAGGGGTTGCAATGTGAACAACCCTATTATGAGCTTCATCTCTTTCAATCCTCGAGATCACCCTAGCCATCTTCTTACCTTTGTATTTTCCAATGTTGGTTAGTAGTGCATCCCAATTCGGTGGACTAACTTCCACAACAACTTGTTTTCTCTTTATCTCCTTGTCCAACCAACCAAGGACAGTGGATTCCAATTGTACTTCAACCTGTTTTTCCTCTTCTTGTTGACCTTTAGGTGCTTCCTCACTCAATTTTTTTTTATCAGGAATCTCATCTATCTTGCTTTCCTTCTCCTCAGCATGCTCTTCCTCTTGTTCAGGTGATGGATCCTTCACTATTTCTTCTTCGCCTAAAGGGATTTCTTCAGTTCTAACAGGGGAATCCATGTATGTAACCAAAGGGGACTGCATTATCTTTTCAATTTCTGCCTCGGCACTATGTAGATCACCTTCATGAAACTCCTCTCCCTTAATATCTAGATGGTCTTCAACATCCTTTGATTGAATAGGTTTACTTTGAGCTTCATGAGTGGAAGGCACATCATCATGCTGCTCCTCATGAGAAACCACCTGAGGGAGATCTGCTTTAGGCACACTATCCCTAGGAGAAGGAGTCTTACACCTCCTTGTATATACCTTGGCCTTCTCCTCTGAACTTTCAACATTTATCACTGGAGGGGTAGCCTCTTCCTCCCCTACCTTGGAGCTTTCCTTCTCTAACAATTTTATGATTCTTCTCATCTTAGGCACCGAAACATCAACTTCAGGACCTTGATCCTCAATCTCTTTCTGCTCAGACTTCTTGGTCCTTGTCCTCTTCTTAGCCTTTGGCTTTCGTTGCTTTTCTGCCTCCTGGGCCTCTGTTTCTTGAACTCCTTTAATCTTGATCTTGAAAGGAGGATCCAGCTTACCATTGTCCTTAAGATCCTGCTCAGTAGATTCTTTAGAGGTGGAGTGGGGTTCCAAATCTCCCATTAGCGCATAGGTGCACTGTACACCATTATTTACCAGGTCCCACAGCTTATGCCTTAACCACATCCTAGTAAATTTGATAACTGGATCTATTAGCTGTTTTCATTCTTTCTTTTCCTCTTCCAACCAATCAACATCACCAATTAGTCTTTCCTTTATGACCTCATAAGCATGATCTTGGATCAAGTTTCCATTATCTTCGAGTTGATCAGGAACTGCCTTTACATTATACAATCGAACTGACTCGACTAGAAGCTGGGAGAATTTCTTCTTTCTAACCTCAAACTCATTACTACAGTTGGCCCAGTAGTCCTCCAAATTCACTTTATGCTTATACTCCTTGTTGGCCTTCTTTTGAGCTTCTCCTGTAATATCAAACTTGGACCTCTTGGAGTGGAAAGACAAGCCAAGCATACTCATTTCTTCTTCTAAGGCTTGGGTAGAACCAATGGAAGGACAAGCTTCCCTAGTGCCAATTCTTAGTCAGAAATCTCCACCAAAACCAGTCTTATGCTTGTCTCCCTTGACAATGACATCAAAGTCATAGATCTGCCTAGTTACTTCCAACAATAGAATGTGATCGGTAGGGTATCTTGGAAGTCTATATGGAGCTTTCTAGAAGCCATCAATCCGAATGTAGGAGAAATTTTGGAATTGAATAAACCATGCCCCATATTTCTTGATGATTTCTTTAGCCTGGTCGAAAATCCTTACATGTTTTGCACCTTGGAGCAATCTATTGATGTGCATGGTGAATGCATCATTCACCCTCCTATAGTTCGAGCTCCCTAAATACAATTGAGGGTAAACCTCATAGATGATATCCTATCCAAAGGTGCCCCTTGTGCTCAACCCCTTGTAGGGATGGAATCTAGCAAGTGCATAGACCAAATATGAGGTCATTGTGAAGGTCCTTGTTTACAACACATTGGATAACTGGTTGTGAATTACCTGGATAATGACTCCCGCCCAATGGTAGTCAATCTTTTCCTGCTCCGTCCTAACAATCGCATGACACATCCAATTCTCGAACATTCTAGCACTCTTCAATCCCACTACATTGCTAAGAAACATGATGGCATTATAGTACTCCTTCCTGAATTTTGCTCGGAACAGCTACTTGGGCAATTTGGAATAGTGAGACTTGGGCTTCTCTAGCCAGGAATTGATAAGATGTTGTGACTTCACAGTTTTCTCATCGTAGAACTCCTGAGCTGCCTCAATGGTGAATCCCACCTCATGAGACCGGTCTGGAATATCAAAGGTTTGGGCAATGGAGACCGGGTTGAGATTTGCAACAACTCTCCCTTGATGACCAATTATCCTTTGTCTATCACGGTCATAGTGCCTTGTGCACTCCAAGACTAGCTCATAACACTGCACTGTAGAAGGGAAACTAGCAACATGTGACAAACCAAATTCCATCATTCTTCTAGTCACTAAGGGAAGATCCTCGGCTGCCATCCTTTCTTTAAATTCCTCATAATCCCAAAGGACAACATTCGTATCAGTCACTTCTAACCATAAAGAAGTAATTTTACTCTCAGGGACCTTGCTCTTAATATCCATTTTAATCCTTTCTACATCAAACATGGAGGACCCAGCTGTTGCCTTGCTAGATTTGGCCTGCACTCAATATAATAAAAACCACAGGAAAGAGAATGTTAATCCATCAAAACACCGCTAGAATAAACCTCATGTAACCAATGTGTTATTAAATCTCATATGAAATGATCACAACAAATTTCAAGTTTCAATACCATCCGCAAAATTTGAGCCAAAGAGGAATTTTGGGAAATTCCAGGCCGATCAGATTCCAATGGAATAACCATGAAACACCTACTTAACCATTAAACCTGATCATGATCAATCAATATATTACATAGGAAATACAAATATGACATGAAATAATCATTAAATTTATCTCGAATCATAAACAAATCCAATTATCTCACGTTCCTTTATATTTCATTAGATTTCAAAAAAATCTGTGAGGGACGGATTCCCATGAAGAATGAGCCAGAGAGGAATTTTGGGAAATTAGACAGATCCTAGATTTTAGAGAAATCCGGGCTCGACGGAAATCTGTGGAGAAGGCAAAATTCTGAACTAACCAATGCAAAAGGTTTTACTTTGGCCAGACTAAAGTTTTCGATATGAGGTCTTAGTGAAATTGTGATGTTCTGCTGACCGACAATATAACAAACATATTGATATGACCAAAGGGTAGTCAGGGTACGGTCTTGGCGAACAACACTAGTCTTGCCAATGAGCGGAAGTCTCATAGAAGCAAATGGATGTTTCGGCGATAGGTTTTGAATTCGGCCAGAGGTCTCGTCGACTGCACAATGTTTTAGCGAAAGTGAAGGCCTCGGCAAGAGTTGTGAGCTCGCCGAAAGCTCTCGTCAAACAAACAGGGTCTCCCCGACTGAAATTAAGAGAGCTCGACGAAAGTGAAATGTGCTTGGTGAAAGGTCTCACCAAAGGATGGAGGTATCAGCGATGGAAAAGAAAATCGGTATGACCAAAGGGACCCACTATGACCTCCCACCGATGAATGTTTGTCTTGCTGATGGTGCATATGATAGCGATAATTTTATTGCACCTCACCCAATTTTGGGAAAATCCTCCAGGGACGGATTATCCTGAAATAAAATGAGAAATCCCAGACCGAGGCCAAAAGCTGGATTGTGACATGAAATCGCGACTTCACACACATCACACTAATCATGAATTTCAATGATCTAAGCTTAGGGAAATTTTAAAATGAGCCTTCAAAAGATTTGCTTTGTGTTCTAGGCCCGCTTGAGACCAAACTAAAGATGAATGGTGATGCCCTAAGTTTAAACCCTATACATCCGCCATTAGTGCACATGCAAGCTCAGAACTCAGTTGTTCTAGTTGTTAAGTCATTACTAGGGTTTGCTACTTACTCTCAGGCAAGATTCATCAAAATGTAGATAGACAAATGAGCTCAAAACTCACCTACAAGATGACAAATAATGCAATACTAAACAACCCTAGCATGAAATGATCAAATAGGTAGGAATTCAAATCCCACAGGCTCTCATATCATCAATGGGCTATTCATAATTCAACCAAAGGCAGGGCGATAAAAAAAAATACCATAACGAAGCTAAAATTGATCCCAGCATCAGCAAATGCGAAGCCCAGGGCGTCCACAAAGAACAGATGTAGGAATGCACAAGAAATCGAAACAAATTCAAATTTCGCAGACTCCACGCTTCACACTCAACCAAGCATTCGCAAGAAAGCACTCCTTAGCTAAAACGATGGAAAATAATAAGCATGATGGCATACTAATCATCTGAAATTGATTAAATACATCGCCCGCCAAAGGTACAAATGACATTAAATGCAATCGACAAGACAATCAGAAAACTCTTACCATCTCCGATCTTAACCAATCTAGTTACTTCTTACCCCTAGTACATCCCGAGCTCATAGATTGGGAGCAAACCATGCCATTTGATATCCCTACATTTTCAAATGATGAGGCCATCGTAAATTTCCTTTGTGCCAAGAATCCTAAAACATATTCCACTATTGAACATCATAACAAAGCTTCTAAATAGGGGAGTATCAAATCTTCCAGCTGCAAAATGAATAATATAGGAAATAGATTTGATGGTGAAAACCATTCAATGGTAGTATCAAATCCAGAAAAGGTAAAAACAAAGAGCGCATCCAATAGAGAAAATATCTTTGAGGTGTCGAAGGATGGAAGGTTTGATACTCTCCCAAAGAACTTATAGGAAAGATCAAAGGTTTTAATTGAACCCACCTAGTTTGTCAATATCGACAATGAAGAGACAGTGAAGACTATCCATATAGTAGCATCTTTGACAGACCAAGAAAAACCAAGCTTTCTTAAAATTTTCATAGAAAAACAAGTCAACTTTGCTTAGTCTTATGCCGACATTCCAGGGATTGATCTAGAACTCATCATGCATCATCTCTCTTTACCATTGGGAGTAAAACTAGTCAAACAAAAACTAAGGAAAATGCATCCACATATTGCCTTATTGGTAAAAGCAGAGCTGAAGAAGTTGTTAGACATAGGATTCATCAGACCCATTCACTATGCCGAGTGGATCTCCAACATTGTGGCAGTCTCAAAGCCTGATAACAACATTCACATTTGCACTGATTTCTGAGATCTCAACAAGGCTTGTCCCAAAGATGATTTTCCTCTACCTAACATAGACATCATAGTGGATTTGATGGTAAGACATGGCATGTTGTCACTTATGGATGGTTTTTCTGGTTATAATAGAATCAAAATAGCTCCAGAGGATCAAGATAAGACAACCTTTACATGCCCATGGGGAACATTCTATTGGAACGTCATGCCATTTAGACTGAAGAATGTAGGAGCTACTTATTAGTGTGCCATGACAACCATTTTTCATGATATGATGCATACTTTCATGGAAGACTATGTGGATGATCTATTAGCTAAGTCATATACTAGATAAGGACACTTAGAGATCTTAGACAAAATCTTCACTAGATTGGAGAAATTCAATGTACGACTAAATCCAAAGAAATGTGTGTTTGGAGTGACTTTAGCCAAACTCCTGGGATACATAGTTTTAGAAAAAGGCATCAAGGTAGATCTAGAAAAATTTAAGGCTATCATGTAAATGCCACCACCCAAAAACATTAGTCAACTACGATCTCTGCAAGGAAGGTTCCAATCAATCCGAAGATTTATTTCACAATTGGTAGACAAGACCCATCCTTTCACTCACCCACCACACAAAAATGTTTCTTTTTGATAGGATGAGAAATGTGAAGGATCCTTCAACCAATTGAAACAATACCTAATGATTCCACCTATCTTAGTACCACTAGTAGAAGGAAAACCACTCTTGCTATACATTTCTACAACTGAGGTATCATTAGGAGCCCTGTTAGCACAAGAGGATCCAATAGGACAAGAAAGGGAAATTTACTACATCACCAGGATGCTAAATGGCTATGAGATCAATTATACATCCATTGAAAAGGCTTGCTTGGCAGTAGTGTTTGACACCCAACAACTTTGGCACTACATGCTAACTCACACCATCAAGTTGACAACCAAAATAGATCCTCTCAAATACCTTCTCAACAAAGCTAACCTAACTGGAAGACTGGCCAAGTGGGTTATGATACTCAGTGAATTTGACATCCAATATGTGGATGGGAAGGCAATAAAAGGACAAGCCATCGCTGACCAGTTAGCTGAAGCACCTCTACTAGATGATCGTCCTTTACACATTGAATTTTCAGATGTTGACATCCTTACCTTGGCTGCAAAACAGTGGACATTACACTTTGATGGATCACACACCCAACATGGATCAAGGGCAGGAATCTTATTTGTCACTCCACAGGGACATACCATACCAAAATCATATAGATTGGTGTTCCCTTGTACCAATAACATGGCAGAGTATGAAGCATTAATCACCGGCATTAAAATAGATGTAGAATGGAAAATTCCAGAATTGCAAGTATATGGAGATTCTTCGTTGGTCATTAACCCAGTCAATGATGATTATCAAACAAAGGATGAAAAACTGATGCCCTACAAAATAATTATTGATGATTTTAAGAAATACTTCATGGATATCAAATTTGAACATATTTCGAGAGTGGACAATAAAACCACTGATGCCATGGCCACTATTGCTTCCTTGTTACAAATTCCTGGGAAGAGCAGTCGTTACGAGTTCTTGGTGGAACAACTATTTTCCCCTACTTATGATGATACCAAGTTCCATGTCATCTATCACCTAACTGATACCAATGCCTTAATCTATGGTGAAAATTATACCTACCTAAAAGATAACACTCTTCCACCTGACCTGTCTAGAAATCAAAAATGAAATTTCATTCACCAAGCCACCCAATATACTCTTATCGTGGATGTACTATACTAACGAGGTCTTAACAAAACTCTCCTCTGATGTCTAGAGTGCGATGAGTTTGAAATGGATTTACAAGAAGTTCATGAGGGTGTTTGCAGAACACATTCAAGTGGTTTAACCTTAGCCAAGAAACTCCTTCATTTAGGTTACTACTGGCCAAGCATAGAGAAGGAGTCTTTCGAGTTCGTCAAGAAATATAAAAAGTGCCAGATTCATGGCAACCTCATCCACACACCAATGCAAGAACTTCAGCCTTTGGTATCAACATGGCCCTTTTGTCAGTGGGGACTAGATCTTGTTGGTAAAATTCATCCATCTTCATCGAATGGACATAATTTTATCATCACAGCTACAGAGTACTTCACAAAGTGGATTGAAGCCATTCCTCTAACCACCATCATGGGAAAGAAAATTTCATCATTCATCCTCAATTACATCATCTTTCGGTACAACATCCCTCAATCCATTGTCACTGACAATGGAAGACCATTCAAAAATCAAGACATGCAAGAACTGTGTGAGAAGTTCAATATCCAACATCTCTTCTCTATGCCATACTATCCTCAGGGAAACAGTTAAGCAGAGGCCTCCAACAAAACTATTTTGAAAATCTTGAAGAAAATAGTCAATGACATAGGATGTGATTGACACATCTAATTAAACCCTACTTTGTGGGCGTACCACACTAGTATTCACAAACCAACCAGATCCACACCATATGCCTTGGTATACATGGGTCTGAGGCCATTTTACCCATTGAAGTTGAATTTCCATCACTCAGGGTTTCATTGAAGGGTATCATCTCTGATGAGGACTATCGAGTATCTAGATTACAGGAACTGGAACTAATAGATGAACAACGTCAACATGTAGTGAACCACCTGAAAGCCTACCAACAACGGATGTCCAGAAGTTACAATCATAAAGCCAAACCTAGAACATTTCAAGTTGGTGACTTAGTATTGAAAGAGAACCCACGCAACCAGTAGGATAGAAAGAAGAAAGGAAAGTTTGAACCAAATTGGTTGGCCCCCTTTTTCATTGTGTCAGTCTATGGGTTAGGAGCATACCAGTTATCCACACGAGAAGGGGACCTGTTTGAAGATCCCATGAAAAGCCTCCATCGTAAGAAATTATACACAGGACTCATCCACGACATCGCAAAAAGTCCTGAAAAAATCCAAAAACATCAGAAAAAATCTTGAAAAAATCCAAAAAGCATAAGAAAATGTCCTGAAAAAGTGTTCACCCTCATGAAAACCTAGAAAACAGGCATCTTGGTGACCAAAAAAAAAGAGAAAACTACAAAAATACAAAAAAATCAAAAAAGAAAAAAATACAAAAAAATACAAAAATACAAAAATACAAAAAAATCAAAAAAGGAAAAATACAAAAAATATAAAAAGTGAAAAATACAAAAAAATCATAAAATCTAAAAAAGTGCAATAAAAGCAAGTAGTGAAAACTTGGTAGCAGGCGCTATTTGTGATAGGCTAGCTTCTTCCTCTATGGGAATGCGTGTCAATCATTGGCTCTTTACTGTCACTATTCGCATCTTTCGCTTGAGCCTCATGTACATATTTTGTTGTGTCGATCGTGTCTCATTTGGCTTATCAATCATTGTACATATCCATAATAAAATTGGTTTGTTTCCACTAGGGGAAAAATCTTGAACTCACTGAGGAAAATCCATCTTTGAGCTTACAAAATGACAAACAAACAACAGTATGACAACATGGTGAATTTACACAACAATCAAATGGACTACAACAAACAAGATCAAATCAAAAACAAATTTCATATGGTGAAGATACTTTGAATCACAATTTTATCACTTTTACACAAATGTTCAAATTATTTGCATTATGATTGTTGTTATCATTTCTCAGGAGCAACTCAAGGATGTCAAGAACTAGGGAAGCTATAATTGAGAATGATATTTTTCTTTGTCTTTTGTCTATGAGTTGATCATTACTACTATGTGAATCGTCATGGGACGTACTCTACAAAGTATCACTAATGACATTCTGGATTCACATAAGAAAATGATTAACTCTTGTCTATTTACGCAAGGAATGCTTAGGTCATCTCAGTTTAATTATACCTAGATGCTTGTGTTAACTTGCACTATCAAACATCATGAAAGTAGTACTTAGGTCATCATGTTTTAATTATAACATCGATGTTTGTAATCACTTTCAACATTTTAAAAGCTCAATGATGATACCAAGCACAATAAATTGATTACTGGGATGACAACATTACATTGTTAGAGTTGCATATTTAGGTCACATTCATACTAGATGTTGTAGTGGTATTTATAGATTTATACAAGGCTGATGTTATTTCTATCATTAACAAATTAAGTACATTTGACATTACCAAAAAAATCATTTAGATGCATGAACATTAGGAAATCATTCATAGCATTATCATATTATCTTGTCTTTCATTTAGTCATTAGATCATATATTTGCATTATGAAAATCTAGAAACAAATGCATTACCACATCATTCTCTAAAGCATTCATCTTAGTCATTATATCATATATATATGTTTGGCTCATGAAAATCCAAAAAAAACTTGATGTAGAGGGTCAGGGACTTTGAAAGAAACACAAATTTCTCAAGGTTTGCAAGACACAATCTCAACCACTGGCCATGAAACTTTCAGCAGTCTCCTAAAATGACTCAAAACCAAGGAATCCAAGTTTTTAGACCTCTATGACACCTCTAACATGCTCCAGCACAAACCCCTCCTCAACTTGCCTCAAAAACTAGGGCTTCTTGAAAACTAACCTTCCAATCACTTCCAGAACTTACTCATTGACTCTACACCATTAGGACAACATGTTTAGTCTATCCCAACTCAAAAACATGCCCCTCATTAGGGCAGATCTTCTACTGCTACACCCTAGCCTCCATCTTCAAGCATTTTTCACAATGAAATCTTGGTGTACACCATAGTATTCATCTCTCCTGCACATTATATTGTTAGTACAGTATGGTACATGTTAAATATGATCCATTTCACAAGATACAGTCATAAACTCCCATGAAATGGATAATTTATCGATGAAAAACCCTCAAACTAGTGTAAATTTTGTGTTTTTTTTAGGATAGTCAATATAAAATGCAAAGAAATTAATTATCACTGCTTTCAAAGCCTTCAATGGTGTTAAAATATGTAAACACAAACTCCTAAATCATCCTACTGGACATAGATTCAATAGAGATCAAGTATTTAACAAAAGAACACCATAAAAGTGCCAAAAAACTATGTTTTCACTATTTCCAGAAAATAGTCCGTACAGTACTTGCTCCAAATGCCTAACCTCCATATGAATGAATATTTTAGGGTTATAAACCCATTCCCCAACTGATCCAACTGAATTGGATTGATTACATTGCTTAATTAACTCCAAAACACTCAAAACCTCTTTTCCCGCCTAAACTAAAATTCAAAAATTTGAAATTGCAAACTTGAAATTTATTAAAAACCACCACCTAAAAACTATTGGATCTTTAATATCCAAGTTTATTTGACCTACCCAAAGCATTATATCATTAATCAAACCCCTAGAACATGACTTTCCCTTTACATTGCATTTTTAACCTAGGATCCTTATCATGAACCTTAGAACTTTTAACATTCCCGTTACATTTATTCATCCCAAATACCATTATAGGCTCCAAAAGGTCATAATTGATGCTTTGACTTGTTTGGAAGGTCCTCCTAACCCTTGCACTCTCCTGGTTCTTGAAGTGCTCCTTGAAGGCCCTGGGTGCTCCTGCACCATTCTCCCCAAGAAAGAAAGAACTCTTGCCCCAAGAAGTGTCCCATGTGTTGCCACCCAAAGACCTTTTGCTCTCATGTGTTTTCATCTTCCAATGAGTAGGTATGTAGTCCCCCAAAGTAACTGTCTTTCTCTTCTTCCAATCTGCATTCTTGATAGAACCAAAATATGGATTAGTGTGTCCTCTTTGTTGCTTGAGAATAGTAGGTTCTTGTGCCCTACTCTTGCCCTCATTCCACTGCCTCCTTTGTGAAAGAACTCCACCATTATCACCCTTAATCATAGGGCATTCAATGCCTCCAACCCTGATACTGTCCAAATCCCACAAAGTCTGATTTGAAGGACTATCCACCACATAACCCTGCTGCAACTTGTCTTTTTTCTGCCTACCAATGTCTTCCCTTGTTTCACCCTGCTTATTCACCTGCAAACTCTTCTCAAAACAAATCACAAAACTATCATTAGACTACTCCAAAGGTAAAGGAGCCAACTGATATCTAACATCTCCTTTGTGAACCAAATATTTGTTAAGAAATCCATCATGCAATGTCCTTCCCAAGATGATATGACCACAAGTCATTGGAATGACATCACAAAGCACCCTATCATGATATGAACCAATTGAAAAATCAACAAAAGCTCTCTTACCAATTTCTACATGTTGTCCTTGAACTACCCAAGTGGCCTTGTAGGGAGTAGGGTGATCAAAAGTTTCAATCCCTAGCTTGGTTATCATATCAAGTGAAACTAAATTGCTATGTGACCTTGAATCTATGAGCAATTTGCAGATCTTACCATGAATGAGACAATTTTTTTTGAAAATAGTTACCTTTGGTTCTTGATGAATTCTTTCTCCTTGCTTGAGCATAAGAAACTCACCATCAGTCATAGGGTCTGCCATGAATGTTTTTGGTTCCTCCTTCTTGTCTTCTTCTTCTTGTACCAAGTTAGCTCTCCTATCTCTACCCTTATCAACTTTTTCCCATTTAGGACACTTGAAGGAAGGATGCCCTAGTTCATTGCAATTGGAACATCTACCTATAAATGGTCCTCTACCTTGTCCAAATCTGCCTCCTCCTCTAGGAGTGTATCCACCTCTTTGATCAGAAAATACCTCTTTGCCTTTGTCATTGCTGCTCTTATCATTACTGCCTTGTCCTTGTTCTCTATTACCTTTTCCCATGTTTGTACTACCTCCTCTCCCACCATTTTTTGATCTTTCTTGCTTCCTCTTCACCTTTTCTTCTGCTCTAATGGCCAACTGAAAACATTCTCCCAATGTCCTTGGCAATTGCAAACCAAACTCATCTTGTAGATTGTACCTCAAGCCATTGATATACCTGGCTATTTTCTCATCCTCTTCTTCATAACCTCCTCTGATACTAAGATTTTGAAATTGCTCAGTATAGGAAATCACATCCATGTCCTTTTTCCTTAAATTCTGCCTCATCCTCTTCACATGAATTGTGTAATCAGATGGTAGGAATTGCTCCTTGACCAAACTCTTCATCCTAGCCCATGTAGAAACTTTTGCCAATCCTCTAGCCACCCTATCATTCTGAAAACTAGTCCACCATGTCAATGTTGTGCCTCTCAACTTGGTTTTGGAAAATTTAACCTTCCTCTCTTCATCTATCTCCTCAAACTCAAAGTAGTTTTCTAAGGCATCAAGTCATCCCAACACCTCTTCACTATCCATCTTCCCTTGATAGATAGGCAAATCTATGTGACTCTTTCCTCCATGACCTTGTACTGCCTTCAACAATCTTAGTAACCTCCCTTCCTCAGGTTCCTCTATCTCATCTACTTTTTGTTCCTAATTTACCCTCACATGCTCTTCATCTTCATCATTGTCTTCTTGGTCTTCTTGGTCTTCTCTCCTCCTACTCCTCTCAAGGTTATTTATCCTTTCTTGCATGGTCTCTCTCCCTTCTCCATTGCCTTTCTTCTCTTGCTCTGGCTTGCTCTCTTGCTGCTTCTTGTTCCCTTATTTCTCTTCTCTCCCTTTCCAAGATCTCCTTCAACTCTTCCAACTCTCTTGCCAATTGGTTTTTTGGTGCCATTGTTATTTCTCCAATCCCTAAAGGACCTACTCACTGCTCTGATACCACTCTGATGCAGAGGGTCAGGGACTTTGAAAGAAACACAAAGTTCTCAAGGTTTGCAAGACACAATCTCAACCATTGACCATGAAACTTTCAGTAGTCTCCTAAAGTGACTCAAAACCAAGGAATCTAGGTTTTTAGACCTCTATGACACCTCTAACACGCTCCAACACAAACCCCTCCTCAACTTTCCTCAAAAACTAGGGCTTCTTGAAAACTAACCTTCCAATCACTTCCAGAACTTTCTCATTGACTCTAAACCATTAGGATAACATATTTAGTCTATCCCAACTCAAAAACATGCCCCTCATTAAGGCATATCTTCTGCTACTACACCCTAGCCTCCATCTTCAAGCATTTTTCACAATGAAATCTTGGTGTACACCATATTATTCATCTATCTGGCACATTATATTGTTAGTACAGTATGGTACATGTTAAATATGACCCATTTCACAAGATATAGTCATAAACTCCCATGAAATGGATCATTTATCCATGAAAAACCCTCAAACTAGTGTAAATTCTGTGTTCTTTTTTAGGACAGTCAATATAAAATGCAAAGAAATTAATTATCACTACTTTTAGAGCCTTCAATGGTGTTAAAATATGTAAACACAAACTCCTAAATCATCCTACTAGACATAGATTCAATAGAGATCAAGTATTTAACAAAAGAACACCATAAAAGTGCCAAAAAACTGTGTTTTTCACTATTTCCAGAAAATAGTCCATACAGTACTTGCTCCAAATGCCTAACCTCCATACAAATGAATATGTTAGGGTTATAAACCCATTCCCCAACTGATCCAACTGAATTGGATTGATTACATTGCTTAATTAACTCCAAAACACTCAAAACCCCTTTTCCCGCCTAAACTAAAATTCAAAAATTTGAAATTGCAAACTTGAAATTTATTAAAAACCACCACCTAAAAACTATTGGATCTTCAATATCAAAGTTTATTTGACCTACCCAAAGCATTAGATCATTAATCAAACCCCTAGAACATGACTTTCCCTTTACATTGCATTTTTAACCTAGGATCCTTATCAGGAACCTTAAAACTTTTAACATTCCCATTACATTTATTCATCCCAAATTCCATTATAGGCTCCAAAAGGTCATAATTGATGCTTTGACTTGTTTGGAAGGTCCTCCTAACCCTTGCACTCTCCTGGTTCTTGAAGTGCTCCTTGAAGGCCTTGGGTGCTCTTGCACCAAAACTGCATTGATCATATCATTTTCATCCATACACATTTAGTCATACATTTTTAGACACAAAGCACCAACATATGTAAATTTTCTTTCATCCATTTCATACAGGCTTTCATGTATTTGCATTGGAAAATTAAAAAAAACACAGATAATCATGCATATCATACATACATAAGAACATGTAGAATTATCCATCCATAGAATCATCCACTTTTGCATTATCATTATCCATCCATTACATCATACATAGTTGCATCAAAAAAGTACAAAAAAATAACATATAGACATCATTCATAAAAGTATCATAGAATCATAACACATGTTGCATCCATTACATATCATATCATCATCATGAAACATCACATAAGCATACATAATAGGAAATTAAATGCATCCACCATGATTAATGGACAATAAAACACATAGGTCAACCATTATTATCGCTGTATACATCTCAAAAATGATTTCAAGTGTACAAGGATATCTAAATATGAAGAAATACATCATCAAAATGGCAATAAATCATCGGGTATTAGTGTATACATGTCCACATTACAATAAAGCACCAAATATCAGAACTAGGGAGTGCTCACTCCAAATGGTGCTAGCATCCTTAGACCTGTACCTCTCGTTGTAGTTGATGGACCCACACTTGGATCTCTCTGATCTCTAGGAAATGGTTGTGTGACATCTACACTAACTGTTTGAGATTGTGACTTGCCAGATCAAGACTATGCAAAGCTCACCCACTGCTCGAGAGGAACCACCTCATGATATTGATTTTTGTAAAACTGGGCCTCCTATGTAGTATGGTGGACCTGCCTAAAATAGTCTGTGAGCCTGACAGTTGTCGCATCCTACTGCAATCTCTCTGTGATATCATTTTCCTTCTCTTCCCATTGCCTCAACACATCCCTCTCTATAGTCAATACAACAACCTGGCCATGTACCTGTACCTATGCCTGTCCATGTCCCTGACCCTACACCTAAGCCAACTATTGTCTGACAGCATCCCTCTCGGTCGTCAGAGTTTGTATCTGTCCCTAGGCCTATAAGAGTTGTGCTTGAACCTGTGCCAACAACTATGTCTGCGTCTGTAGTTGTCCCTACACCTGTGTCAACTAGCCCTGAAAGGTCTGAACCTGGGCATGTAATGCTATAATCTGAGACTGTTGCTATGAGGGCAATCGTATTTGCATGTGTTGTTGCACTACTACCACTAAAGATTGCCTCCTACGAGGCACTCTAACATCCAATCTAGGGTGAGCACCACCTCCTCCATCTCCACCACCACCATCATCACCACCATCATCCCCACCACCATCACTTCCTCCTCTCTCCTCCTCGCCTCCACCTCTACCCCTCCACCATTTGGGTGGTCTATCCTCATCGTCCTATAACACTGGCATTGGCTCATCGGGTCTCAAAATCCTCAAAAATGGATTCTCAACAAAATACTATGAATACTCCTCAGTCCTATATCCCTCAACAATATCCAGAAGGTAATCCCAAATCACTGGTTGTAAATGATGATACTTATCACATGTAGCATCATAAGATAATGTGGGCTCCCACTCGGTCACATCCTACTGCCTTTGCGCATACATAGCCAATCCCTGAGGTATCCCCTAAACTCTGTCGTACTATTTGAGCACCCTCCGCAATAAAAATTTCTTGATAATAAAGCATGTCCGTCCAATGAGGTATCTGGCAGTCATAAAATAAGGCACCTTGAAATGATCCTCGACCAACTTCTCATAGTCTACATATGATCGCTAGGTAACTAAATCCAAGTCATCCAGTACTCATCTCCAATAATCCAATTTTCCCAGCTTATGCTGGACAACTGGGCTTGCATAACCATAGACATAGGGTCTCCCAAATAGTCAAAATTTGTCTGTCTTTGGCCGTGTCACCACAATATTCTCCCATGCCCATGTTTGTATGAGGGTCACACCTGTAGACAGACTGGCTCCTCTGAGGTACACTACTTGGTGTAAATCATGGTATAATTGTGCAAGCATACATGAACTCCAAGAAAAATGGGTCCCAAATCGAATCATCTGCTCTAATGTCTGACCCCAACCAACAAATAATCCATTTCCCCTCTTGTCGAGACATAAGAAGCCATCAGAAAATCCCACAAGCATGGAAGGAAAAGGGGCATACATCTCAAACATCTCCTACCAAGGCATCTCATACCCAACAATATGATCATCATGAAATATCTGACGTAAGACATCTATACCTCCCTACTCAGTGTGATCATAGGTCACGATATCACCTACTATAGGAATCCACAATATCCCGTAGACATCCTCTAGCATAACAATCATCTCTCTGGTGGCCAAATGAAAAGTGTTGTGGTTGCTATGCCACCTCTTTGCTAGTGTGGTCAACAATCCCCGATTAATCCTAATCCAGGGCATATCAATCAATGAGGATAATCCACATCACTCAATGTTAACTCTATCAGCCTGTGACATATGTGGGATCATCTCCCAAGTCCTTGGGAACCTCTCTCAGGATTGAAGATTATCTAAATCCATCTCCTATCATTTAAAAACATTGCAATCAACACATCAATCAATCAATCAAATCAACAAACACAATCAAGCATCAATCAATCATCCTATCAGTTCTAGTGAGATTTTCATCAAATCTTGTGAACATCTATTTTTGATCCTTGCCTATCATGAGGTCAAAACAACATCATCATTAGTGCATCTCACCTATCATGAGATCACTAAATCATCTAAGCTATCATCAACAACAAATCATTGGATGACGCGAGAAAACATCATCAAATTTTAGGAGTAAAATTACAAAATCTTTAATTTTGTCCTAGATGCGCCATAAGAGGTCTTCAATGTGCCATTTCATGGGATGTGCCATAGAATTCCTCAGATGCACTACATAATCCCTTCAATGAGCCATTTCATCCAATGCACCAGAGAATTACTCTGATGTGCTACACAATTCCTTCAATGTGCCATTTCTCAGGGATGCCCTATCTAAAACCCTAATGCGCTATTATAGTCTATGGATGCACCACTATACCTATTAGATGCACTAAAACACTAGATGGATGTGCTGAAAAAACTAGCCTATGTGCCGAAGAAAAATTGCTATGTGCCGAAACAAGAAAAAACCAAAATTTTGAAAGGAAAAATGTGGGAAAATTAATTCAAAATTCACAAGAAAAGTTTCAAAATTCATATTGGAGGTCTATATCCCACTGGCCGATTGTGTCGCTGCACTCGCTCAAATCGATGAGTCTCGTATGGGATCACCATTTTCACTCAAATGCTCAAGAATTCTCTCACTCCACAAATTTTCAAAATTACCAATGCACAAATGAATCCTCTCTTCACTTTTTACCTCCTAATAAGGATAATTAAAAGGGTAATTTTGGTGGGATATTTTAATTTTTAAGGATCAATTAATTGGGGCAGCTCACTTCTTTCATATCGGGAGATAAATATCTCGAATATCATCACATCAAAATTTTATCATCATACATCATCGGAAATTTTCAAAAATCATCAAAAAAATCTTTTATCATCAAAAATTCCTCGATTTATCTCCCGAGGGGGCATACATTCGTTATCTTCTGAAAATTGTTGTCTAGGGCATCGTTGAAATTTTAGCAGCACTGGTCAATTTTTCTTTGAAGCAATGCGTAAACACATCACTTCAAAGAGGGGAAAAATGTATACATCCAAAATTGGTCTAGAGAATATTAATTAAATATCGTTTATTTAATTAATAAAATCTTTATTTCCTCTACTATATAAATAAATTGCAAAGCTTATTTATATAATTCATATTTCTTAATTCCTCCTTTCTAAACCACTTTCTTCATGATTTATTTAAAATAAACAAGTTTAACTAATTTGTTTTATTTGATTAATTCTCTCATTAAATTTGAATTTTGTCACATTTCTCCATATTCTCCTAACCTCCTTCCACCTCATCTTCCAACTCACCATGTGTCATATGAAAATAATTATT
Source organism: Sequoia sempervirens (assembly GCA_007258455.2). Classification (NCBI taxonomy): domain Eukaryota; kingdom Viridiplantae; phylum Streptophyta; class Pinopsida; order Cupressales; family Cupressaceae; genus Sequoia; species Sequoia sempervirens. Next base: position 312,406,442 of record VDFB02075321.1, read on the forward strand.
CCTAATTTCTAAAATGGATATTTACTCCCAACAATTTTAACCAACTCAAGGACACATGGCTTCCTCTTTCCATTGATTCTTTTCTACACTTGGCAAGATTGTTCTACTAAAGGGGACAATTTCCTTAATTCTCTAACCTCCTCATTTCTTACCGTCGATCTCTCCAGGATAATCCTGATCATCCATTGCTGCCAACTGACTTGATACCTTGGTGAAATCTATAAATAGAGGCTCATTTATAGCTTTTTCATAAGAGAATATTGCATAGCATTACTCTGCAGAATTCATCTTAGCATTTGAGAGATTAATTGCATTTTGATTCAGAATTTAGAATAGTTTAACAAGTAATTTAGAATCATGGCTGCATTCTTAGATGTCTCTTAGATTTTTCATAGCATTTAGGATCATTCTCATAGCATTTCCATTAGTTTAATTTAGTAGTGCATCATTTTAATAACATTCTGTATACAACAATTCACCATTCTGCATATCACTTATTCATCATTTAATCAAGAACATCAAAATCATGTAGGTGTAGACATATTTTTTGCATTCTAGCTTAGAGGCTACGTGTTTCTTAGGTGGCATCCTAGTAATTTAGTGCATAATTAAGATTTGAGAGTACAATTACCATGGACATTTAAGAATAGAGGAAGATGGAATGTTTTTAAGGAGTCACTTTATTGAATTGTGTTTTGTTAATTTAGATTCCCTTAATGTAATACATTGCATTTTTTGTGTGTTATTGATTAGTTTAATTCACATATTTTTTTACACACACCACCTTTACTACAAGCTTCAAGAAAATTTTTACCACAAAGCTCTATACTACACAACTCCAACAGCGTTAGCCCTATTCCATATAGATATTCTTCAAAGTTTCTAAAAAATGACATAAGGAATATAAACCAATAGTAGGCAAGAAAATTCATTTCTTGTAACTAACATGACATCCTTTTCTCTATCGCATTGGTATATTGTTGTATTATACTAAAGAGTAGACATACATCAATAAGCATTACATCCAACCTATCAAAGATTGCATAGAACTTTGCAATAATACAACTTTGAGATTACATTTCAAGCTTCTAGCATGGCATCAAATTATTCTTGTAATTTCTTTGTTTAAGCACTCTAATTTGATATTCACATTAGTCATTCTACATCTACTTCTATCTATAACAGATTTGATTCCATTTAAAAATCTTGTCCCTTGGATATGAAGGGCCCCAAATCAAAATTTGAATATCATGTCCCTCAAATATGAAAGGCCCCAAATTAGTGGTATCAAAGATCGCATCAGTTCACAATGATATCAAGCATTCATTATAAATCATAACCTAGTCATAGAATATTTTTTCATTCAAAACCTTTGTTGCAATTTGTATGCCCATTGACACAAGGAATAACAAGAAGAAGCTTGGTCTCTAAATTCATGACCCTTCACCTTACATTCCTTCATGATCTCAAAAAATTGAAAATAAATCCATATCAAAGATGTTGACTTCAAAGATGTTTCAGATGATGAAATTAAGTGTCTTACAACAATAGAGTGGTGATTTGGAGAAATATTACACACAAGAAATTGTCAAGATAATTGATCACTTCAGTCAACTTCTAAAGCATGTTCAATCCCATTCATTCATGTTGAATAGCCAATGCATATATATTTTGGAGCCCAAACACCATACATGGGACAAGTAAATGTAGATATCCCTATTCTTTAAGGTAAAAAAGATGTTGATACTCTAGATAACTGTCTAAAACTCATTTTCTCATAAAAGATGGTCATTAAGGTTTTCATAAGAAATATCATATTTTCAATTTAAAGGAGTTTCCTTTTCTATAAAGAAATGATAGAATAAATATTGTGCTACCCATGAGGTTGACCTTTCACCTATATATACCAATAATGGTTTTTTCAAAGTCTCAAAAGAAACCTATTATCTTGTTGAAATATATGATGGACCAATATATCAAGCATTCTTGGCTTCATTGAGGTAATGACCAATATATTCAAGAATATTTTGATATATTCCATACTTTGACTTGTTAAATAGTCAAGAGTAGGAGCAACATATCATCAGAGGCTTTGAATTATTTTGTGATCCTTGAATTCATCAATATAATGCAAAAAATAACAAAGAATAGATTGTTGTTGAACATAGAAGATATGTCTAGTTTCAATCCTTGCTCACATATGTTCCTAGCAAACTAGTTCAGAAATGTATCCCTCTCCTCCATGAACATGCCACATGTTCCTTTTGACTTGTCAACTTAGTGAAAAGATGTTTTTTCTTATAAGAATTATCAAGAAGGTGTTCTTTCATCTTAATTGTATAAGGTTCAGAGTTGTAATTTTGTATTTTTCTTAAAATACAAAAGAAAAATTGTGTTTGTCACAACCCAACCACAAACATTAAATGTTGTTAAATTCAAGCCTTTGGTGATGGATTAATCCTCACCCTTTAGTGTAAACTCAATGTACTTTCCTCTCTATATAAATGCAATCACTTTCTCTTTTAAGAGATAAGGAAGGACTAAAAAGAAAAAGAATTGTTGAAACAATGCCAATTTTTCTAAATCAATACAAATAGAATTTCATTTGTTGCTACTATATGAGTTTGTTTTATTGGTTGGATGTGGTTTTCATGGTTCATTTTACCCTTCCAGTTATTTAAGTTTCATTTATGATTAATTATTCAGATTGAGAATGCAGATCAACAAGAAGACTCTTTCCACATGTTGAGTTTTAGGTTTCATTTTGCTAACACAAAAGTGGAATTTTTTTTGTTTCAATCTACTATTGATTCTGAGCTTGAAATCAGGGGTCAATAGTAGCTAGATCAATCTAATTTGATGGAAAAACAAGAAAATATCAACCCAACAAGTAACGAAAATTCATGGATAGTGAAGAAGGAATTTATTCCAATTGATATGAAAGAGTTACAATCTAATTTTTTGAAGGTAAATGATCAAACTCTTGATTGTACCATTCCAATACATCACCATGATCAATCATATCAAGCTTGTATGGTTGTTTTAAAGGAGTATGAAGATTATCTAAATAGTGAAAATCAAGGTGATACAATGTTATGAGGTGATATAGACAACATAGGTCTAGTAATACAAGTGCAAGAAGACCAACCTAGAAGATGAAGAGGGTATTGTGAATGGCCGTAGCCATGAAAGGTTTTCAAAACACCAAAAATAGTAAACAAAATGCAGGAAAGTTCTTCATTCCATAAGTATTATAATTTTCTATAATGGGTTGAGCCTAAAACTAGGTTATCTTCTACAAAAAGTGAGGAGATAAAATGGTATGGCTACAACTTGGGTAGAGAAGCACACTTTTTCTTTTATTTCCACACAGAGGACAAAATGTTCTTTCAAATCATGCTCAAATCGAGCTCATTTAAAAAGAGAATACATAGGATGAAAGCGTAGAAACTCACCCAGTTTTTGTGTGAAGAGAGGAACCATCAAAACCCATGTGCCTATGGCCTTCAATACTCAAGCCAAGCACATCCATGGCAGCCTGAGGTAATGAGATATCAACAAAGGAAACAAACATAAAAAAATGCATCAGAAATTCACTCATGGCCATGACCTAGAGGCCCTAAATCCTTCAAAATTGGAGTCAAAATGACCTAGAACAAAGAAGAAACAACTTATCATTAAGTTCCTAAAGGAAATTTCCACCAAATCAACATAGCAGTGCATAAAATGTTTGATTTTCAGGCTCGAACCCTAAGTTTCCATGGCGACTGTGTGCCAAGTTCTCTAGAAATGGAAAACTACAAAATGAGATGAGAAATGTGGAAGTTCAATGTTCAGTGGTTAGGGTTTCATGTTTCCCTAGCTCGCCCTTATCTTTTTATCACATTGATTTACAATTAAAGTTCCTTGACTAATACTTTAGCTCATCGTTCCTAGGTTGTTCTATTCCTTAGGTTTTCCTATGGTTTTGAATAAAAACCATATAATTTCATGCCTTAGTTTCTTTATGATTTTTATAGAAAATAAAGATAGGATTATACTTGGCCAAGTTCAGGCAAGTCTTGTCAGCAAGACTCGGCAGGCAGGGTTTGAAAAGTGCAAAAAAATACATGAAATTTAAATTTAAAACTTGTTTTTTTTTTTACTTATTGTGAATGCAAAATGATGTACACCATGAAGGTTTGTATGGTTTTGGAGGTCTTAATTTGGCTTGGTGGCGGGGTCTCCTGACCCTACCATGTGGACAAGGAGGTTCTGGTGCTACCTTAGGACCCTGTGAGGGGCGCTGCCCCTTGACCCTACTGGGGTGCTGCCCCTAGACCCCCACAAGGTGTGTTGCCCCATGACCCCATTGGGGGCGCTACCCCTCGACCCCGTTGGGGGTGTTGCTCCCAGACCCCCGCAAGGGGTGTTTCCCCTTAACCCCATTGGGGGCGTTGCCCCTTGACCCCACTGTGGGCATTGCCCCCATCCCCCACAAGGGGCGTTGCCCCTTGACCCCACTAGAGGCATTGTGCCTTGACCCCCACAAAGGGCAGTGCCCCTCAACCCCATTAGGGAAATCACCCTAATACTTGAGATTATGGCTACTGCATCATCTAGGACCTATTGTAGACACATTCATAGGAAGGATGCAGGCTCCTTTGAGCCATAGAATTCTAGTTATTGTTTTGAATCTTTTGATATTTCATATTTGTTTGGAACATTTGATGTCATGGATTTCATTTTCAATGATTTTTGTATACATTCAAGTCTTTGACTATATATCTAAGTGTGTTATTTCCTTGAGCAGCTCAGCTATAGTTTGTGTTTATAACTTTATACTTATATGATCAATATATACTTGTGTTAGTGATGAGGACCTTGATTGGGTTGACTAGGCAAATAGAGAGGTTGAGGCTATAGCCATGGCAGAGGAGGAGGCTAAAAAGAAAACACATCCACAACTAATGTTGGTGAGGGTGGCATGGAGTCACAAGTAGAGACTATGGTTGTAGTTGCTACATCATCTAAGACCCACCTTAGATGCCTTCGTAGGAAGGAGGTAAACTCCTTTGAGCCATAGAATTGTATTTATTGTTTTGATATTTCATATTCCATGAGTTTTGTATACATTTGACTATATTTATATATCTAAGTGTGATATTTCCTTCAACAACTCAATTACAATTTGTGTAATTTATACTTATGTGATCGATGTATACTTGTGTATGTGATCAAATTTTCTTCTATTTAATGATGTTATTGTGTCTTTAAGGTTTATTCAATAAAGCATGCTTGAAACAATTTTTAAATCCTTAAAAATCTATAAATTTCTAGTGTTTTTTCATTTTGTCAAGTCTGTGCTGAGTCCGGGCACCGAGTCCTAAGTCCCGAGTCGAGTCACCCTAGTTGAGTTTGAGTTGAATCCAAGTCTTGTTACTATGATTTAAATAAAACTAAAATGAATATAAATTAAATATATAATTTAATCATTAAATTATGATTTTAATTATTATAATTTAAAAAAATTGTGTGATTGTGATTGTGATTGTGATATTACATTAGATTCCTTGCACCCTAAGATTTTTTTATAAGTAAAATAGATCTAACTCTTGCATTTCTTCCAAACCATTCATATTATTATTGAGAAAAATAATTCTAAATAATGATTAATATTCAACATATAAATTTTATTATTATTTATTTATTTTCAATAATATTTTACAAATTAAATATTACAATTTTTAATTGAAAAGAAGATAAAAATTCCATTTAATTCAAATTCTATTAATTCTCAAATTTAAGATCATACTATTATCTTCATATTATCCTTTATAAACATTTTTTTTATCTTTTACTCAAAAATCTTAAACATGGGAAAATTTGTAGATGATTGAATGTAGAAATGAGGTTTATTATTCCATAAAATGTACAAAAGGGATATAGTTGAATTTTTATGCCCTTGCAGTCACACTAAGGGTATAGATTTGAGGGTTCAATGTATAGGGTAGAGGGTATAGGGGTTGAGGGAATAGGGTTTAAGGGTTTAGGGTTTAAGGGTTTAGGGTTGAGGGTTGAGGGTTGAGGGTAGAGGGTTTAAGGGTTGGGGGATTAAGGGTTGAGTGTTGAGGGATTAGGGTAGATAGTTTACTTGTGTTTAAGGGTTTAAGGGTTGAGGGTAGAGGCCGGTTTAAAGGTTTAGGGTTTAAGGGTTGATGGTTTAGGTTTGAGGGATTAGGGTAGAGAGGGAGGGTCGATGGAGGGAGGGAGAAGTGAGATAGAGACAAGGAGAGAAGAGAAGGGAGGGGCAGAGATATATGAGGGTTGAGGATCCAATATATAGGGTAGAGGGTTGAGAATTGAGGGTATAGAGTTGAGGACCTATAGGGTTGATGGTTTAGGGTATTGGGTTGAGGGTATAGGGTTGAGGGATTAGGGTTGAGGGTAGAGGGTAGAAGGTTTAAGGGTTTAGGGTTGAGGGTAGAGCATTTAGGGTATAGGTTTGAGGGTATATAGTTGAAGGATTAGGTTTGAGGGTCCAATGTATAGGGTAGAGGGTATAGGGGTTGAGGGTTTAGGTTTTAAGGTTGAGGGTTGAGGGTTGAAGGATTAGGGTTAAGGGTTGAGGCATCTTTTGATGCAAGTGAAATGTAGGCAAGCAATTGAAGGCCAATAAATATTGGGGAAGGATTTTTTGTTCTAACAACCCTAATCCCTTAACCCTTGATCCCTACTAGATCAAAACAATTAGGCGATAAATTAGGCACCAAATTTGGCACTCAATCTAGTGCTAAACCCAGTGCTAAACCCGGTGCTAAACTTGGTGCTAAACCTGACACAAAACCCGATGCTAAACTGGGCACTAATTAGCACCTAATTTAGCACCTACTTGGTGCTAAATTTGACACTAAACCTGGCACTAAACCCGGTGCTAAACCCGATGCTAAATCTGGCACTAAACTCAATGCTAAACCTAGTGCTAAACACAATGCTAAACCCAATGCTAAATCCGATTTTAAACTGGGCGCTAATTAGTTCCTACTTGTTTTGATCGGCACAAAAAATCCCAAAAATAGCGCCGACTTTTTCAAAAAAATTGGAGAAAATACATTAAAACAGTGGGTGGAAGCAAAAAAGGGAGCTAATCATAGGAATTTGTTGTAGTGTCTATATGAGTGCTCTAATTTCAATCTAAAATTTTTCATAGCCCTCATTATTATTGATATGAGAACTTTTATTATGGCTTGGAAATGCTTCTGATCTCTCCTCTAATTTTTTGTGGCTCCTATTTGACTTATAGTTTTGTTTTATATATTTCTTGACTAGCCTTGAGATTGATTTTAGTGCTTACCTTAGTATATAGATTTGCTTAAATTATGGACCTAATTTTTTTAGCTTTAAATTCTTAACTCTCAATTCTTTTCATCTCATTCCATTTTGGCATAGCATTATTTCCTTGTATTTTATTTCACCCAAAAACAAGAGGTACAACTTATGCTCTGTTTATAATTTTTTAATTTTTTTCATAGTGTCTTGTTTGGAATCCAAGATCCTCAAGAAATCTAAGTCTCAATAGCCTTGAAACCACCATATTCTTTGACTTAGTTTTATTTTATGTTGTTTCTCCAAGGTAGGTTCTTTGTTTCATACTTAGTGTCTCAAATATTTTTGAGTGTTTCAAAATATTTTGCAAGCCCAAAGATGCCTTTTATTTTTATATAGGTTTTCCACGAGTCCACCACTAAGAATGAAAGGTTTGTTTGGGGTCTGAAGAGATTGAGTGTTATCATGGCCCAAATTTTAATTTTGTCTAGTTTCATTTTCCCTTTCATGTCTAAAAATTTGAAATATTTAAGTTTAGGGTAACTAAAAGGACTAAGTATTTTTTCCTCCTATGGACCCATAATGTTTTTGATGCAATATTTAATCAATTCTTCACATCTATAAGCTCTTATAATTTTAAGTTTGGGTTGACAAAATTGTCTAAGAGCTTTGACTCCCCATGTAGTTGAACTTTTTCAATCAATTTTGATGATTTTATCACATCTGTTTCTTAGAGTGAGAATCTATTTTGAATCTAATTTGACTAATATCCAATAAAATAAAAATCCCAATTAGGCATCAGTTTCACGTTTTTCATGCTTAGGTATCATGTGGAGAAGCCATTGAAGTTTGATGTATGGGTAAGTGCACATATATGGTGGATCAAAAATTGGTCATGCCACTTTTTGGTCCCATAAAAGAGAAAGCATGAGTGTGTTATACTAAAACAAACTTGTGTTATGGCTAGGTAGTGACTAAGCCTAGGATTGATCATTACCAAGCTATAACGCGAGTGTATTATAATGTGCTTGCATTTTTGTGAAGAAAAAATTTATGTCTTTGTCTTCTAGTCAAACTATATGCATGAAATAAACACTTAAGTATAAGTGACATTTATATATGGAAAATTACTTTCTTATACTTTAAGTTATATTTCACATATATAGTTTTAGGACATGTTTGAGAATGGTTTAAGATCTCTAGGAGCTATAACATAGACTCTAGGTTTTAGACGATCTTATAATTTTTTAGACTTAGTCAAATTTCAATAATTAGTAGGCTCCCATCATCTTTCTCTCTCTATCTTACTCTATCTATATCCCTTACACTCTAGACCTCTCTCACTCCTATTTCCATCCCTTTCTCTACCTTTCTCTCCCTTGAGATCAATATATCTCTCTCTCACCTCTCTCCCCTTCCCTACATCTCCCTCCCTCTCTGCTTACCTCTCTACTTCTCTCTATCTCTCCTCTCCCTCTCTCTACCCACCTTTCTCTCTCTCCCTCCCTCTCTCTCTACTTATCTCTATCTCAACTCTCTCTCTCTCTCTCTCCTTCCCTAGCTCTCCCTCCCCCATTCTTCCCTCTCTACTTATCTCTATATCTCCTCTCCCTCTCTCTACCCACATCTCCCTCCCTCTTTAGCTCTCTCTAGCTCTCTCAATATCTACTTCTCTCTATCTCCACTCTCCATCCCTCCATCCATCGCTCTCTCTTCGTGTAGGAAGAGGTAAGTAAATAGAGAGGGAGAGGTAGTTAGAGAGGGAGAGGGGAGATAGAGAGTAGATAGGGAATGAGGTAGGGAGGTAGTGAGAGAGAGATGGAAGCAAAAGTATGCAGAGAGAGTGGGAGATGAGTGATATATAGAAGTAGAGAGAGGATGGAGGGAGGGAGATAAAGAGGTGAGATAGAGGGAAGGATCCATAGAGAGAAATGGAGAGGGAAGTGTTGTGTGGTCCCACAACACGTCCCAAGACTGAAAGATTTAGGGACCCAAGTGAAAAAATAACTCTTATGGCATGAGCTAGCAAATTGAAAGATCACCGGAAGTGAAAAGAAAAGAGAAATCTTTAATCAGTGAGTACTTCATAATGTAAGTGTTTCGGGTACCAAGTATCGGGAACTGAAAACATTTGAAAAGGAAAATGTTAATGCGAGTGTGTTCTAGTCCAGTAGGATGGAGTCTAGTAAAATGGATTTTGATAAAATGAAGTTCAATAAAGCCAAAGTCTGGGAAAGTTTGTGGGTAAAGTTGAATATTGGGTATCGGGTACTGGGTTGCAATGTGAATTGAAATTTTAAAGTTTTGAGGTTATCTAATGATTCCGGTAATCCAGTATATTTGCGAGGACTTGTAATATGTAAGAAAGCGTGTTATTTATGAGATTTATGTAGTAACATTTAAATAATGGTTTTATTTACATGAGATGTTATAAATGTTTTCTTTCTTTAAAAGTGATTTAATGTGTGGAATTTGTGATTGAAAGAGATGTAGATTGTGATGCAAAGTTCGGGTATGGAAGGTTGGACAAATTGTATTTGCAAACAAATCTGATGATGTTACCAGGTTCAATGATGCACTTTAAAAGCTGATACTGGAATAGAGTTCGTTACAAAGATGTTCCAGATACCAGAATCCTAGGACCCTAGAGTTCAAGCATGCAGCAGAGAAGTGTACTTATTCTAGGGATGGCTTATTCCTAGAATGTTCAAATTGAGGAAGAACCTGAGGTGTAGGGATGAAACTTCCACCTAATTACTCTGATTTTATTGGAAGTTCCTACATTTTGTTTGACATGATTGGTCCCTTGGATTTCCTCTCATTTTTTTTTCTTATCCTATCTGAGCCTTGTGTTCTATAAAATGCTAGAGGATCTTTCTTTTCATTTTAAGTTCATAATTTGTGGATGTTTGAAGAGCATAAAACTTTTGGGTATGTGCAGGATCATGATGGGCCAAAAAGTGGCAATATGATGGCTATATATAGGGTATGTGGCTGACGACTTTTTTTTACCCAAAATTGATGAAATGAAAAGGGTTTCTAAAGGAGATTATTAGCTTTCCACCAATATAAATTATGCTTTATTTTGAATTTAAAAAATAATTATTATTTATTTTCTATTTGAATTATGACTAAAGTCTTGATTGATAGGTTGATTGAAAAAAAATCTATAGCTTTCAACCAGTATCACATTTTTTGAATCTGAAACATGTGTCACATTCTATGCCTTGTATAGTATAGGATTAAAAAAATAAAAAATTGAATTTCATGAAGTTTTTCCCAACTTAAGGTGGTTAGACATACGAGTTTTTATATTTTTTTAAGTTGTAATAAAAAATAATAATTAATTATTTACTTGGAAAAAAATTGCAAAAATATGCATCACATTGGGACATGAGTCTCTACCTATATCTAAAATCTTATAAAAAATATTATCATTTTATTGTGGTTAGGTGGTAGACGACACCTACTTCTTATTTTGCATGAAATTTATGTACTACTGCATTGAAATTTCAAAACCAAATAGATTTATTTTCTTTAAAATAAACCTAGTAGTTTAGAAACTACATTCAATTTGCTACAGATTCTATTCTTACACATTTTTGAAATAATATAGATAACTTATTCAATTTTTTTACGTCAAGTTGCCTAACTCTTATTTTTCTGAATTTTTTGCCACTTAAGGGCCTGTTTTTTCCATGATGATCCTGCACATGCCCTTTTTCAAGTTTTGATCTTTTTTCTTGTTTACTGAATCATTCCGGTGTAAAACTTTGTATGCACATAGACATTGATTAATATCAGAGCGAATTGGATAGCTACCTATCTCATTAATCTTTTGTAGCTGGTTTTGTTAGTTCAGATGAACAAGACTATATGTTGCATCATTTAAGGGTGCATACAAAACCTACTCGGTGTCCAAACTAAAACCCCTCTCTTTAAAATCTCACACCATTTTATATGTAGCTGTGAAGCAATTTGGTGAAGTATAAAGCGGTTTTCTCTATTTTAGTTGATTCTTTGTGGCATGCATGGAGAATAACCAGGAGAAAATTTTAATTTTTAGTATTTTTATGCTTTATTTCAGAGTAGATGTTTAAATTCTTGAAAATGTTCCAAAATTTAAATGAATGGATGGAATTTTATTGAAAATATTTCATTTCCTATGAAATTGTTGAATGCTTAATGCTAAATTTACTTAAGTGAAAGCAAAGAATTGTTTATTTTCATGAAATATTGTTGCAAATCTTTCAATTTCATGATACTTGTCTTTATGATCCAATTGGAAACTCAGTGCCTAATATATAAAATTCTAAACAAATATAGTCCTTTGAGATTAACAACAATATCACATCATACCCAAGAGTGACCCTAGTGCAATCATGACTTGGTTATTAGAGACTTGGGATTGAACTGAATCCAATCTTTTCCTGTTAAAGCATAATCCCCCTTTAGGTTGCCTTCATTCCATATCTTTCAAGAAGGATAGGCTCTTTGTGGTTTGTCTATGAAGAATTTATTTTCCTTGTTTGATACAACTAAAATTGTCATCAACAAGAAGGAAGGAGGGATAGGTAGGGAGGGAGAGAGGTGAGATAGGAAAAAGTGGAGAGGGAAGGAGAGAGAAGTAGAGAGGATGAGAGAGGTGAGATAGATAAAAGTAGAGAGGGAAGGAGAAAGCGAGAGAGACGGGAGAGGAAGGGAATGATAAATAGGTAGATATGGGTAGGTGATATAGAGATAAGTGGAGAGAGAGTGATAGAGAGAGAGGGAAGGAGGGAGATAGAGATACAAGGAATTAGAGAGTAAGAGAGAGGGGAGGGAAAAGGGAGGAAGGTAGAGGTAGAGATGGATAGGTGAGATAAAATTAGGGTGGGAGAGAGGTAGGATAGAGCTAAATAGAGAGGGAAGGATAGATCTGGAGAGAAGGAGAGAGGGAATGAGAGAGTGGGAGAAGGGGAGAGGGAGGGAGGTATAGGTAGAGAGGGATATGTGAGATAGAGAGTAGATAGGGAAGGTAGGAAGGATGAAGGAAGAGAGATAGAGGTGATATATAGAGAGGTAGAGAGGGAAGGAGGAAAGTGGAGAGATTGAGAGAGGGAGAGAGAGGGTAGGAGGGAGGGAGAGATAGGGATGGAGAGAAATATAGTGAAAAGTAGAGAGGGAAGGAGAGAGATAGAGAAGGAGAGAGAGGGTAGGAGGGAGGGAGAGATAGGGATGGAGAGAAATATAGTGAAAAGTAGAGAGGGAAGGAGAGATATAGAGAAGGAGAGAGAGGATGGAGAGGTAGTTCTTGAGCTCAAGGGAGAGACAGTCCAATAGAGAGAGAGAGGTAGAGAAAGGGATGGAGATAGTGAGAAATAGAGGTCTAGAGTGTAATGGATATACAAAGAGTGGGATAGAAAGAGATAGAGAGAAATATGATAGAGCTTGCTAATTATTGAAATTTTACCTCCTGATTATTGAAATTTGACCTATTGATTACTAAATTTTGATTGTCAGAAAAATTATAAGACCTTCCGAAACTTAGAATTTACATTATAACTCCTAGAGCTCCAAGACAATTCTCAAACACACTAAAAATATCTACATGAAATATAACTTAAATTATAAGAAATTATGTATACTTCAATGTTTATTTCATGTATATGGTCTAACCAAAATAGGGAGAAATATATTTTTTTGTCATGAAAGATAGAGAGTGATTTTTTCTTTAATTTTTTTTTGCATTTGGAGCTTGAAATGGATTGATTGGTTATAATTTATCATTTATACATGGGGACATAGGTGAGGATAGGAGATATCTTGCGATTAGAGACATGTGTTGAGATGGATACTCTCTGATGAGGTTTTAACATGAAGTCTGAGGAGCCTACACCTTGGTTAGACATAATTTCAACATGGACCTATGAGGATATTTTTCTTGGATGAGTCATGATGAATTGGGTATCTTGGAGGATCATTCTCATCCCCCACTTTTGGCCCAATCGGTGGTAAATCATTTGAAAAGGTAAATCCCACCTTGTTTTTAGATGAATATTATTCTATTATTTTGTTTTCTCATGGGAATGAGTCTTGAGCCATGATGATTAGTTTTAAGAGACTTACTTGAGGATTATTTAAATAGCATGCATTATTTGTTTCTTTGACTTCTCATGGATATGGATCTTGAGCTTGTTCATCTAGTTTTAGAGGATTAATTTAAGGAGTATTGGCGTGTTTATCTCGTTATGCATTGTGAGTTTATTTATGATGACATTCATTGATGTTGAGTTTAGGAGATGTTATTGGGATTATTCCCTTGGTTGGGAATGTATTTGGTTTGATATTCCTTTGGGTTGATATGCATACATATTGGTCATGGTTATATGTGGATAATTATATTATCTTTGGGGTTTTATGAAGGAGAAAATAGTTATCACAACTTAGCATTTAAAGGTGTGTGTAGAAGGAAATTATATATATATATATATATATATATATTGATTTGTAGGTTCTCTCTTTTGTCTTCTTCTTCTTCATGGATGTTTGTATTCACATGATATTGGATTTGAAATCTTGTGTGGATCTATGGTGATCAATATCTTTGTGGTCATGTGTTGTTAATTATTCTTTGGTGACAACATGGAGGTTCCTTTATCTCTTTCCTTTGTTGAGTGTGAAGAAATTGTGAGAGCTATGGAGACTAGCGGTGAGAGATATATTGCAGCATATTGGTTTTTAGGTTTTTTTATATAATTGTGGATGTTCCTTGGTACTACATGATGTTTTTTACACATTCAATGTGATGCTATTGGTGAATATTTGGATCCCTTGATCATTTTTATATTTGGCATTACCCATGTAGTTGGAGTGCCTAGATGTATATGTTTGATACATGGAGCTTGTGATTGCAAGCTATAGATTGGATATGTTGATGACATGAGGTTTACTTGTTATCATGCTTATACCTTTGAGGTATGTATAGTTGTATGTATTAGAAACTTTTTGTGGGTGCTAGTTCAACTATGGTGATTTTTCTTGGCAACTATTGATGCATACTTGTTACCTTTTGGATTGCTTTTTTTTTGTTTGGGATATTAGTTGGAGGAAATACTTGTGCCTCTTTGTGATAGATAGTGTGGGATCTCTTTGGATGACTTCTTGTCTTTGTGCATTGACATAATGGAGGATGAAAGCATTCATGGTTGAGATGGTGGTCACCTTGTTTCTTGTTATAGGTATCTTGATGGGTCACATGGAGCACTTTGTTTCCTTGATGGTATATATGGCTATAGGGATTGTCCCCTTATTGATGTTTGATTTTACTTTTTTACCCCTTATTTATTGTATAGAACATTTGGGAGAACATTAGGAAAATGTGTGTTGTCCATATTGGATAATGTTATAATGTATTTTAATATTATATGTGGTGCACATAGGGTATCTAGGGATGCATGAATCACATGGGTTTATCATTCTTGGGGCCACTTTATGTGTTGTATGTAACATTGGGATTAATTTTTAATGTGGGTTTGCACATTGGGAAAATATTTAATATTGGGAAAAATTAGTACCAAAAAGTAAATATGGGAAGAAATGGTTTTGTAAGCTCATGGTATTAGTCACATAGTTTATGTAATACCACTTGGTTGTTATGTGTAAGCTTATGTCTATAAAATAAAGCACATGTGTAGTTGTCTAAGGTTGGCCATTTTTGGGGTTCTATTTTGTAAGCATCTCTTATAGGTTGCATATGTGAGGGTTTGAAGCATAGCATGAGATGTGTGGTTACATGCTTGTTCACATGGAGTACATGTAGAGAGCTTTATGTTTTAGAAGTTTTCGTGGAGGCTTTGAAGATGTATTGTAATGATTTCATTATTGAATAATACAGGAGTGATGGATGCTTTTGGAGGTTGGATTTTTTCCTCTTGAGGGTTTTCTTGATGTCTATATTGTGTCAATTCAGTATACTTGTTTGCATATATTTCTCTATTTAGGTTATGTGGAGATTTTCACAAATAACTACAAATTTCTTTTTAAACAAAACTATGGTCATTTGAGTTTGTACATGCTTCCCATGTCCACTTGCATCACCTTCACTTGGCCATACAATTGAAGCCTTGCCCCTTACATTGTCAACCATATATTTTTGTATATTAACTATATCACAAAGGGGACCAAAGGTACAAAGAGGCCTCTAGGAATCATCACTTGTCAAATCATGTTTATTTTGAGACCATTAATGGAATCCTAGGTCAAGCAAGAAGGTAGGTAGGGCTTTGCATTCAAAGAACAAAGTTTTGAGAATTTGTATGCTAAAGGGGGAAGAAGGAAAAATACCCCAAAAGTATGACAAGCATGAGGGTGTGAGAAACCCAAAAATCTCAAAATTGGACTTTTCAGGGATGACATGTCAGGGATGATAGGTTAGATCAGTATAATGACACGAGAAACCCCAAAATCCCAAAATTTTGGAAAAGAAAGTTAGTAGTTGAGGAAAGGATGCATGAATGAACAAACCAAAAATCTTGAATTTCAAGGAAAATGAGCTTAGAGGGAAAAATAAAACTTGTTGAAGATGGAATGCTACTGATGACAATATTTAGTCAATTCTTCACATCCATAATCTCTTATAATTTCAATTTAGGTTGACAAACATGTATAAGAGCTCTAACTCTCCATGTACTTGAAATTATTTTTAATCAATTTTGATAATTTTATCATGTTCACTACTCAAGAGTGAGAATCCATTTTGAATCCAATTTGACTAACATCCACTAAAATAAATATCTCAATTAGGCCTCAATTTCACCCTTTTCATGTCTAGGTAGATCTTGTTTGATGTATCCACAATACCCTATGAATAATTGGATTGATCTTGATTGAAATTCACTTACATCTGAAGTGTTCCACTATTTCATCCCTACTAAATGACACATAGATTTAAATGTGAATAAAAATGAGGTCTAGTCTCTAAGTAAAAATTATCTATAATTAAATATAGGAAAAATATCTCCAAAGTTCTTTGACTATGAAATAAACCCTAAGTTATAACATCAAAATACTACATTAGATTTACACAGTAAAATCATAATACCAAATTGGAAGTTTACATAGATATATCACAAAACCTAAAAAATAGAGGAAAAGTGGTATAAAAATAAAATTTGAAACTTTCAACGAAATCAAATTAGATTTGGATATGCATTTAAATTGAATCTAACTAACATTATGAGGATCAAAATGAACCAAAATTAAATAATTATGGAGTTATTTTGATAAATTTAATACTCTTGTGTAGGATTACTATTGGCTAAAAGGATTTAACATGGAGGCATAAGATTAAATTGATCTTAGTATGATGACTAATCAAATATGATTATATCAAAAGATTCATTACAAGTTTGATGATTAAGGTAGTAATTGGGAATGGAGAAATTAAATCTAATACAATTGGCCTAAACATTAATTTCCTAATTAAAAGAATATTGTATGATCCATGTCATCGAGTTATTTTTGGTGGGTTGATGAATACTTGTAGGAGTAGATACACTTTCAAGGGTCATGTTGCTAATTGTAGAAGAGGTACTTGAGGAATGCCCATGTTGATTGTAGAATTTAACAAGGTGATCTTCCCTTGTTCTAAATTAAATTTGATCAAGGAAATGTCTTGTTGTGGACAAAAAAACCAAACCTTTTTGAAGAAGGTTTTTCACCGAATTTAATGAAAAATATCCTACAAGGGTAGTGGTGCCTAAATTGGATGCTCCTACATCATTAGGAAGAATTTGGATCTAATTTCATCTAGGAATCCCAAGCTACCAAATAATTAAAATCCCTAATAGAAATATATTCCAGACACTAATGTTATTCTTTGAATTGAGTGGTTGAGTGCATATAATGTTTGTAAGAATGTAAGTTGAATTCTCCTTAGATTTGTTGAAGATTTAATTGATGCCCTTCAATGCCTTATATATATTGTAAAACCATCCCAAGAAGTAAGGGTTGAAAAATTATAAGTGTTAAGAGTTATTTTGTAATCAACTAGACTCTATTAGTGTTAGGATAGTTTTATTTTTAATTTCATGGTTTTTTCAAGTTGGGTCATGATATTTTGTTATTGTTTTTTTTATTTATTCGAAGTAAAATAAATTAAAAGTAAGAGATTTATAACATATCTTTAGTGTTAAAATTTATAACACTTTATATGTTGAATCTGCATATGACAAATGGTGATTATGTATGCTTTCTTTACTAGTTAGTTAATCCCCTAATGATTGCACCATCTTAATCTCCAAGTTGAGATTGATTTCCCCATTGATTTATACGCTTTATTACATCAAATATCATCTCTCTCCCTATCTCTCCACCCACCCCCAAACAATATCTTTCATTTTTTCTTTGAAACTTTGTAGATTTTGATAGTTTAGTATAATAATGATATTGCTATAAGGATTCAACCTTGTACCTTTTCGAGTCAAACTCATTAACACATGTTTCATGAGTTTGACTCGAAAAACTACATTGTTGAATCTTGATAGCAATACCATAATTTGACTTGTGGAAAATACCTCCTACATATAATTTTAGTTTAGTTTTTTTTAGTCAGTTTGTGGTTGATTTAGGCTTGTGTTCTATGTTAAAAAAGAGAAAAATATATCAATTCCAATTCTTTATTCTTTGAATGTTAGATGAATTTATTCAATATCTAATATTGCTTGTAGAAACAAAACCTTGTATTATAGTTTCTAGAAATTATCATGTAGTCCTTTGAACAAAACAATTATCATTGACCACTAAATAAATTCAAGAATGTTGTAACAAGTTTCTCATGCTTTAGAGGACGATTTCTCACTTTTCGAAATGAATTATTTTATTTTATACATTGATGTTTCATTTAAACTGCCAACATACACCTTGACTTTTACCATCATAATATATTATCTTAATTGTCACTAAATCTAAATTCATTTGTACTTATATAAATACATTCCATTAAACTAACATAAATCCCACTTTAAAAAGTTAAAATTTTCTTAAAAAAATATGAATACTCAAAATCAAATATAAAAAACCTTAATAAATACTATTAATCTTAAAATAAAATATAATTCATCATGTATGCCCGAAATGTAGATAACAAAAACAACATTTAATGCAGTACAAAATTAATTCTAAAGTTAATTTGAAAATGAAAGCAATCCATAGGAGGTAGGCTAGTCTTCTTCGATATTGGTGAAGGGAAGCCATTTTCTCTGTCAGATTGACCGACGCGGCAAAGTTAAAGATATCTAAGTACGATATTTTGAATTCATATATAGAATTCATATATAGGCTAGATCTCATTCTGCAGACTTCAAGCCATCATTTATACCGTACTCCATCACATCAAAGTTATTCAACATCATGAAGTTGTTATGGACTAAACTTTGAAGCTATATAGACATCGTTTATGAATCCTTCCTTATGAACGAAACGTTGTTTAGTAAGCTTAATCATATAAAAATTGTAGCCCGGATATACGGTATAATTTGTTCAACTCGTTCGCATTTTAATATGTTCTTGCTTTCTACGTTTTTATGTTTTTTTTTTTATATTAAATAAAGTTGGAAAAAATACAATGAAATAAAGAACAGCAGTTTAACAAAGAACTGACCAGAAAATTGAAGAAAAATTACATAAATCAGCCCCAAGGCAAAATTGTTCGACACAACACAAGTACATTTCAGCCAATATAGTCAATACAACATTTAACAAGATACATGACAGCATCCAAAGCAGAAGGGACCCTTAAATTCTGAATTTGAAAAGTCTTTGAAGTTGTCTGGAACAGCAAATATCCCCTTCATGCAACTGCAAAAACTAAAGCTTAATCGCCGCCAAATGGTTCTTATGCTTAATGTCCTTCATATTGCCACTCTTCAGCTGAGAACACTACTTTTTTATGTGTGAATTGTCCTTGTGTTTGATTTAGTTGATTGTCCAGCTGTGTGTATCAAATGGCAATGGTGTAGATAGGAGATAGTGGTGGAATTTATGTAGGGGAGAGGGCCCAATAGTCGTGCGGGGTCCAGTAGTCGTGCACCCAATCGTGAATATAATACCCAATAGTCGTTTATATAATGTCCAATAGTTGTGATTTGACTACCCATAATTAAACAAAATGTATGCTTTTGATCTAAAAAGTAACCAATCATGTGATACCACATCAGCGCTCAACTACTCATGATGTAATGCACCAGAATTGGTCTCACTTTTTTTTGGGGCCTTTTTGGACACCTTGACAAAAACGCATGCTGATGTGGCATCATATTTGATGATGTGGCCCTGAAACCTTAGTTATAAGCAGAGAACTTGCCAAGTAAGCTGCTGTAAAAAATTGGGAGTGATTTGAAATTTCAACGTAGGATAATTAGAAGCGCGAAGTTAGGGTGCACGACTACTGGATCCTCTCCCCTAGTGTATAGATGGTTAAGGCCTCTCATTTCGTGGTAGTGTACTTTCTTTTGGCTTAGGAAATTTTGCGGTTGGCAAAAGCAGTTGGATGATATTTATTTCCTCGTGTTTGGGACAAAACTATTATTGCTATTTCGGAAGCATCTACATGGATATGAAAAGGTACTGATCAGTCTAGGAATATCAGGATAGGAGCTTTTTCTATCTTTTTGTTTTAGTGTGTTGAATGATTGTTGACATTGTTTCATTCATGTGATTGCTTTATTAGTTTTCTTTTTGAGAAGTTCTTCCAAAGAGGTTGCTAGAGTGACATATCCCTTTATGAATATTTTATGATATCTGATATTACCTAGGAATGTCTTAACCTCTAGTGTTGTTTCAGGTAGGGGTAATGTCGAAATTAAGGTAATTTTCATGGATCTATCATTAGTCCTTCTTTAAATATAGCGTCTTAGTAATTTCCCACAGGGTATTGCAAAAATGCATTTCTTAATATTTGGGGATATCTACATACTTTGAACTTTTCTAGCATGGTTTAAAGTGACTGATTGTGGTTCTTGATTAGGACATATACCATCCAATCATCCATATATACTTCTCAAAATTCATGGATAAAATCATTGAATGTATTCACCATAATTCTACTATAGACCATTGGTGCCTTTTTCAATCCAAAGGGCATTTACAATATACATGAATTATCCTCATTTTGTTGCGAATGTTGTTTTAGGTTTGTCTTCTTCCTTAATCCGGACTTGGTGGTATCCGAAGAACTCATCGGTGAATGAATAGATTCTTTCCCTATGATGGATTCAAGTATTTCCTCGGTAAAAGGAGTAGGAAAGGGATTGTGAATACATGCTTTGTTGAGTTCTTGAAAGTCTACACATATCTAGATTTCCCTTGACTTTTTATTTTGTACTACCATAGGGCTAATCCATTCAAATTCTTCAACTAGTTTAATAATCCCTATCGTCAACATCTTATCTATTTTTGTATTGACTCATTTCTTCATGTCAGGGTTGAGGTGGTACAGTCTTTTCCAGTGTGGTTTAGTTCCCTCCTTTAGCTAGATTTTCATTACTCCTAATTCTTCTTTTATGCCTTTCATTTTTATGAATGTTTGTGGGAACAACCTCATATTCTAATAGTAATCAATGACTAATGCCACCACTAGTTCTTTCCAATACTCGCCAATTTATTTTAGGTTTCCCCCCAGGGGTTATATTTTCTTCTCTTAATTAAAGGGGCTAGTTATAATGCTAGTCTTTAGAATAATTGCTCATTTGTATTTCACTTTCTCCTTCTTCTATCGTGATCTCAAATTTTTGGTTTGGTTCTTCTTCATCCTTCTGTATTTTATAACATCGGTTTGGGATCGGTTGTGTTTGTGTGTCCATCCATTCAACTAGCTTCCTAATTCCTTGGTTTCTAGGAGGTGGGTTTTGTGGTTGTTTATGAGTGATATTTTTTGGAACTAGTTTGAAGATAATCTCCTTAATTATTTTTAGTGTGGTATGTATTTTTTTGTTTTGATCCTGGCAAAAGAAAAATGTGTGGATAAAGTCATGTTGGAGTTCTTCTAGTCCTTAGTTTCACATCTTCTTTCCTGATTAACATACTAGGTCTTTACTATTGATGTGAGGGTCTAATAAAATAGTTGAATATAGAGGTGGTGATCATATTATTTTCTCCTTTCCATGTGTTGATGCAATTTTGAATATGATCCTCTAGGGTATTGATTCCTTCATATTTGGGGATTAAGCTATACTCGTCATCTTCCTGGAGGTGTTGTTCCTTGATTGAGATCTAGAAATCATCCCATGTGGGAATATTATGTTTGTGTGTATGCCACCAGCAAGTGGTATTATATACTAGGGTGTCTTGAAGGGCAATAATCCTTGTTGATTCATTTTGGAATTTTTTCTTCATGTCCACTATAGATTCCTTTACATCTCCTACTTAGAAAAATATTGGTAGTTTGATATGGGATATCCCCTTTGGATGTGATTGATATGTTTTGTATTTTCTATCTTTTCTGATTGATAAATTTTCCAAATGTAGTGGTTAAGCAGCTTTGTATCATAAATAACATTCGAAATCCATATATTGTATGTTGCAGTAATGTAGTAATGGAGGTTTTGGAAATGGAATAGATTGGCCACTCTCCTTTCTTCTATATAAGTTTGGTCTTCTCTTTCTCCTAGTGGGATATGGACTATCTTATTGTCATTTTCCAAAGATATCACTTCCTTTCTTGAGTCTACTATTGACAAACCATCTCAATCCTAGTAATGCTCTAAAAGTGTTAAATGGTTCCTTCATATCAACTACCTTGAAATTAACTATTTGTTTCAATCCTTTGATGTTTATTTCTAAAATTTTCCATGTCCCTAAAGTTTCCATGCAAGAGCCATCCACCAAACTAATGTTCATTGGTGTTCTGATTAGCTTGGGTCTACCCAACCTCTCTCTAGTGGTTGCCAGAATAATATTTATGTCTGCACCTAGATCTATCATCACATGTTTGACCTTAGTGTTATTAAGAGATGTAGTGATTAATATAGGGCCAGTCTTCCAGTTTCAGTCTTTTGTGAGTTGATGGACATGTTTTTTTTTTTGTTCCAATATTTTCATAATTGTTTTAATTTTACTAGGAGGTCCTTTTGTTGGGCCAAAGAGGATATATTATTCAACAATATTGCTTCTTTTGAAAAACATGTTATGTGATCTTTTAGTTTTTGCATAATGTGGTGTCTTGCTCTTTCTACAAACTTATCATGTTGTTATTTTCTTTGTCGAAAGTAATATTATTCCTCTCATTTAGATCTAATTCTTCACCGACTTCTTCAATCTCCCTTTGTCTAGATTATTTTTGGTATTAGTTCCTTGTCTAGTCAACATTATAATCCTATCTTTAGATATTTTAGATTTCTTTTTTTTTCACTTTTCACTTGTTCTTCACTAGAATAGTCTTCATTTGATTTATTTTATGACCAGTGATCCATTCTTTGACAACTTTTAACTCCCTATAGTGGTATCCTAAGGCTCCTTTATGGTCTTTTAAGTCATCATTTATAGAGTGTGATGTATTCTGATAATATTATTGGGTAAGTGCATGGATCTGTGACATAATTTTGGCTCTTAAGATGCCACTTTTTTACTAAAATCAGCAAAATCTAATTTGCACGAGAAAATGAAGATAGTTATACTCATTTAAATTTCAAGATGCAGCAAGAACAAGAGTTGAAGTGCTCTAAGTCCAGTTTCTAAGCGACTAATTCTTTTTGAAATTAATGAAGAATTAAGGGTCTCAAAAAAGGGGGGCCCAAAATAGGTCCTATTTTTATAAAAAAAACAACATAGCGTCTAAGGGTTCCCCCTTTTTAATTAACTTTTTTTAAGAATTTCAAAAATCTGAATAGTGAGAAATTAGCTAAAACCATGTAGTTTATCCTTGTTCTTTTGGATAATTTTTTAAATAAATATATAATATTTTATGAATTTTCAAAGTGGAAACATCCTGAAAAGCTAAAATTTGAGTGTGTTCCCCCCTATTTTTTTTGAAAACTAATTGAAAATTGATTTTTTTTCATCACATGTAGAATGGAGTCTAGTTTTAAAAAATGTAATTTGTTTCACATTTTGATGAACGAGTAAAAATCTATCCTAAAACTAGTACATGTTGGTTTTTGACAAAAAAGGGAGGCATTTACAAGAGAAGTTATGGATCAAAACTTTAACTAAATCAAAATAAAATAAAAAAAGATTTATATATTTAGATAGCTAAGAGAGAGGTTAAAGCCATCAGGGTTTTTTTATAAACTTGCATTGAAAGACATGCAAATGTGACGGTGAGCACAGACAAAAATATGAGGAATTTTGTTACCCTTTCAAAAAATCATGTCTTTTACATGAAATGGTTGTCCAAACCTTTGGGTCGGATTCCCAATGCAAAATACAACCCATTGGTTTGGTATTTCCCAATACAACCCATCTAGTGAGCGCCAAATTTGGCGTTCACCAAATGGGTTGTTTCATTTGGCCAGTGCTCACCAAATATCATTCATGGCTTTTGGAATGCATTTTTCTAAACTCTTTCATTTTCTCTTTCTCTGCTAGGGAAACTCTATACATGAAATAAACATTTTGACATTTACATATGGCCATTTACTTTCTTATACTTTAATTTATATTTCATGTATATAGTTTCAGGATGTTTGAGAGTGGTTTTAGATCTCTAGGAGTTATGATGCAAATTCTAGTTTTTGGAAGATTTAAAAAAAATTTGAACTTAGTCTAATTTCAGTAATCAATATGTCAAATTTTAGTAATCAGGAGGTCAAATTTCATCTTTCTCTATCTCACTCATTTTCATCTCTTATTCTCTAGAACTCTCTTTCTCTCTCTCTCACTATCTCCATCCCTTTATTTGACACTCTCTTCCTTGAGCTCAAGAACTACGTCTCTACATGTCCATCTCTCTCTCCTTCCCTCTCTAATATCTATCTCCCTCCCTTCCTCCCTCCTCCCCTCTCTAAATTTCTTTATCTCCCCTTCATCTCCTATCTCTCTATATATCTCTCTACTCTCTAACTCGCCATTCTCTC
>VDFB02075321.1:312430897-312468674 GCA_007258455.2 Sequoia sempervirens
ATGGTAGAATTGACCTCCTGAAGGTGAAATTTCAACTTTTTACCAGTTGTCCTTTGGTAAATTAGGCACATAGTTTAATTAGAGGGGTCAACAAACCTTGTTTGGCGTGCTTGTGGAAGGCTATTTGACGTATCCAATCCCCTTGTGCCATTTGGCGATCCTAAGTGACGAGAAATCGTAGCTATCCAAGTCCTTTGAGTCACCCTATTTTCATTTTCTTAGTGGGACCTGCTTGAGGATTTCATCAGCCCAAAGGACGATTCCAACCACGCGTACCGACGGGGTATATAAAGGGGGGAGAGAGAAAGTTGTACCTCAATCCAACCACGTTGTAATTGGCGAAGTGTCGGGATGACGTGAAGAGTTGGTCTGAGCCTTTAGTATCTCGCTAAGGTTCTCGACTCACGCTTGTAATGGGTTGGTGTTCACGGTTTGGGCCTCACATACTGGGTGTATATCGAGGACTCCTTAGCAACCATGTTCATCCTAGAGTAGAAGACTTTGTTGGCCATACCCATTTCTACTAATCTTAGGGTTGTGCTGTCTGAATTGTCTTTCTCATGCAAAACTAGTCATTTTCAGTTTAGCCAAATCTATTTATCAGTGTTTGCTATATTTTGGGTCCTTTGCCTTACCCATCCATCAAAAAATCAAGCTTAAACTTATCCTTTGGCGGACCTGACCTCATGCAGTGGCGGACTTGACCTCATGCTATGGTGGATTTTCCCTGACAGGCAACCGTATATGCCTCGCCATGTGCACACTGTAAACTCGTTTTCCTCCATTCAAGCACCAATCTTCTTGATTTTTCGTGCTCTTTCCAACGCCATATAGCACTTCATACTTTTGAGCAACTTTTTCTCCGGTGGTGGACCTTACCTCATGCTGTGGCAGACCTGACCACATGCTGTGGAGGATTTGCCCTAACAGGCAACCGTATATGCCCCGCCATTTCCACACTGTTTATCCGATTGACTCCGTTCAAGAACAATTCTTCTCAATTTTTCGCGCTCTTTCCAATGACATATAACACTTCATACTTTTGAGCAACTTTTTCTCCGGTGGCGGACCTGACCTCTCGGTGGCTGACCTGACCCCCCGGTGGCGGACCTGACCTCTCGGTGGTGGACCTGACCCTCCGGTGGTGGACCTAACCTTCTGGTGGTAGACATGACCCTCCAGTGGCATACCTGACCTTCCGGTGGTGGACCTGACCTTTCGGTGGCAGACCTGACCTCCTGGTGGCGAACCTGACCTCCCGGTGGCGGACCTGACCTCTCGGTGGTGGACCTGACCTTCTGGTGGCAGACCTGACCTCTCGGTGGTGGACCTGACCTCTCGGTGGTGGACCTGACCTCTTGGTGGTAGACTTGACCTCCCGGTGGCGGACCTGACCTTATGCTGTGGCGGACCTGACCTTCTGCTCTTTCTTCCCGGGGCCGCCATTTCCACACCATTTATCCGATTGAGTCCGTTCAAAGGCAATTCTTCTCATTTTTTAGTGCTCTTTCTGATGATATATACCACTTCATACTTTTGAGAAGTTAGCCGGGGCACCTTTTTCTTCACCATCTGCCTCCTCGAGGGGGTATACCCTACCATTCTCTCCATTTACTCGTTCTGAGTAAACGTTCATCCATTCAACACATCCTTTCATCATTTCAAACTCTCGTTCTATCATTCTGATCATCCTTTACTCGTTTCGAGTAAACGTTCATCCATTCAACACATCCTTTCATCATTCTAAACTCTCGTTCTATCATTCTGATCATCCGTTTACTCGTTCTGAGTAAATGTTCATCCATTCAACACATCCTTTCATTATTCTGAACTCTCGTTCTATCATTCCAATCATCCGTTTACTCGTTCCAAGTAAACTCTTATCCATTTAACACATCCTTTCATCATTCAGAATTTTGGTTCTATCATTATGATCATCCGTTTACTCATTCTGAGTAAACGTTCATCCATTTGGCACATCCTTTCATCATTCTGAACTTTGGTTCTATCATTCTGATCATCCGTTTACTCGTTCCGAGTAAACTCTCATCCATTTAACACATCCTTTCATCATTCAGAACTCTGGTTCTATCATTCTAATCATCCGTTTACTCATTCTGAGTAAACGTTCATCCATTTAACACATCCTTTCATCATTCTAAACTTTGGTTCTATCATTCCAATCATCCGTTTACTCGTTCCGAGTAAACGTTCATCCATTTAACATATCCTTTCATCATTCTGAACCCTCGTTTTTTCATTTCGATCATCCGTTTACTCGTTCCAAGTAAACATTCATCCATTTCACATATCCTTTCATCATTCTGAACTCTCGTTCTATCATTTCGATCATCTGTTTACTCGTTCTGAGTAAACATTCATCCATTTCACATATCCTTTCATCATTCTGAACTCTCCTTTTTCCATTTCAATCATTCATTTACTCGTTTCGAGTAAACATTCATCCATTTCACATATCCTTTCATCATTCCAAACTCTCGTTCTATCATTCCCTTCATCCATTTGTTTGTTCGGAGTAAACGTTCATCCATTCAACACATCCTTTCATCATTCAAAACTCTGGTTCTATCATTCTGATCATCCGTTTACTCGTTCTGAGTAACATTCATGCATTTGACACATCCTTTCATCATTCTGAACTTTGGTTCTATCATTCCGATCATCTGTTTACTCATTCCGAGTAAACATTCATCCATTTAACATATCCTTTCATCATTCAGAACTCTCATTTTGTCATCCATTTACTCGTTCTGAGTAAACTCTCATCCATTTAACACATCCTTTCATCATTCCAAACTCTCATTCTATCATTTCGATCATTTGTTTACTCATTCTGAGCAAACATTCATCCATTTCACACATCCTTTCATCATTTTGAACTCTCGTTCTATCATTTCGATCATTTGTTTACTCGTTCCGAGCAAACATTCATCCATTTAACACATCCGTCCATCATTCTGAACTTTGGTTCTATCATTTCGATCATCCGTTTACTCATTCCGAGTAAATGTTCATCCACTTAACACATCCTTTCATCATTCCGAACTCTCGTTCTATCATTTTGAGCATTCATTTACTCGTTCTGAGTAAACATTCATCCATTTCACCCCTCCTTTCCTCATTCTGAACTCTCGTTCTATCATTCCGATAATTTGTTTACTCATTCCGAGTAAACATTCATCCATTTCACCCCTCCTTTCCTCATTCTGAACTCTCGTTCTATCATTCCGATAATTTGTTTACTCATTCCGAGTAAACATTCACTCATTCCGAGTAAACATTCATCCATTTCACCCCTCCTTTCCTCATTCTGAACTCTCGTTCTATCATTCCGATAATTTGTTTACTCATTCCGAGTAAACATTCATCCATTTCACCCCTCCTTTCCTCATTCTGAACTCTCGTTCTGTCGTTCCGATCATTTGTTTACTCGTTCCGAGTAAATAGTCATCCATTTCACACCTCCTTTCATCATTCTGAACCCTCGTTCTATCGTTCTGATCATTCGTTTACTTGTTCCGAGTAATCGTTTATCCATCCCGATCAACCACTTGCTCATTTTGAGTATTTGTTCATCCATTTCTATCATCCATTTCTCCAATCAAATCATTGTTTTCCCCACCCAAATCCCTTGAACTTCGTCTCGGGTTATTATCCAAATTGACCAAAGTGTGATATGATCATCATCATTAACATCTTCTTAGGATTGTCATCCATCCTAAGTTAATCATCATCGTCGGCCCAATCAATCCATTTTCAATCTCAAAGTGGATTTGGTGCCACAATCATCTCTTTATCATTTAATCCGATCAATCAACATCCTAAGTCACCTAGGGTAATCTTTGAATGGCGTTTAAAGTCCCTTCTGTCATCCTATTTGATCCATCGGTCAATCTTATCAATCAATCGATCAATCCAATCCAATCCAATCACCTTCAACACAATCAATCTACTTCCATCTCGAAGCAGATTCGGTGTCGTAATCATCCTTTGATAATCCAATCCAATCATCATCCAATCATCCTAATCTGAGCTTTAATCCAATCCCGATCCGAGCTTGTCCTAAATCCCAATTTGGGCTTTTGTCCATTTCCATCCAAAATCTTTATCCATCATCTTTATCCTTTAATCATCATGAATTCTTATCCTCCATCAATAGTAGTCAAGGGAAACCCTAATTATGTCAACGATGATAATGAAAGTCTTGTTGATCAAGAGGTATACGACATAGATCCCCTTGACACTATCATTGCTAGTAAGATTTCTCCACCCACATTCCAAAATCCAATCACCCCATTGAGTTATCCCATCATCTCTTCATCTATGCCTAATCACACTCCTTATGCTACCTTTGAAAAGGGATGTCCATCATATCCATCATATCCTTCATCTACATCATCCCCTTATCCTAGTTTGCCGTCACAATACCCCTATCTTGATCCCCCATCCACATCCTCTTATCTCAATCCTTCATCCACATGTACCCACTACCCTAATCTTCCATACCAATGCTCAGCCTAATCCTACATTCCACCATTCCTTCCCCATTCCCTACCCTTCCATCTCCCTATATTAATCCAACACCTGCATCTTCCCATCCACCATCCCAATACCTTTTATTACAACACGCTTCCCATATCTTCTACCAAAAATCCACCGTCCATGTCATCCCTATCCTAATTCCCCATGCCCATATCCTTACCTTAATCCTCCATCCATTGTAATCTTCCATCTAATCCTAGTCCAATAATCCATAAACCTTCATCCTCCCACCATTGCCTAGCGTATTCAAGTTTCTCCAAGGACTTATAACAAAGGAAACATCCCCCACTCCACACATTGCAGTGGGAACCATGCTATCCCAACCCATCATCCATGGTGGTTAGTGACAGAGACCCTTCTCCATCCAACACCTATCATTGATGACCATCACATCCTCTGAATCCACTAAGTCCCCATCTCCTACCATCACATCTTCTGAATCTTTGAACCCCCATCTCCTACCATCACATCCTCTGAATCCCTGAGTCCCCATCTCCTACCATCACATCTACCAAATCCATTGAACACCCACCCCCTACTCCGAGAGCCGTCGAACCTATCGACGACACCCAAATCCAATCCACTTCTTCCACTCCTAGTATCCATTCCTAGGAATATTTTGAATCCTCCATCCTTCCATCTTCCCCACTTGAAGAGTCCCCCAAGACTCCATTATCATGCCTCCCACACATGCGATGAGTGATGAGCTTAAAATACGCTCATAATTTGGATGTTATGATAAACTTTTAATGTCTTTACTTTTGTTATTTCATGGCTGTTTAAACTTTGTTGAAACCTTTTACGGGGATATCCTGTAGCATAATACTTTCATATTCCTGTAGCTCATTGTGTTGACTTGATTGCATTTATTGCCCCGTTGACTCCCTAAAATGGCTGGTATATTGTATATAGTTTTTGAATGATGAAGTAGATTTAAAATGTGTGATTAATGAATAGATATCGTGTATGTGCCATACGCCTTTTCTTTCGCATCTGTTACCTTTTGTTTCGCAGGTTGTTGAAGAATGATCGAGTCAAACGCAACCGATCTCGGCCTTGCAGTAAAGTCCATTTCCTGCATGACTTTGAGGAAGCATTGGCGAAGACTCTTTGATCGAAACCGTTGGGAAAGATTTTTAATGACAAGTCAATCTGGAAAGAGTGGAGTGCTAGATTCTCTCTGGATCGGGTTGAGCACATAAATTCATTTATGAAGTTTGTTCCTTGATTCTGGGATACACTTTACTTCCACGTCTTTCTTTGATAGAGTTAGTTAGTTGATTCTTCTGATTTAAAAATAAGATACTCCTCCTGTGCGAGAGAGTAGAGGATATGGATAGAGTGAGTAAGAGATGATAGTTAGAGAAAGTTAGAAGCATAGTAATAGCAGATATCATGTAAGAGTCAGTATGATAATGAGAAACAGAATCTGTATGATCAAAGACAGAGTTTGTTGTTAGTTTTCACATCAACAAAGCAATGTATACCATTTTGTTTTCATGAATAAAGTTCGATGAAGTTCTGAGTTCAACATCTGTGTAATCAGTAGATGCTTGCTAAGGGGGCCCACTTAGTAAGTATCTGTAGCTAGTTAGTTAGTTTTTCTTTTCTACTGATCTTCAGTTAGCTTTCATCTTTGAAGTTTTTATACAAACTCAGTCTTGTACTGCTCCTGCAGCATAGAGAATCCATCCCTGTGCTTGTTCCTGCAGCATAAGGCCAGTTCATGGTTTGTGCTTCAGCCGTAGCTGTTATGGTTTCTATTTTAATCAGAGCATAGTTGAGTTAAAGAACTTTGCATTACCTTCCTGTAGCATGCATATAATTCTTTTCTAGTATTTATTTCTGCTAAGATTTGACCAAAAATAGTTCTTAGTGCATATATTTTGCTGCGCCATTTAAAGTATATGTCCCCTAGTTTGACAAGTAAATGAACGTCCATAGAGAGATATAAGTCACCTGTTGGAATGTCCAATTCCCAGGAAAGGTCTGACTATGATTTTCATATCCTTTTGTGGGCGCGACCATTTTTGGCGCCATTGCCGAGGATGGCGTCTAGCTAGGAGTTTGTCAGAAGTCATTTTTAGCATTAGTTTAGTCTGTTAGTAAAAAATTCTCAAAATCTTTCAAGCCACCACTCACCGTATTGCATGCATAGAAGAAGAAGAGACTCACTGGGAAGGTTCCTCCCTGAAAATCTATTTATTGAACTACCATTTGATCCAGCTGATAACGAACTTGAGGAAAATCCATTCGCTCTGTTTTTCCAACAACCAAACATGGAAAATAATCCACCTAATAATCCGCCTCCTGCATTTGAGTTTCCCATTGTTCCCCAATGAGATACCGACAATCTTAAAAACATCCCCTCTTCCTTGCTTCCAAAGTTTTATGGCTTGGTTACGGAGGATCCAGAAACTTTTCTGTTTGAATTTGATGTCCTCTGTCATAGTTATGACTACAACATAGACGCTCATAAACTGAAGTAATTTCCTTCCACCTTGAAGGAAGGAGCTCTCAGGTGGTTCATGAGTCTGGGAAGAGGCATTGTAGATAGTTGGGCAACCATGTAGATGAAATTCCTTGAAAAGTATAAGGAATATTGTAAGGGTGCCAGCAAGGGTGATGACATATTTCGAATTCAGCAGAAGGAGGATGAAAGTCTGGAGGATTATATTTCAAAGTTTTTGTTTTCACTAAAAAGGAACTCAAACCATACTCTTAACGAGGACTCTTAAAAATTACTCTTTCTAAGGGGAATCAGTAATGCCTGTATCGACGCCCTGGATCTGATGGGAGGAGGTGATATAACCCAACTGCCTTGGGATGATATAAAAAAATATGTCTTAACTACTCTTGAGCAATAGTTAAGAAAGGTCGAGGTCATCATGCTACATTGGGGAAGTCTTCCTCTAGTGGAGTTTCCCAGATGGAGATAACAAATTTGCTATATGATTTCAAGCAGGACATCATTAATAATATGGCTACACAATTGGACACTATGCAAGCTTGTAAGAAACATGCAGAAGCTGAGGTAGTTTTGGCCGAGTTCTGTCCATACTGCAGACATAAGAAGCGTGATTGCAGATGCAAGATGGTGGATAATTTGGAAGCTAGACAACTGCCTACTGACTTCAAGCCAATAGAAGGTGATGATGATCAAGTGTTCTTTGTTGCACAAAGGAGACCATGGGCCCAAAGACAAGGTATGCCTCAAGATCCTTTAACTTTTGGTAATCCTTATTCTGGCTATAATAACCAATGGCAACATGCATATGGACCACCACCACCTTGGAATCCACCTCAACCAAGGTGGCCTAATTATCAGACCCCACAATGGCAATCTCCTCAAGGAGGTTGGCAGTAGCCACAAGGGCAATGGACCCCACCTTCAGGAAATTGGCAACAAAATCCTCAATGGAGAGGTCCTCAGCAATGGCAAAACTAGTCTCCTGGATTCCTGCAGCTTCCACAGCCACAACCGGAGGCCCTCATGCCACCTCCTGCAGCAACTACCGCAAATCGTGGCCCTCCGAAGCAAACGCCTATGCCTGCCCAGCCGTTGCCCAATCCCAATAATAAGCAACAGCAGCAGCCACAACAAACTACATATCTTGCTGAAGCCAACCAATATCAAGCTTATGCCTTAAATGTTAATGACATCCATCTAAGGTCTGGAACTACTTTACCTGCTCCCAAACCACCTCTGATTACTGAAATACCAGATTCTCCCCTTGAAGAATCTACTGCACCTGTTGTTCCTACTAAGCATATGCCTATGCCCGATACAATTTCTACGGAACCTGTTTTGCAGAGACAAGACAAACCACCTTTTCCTCAGAGGTTGTGAAGTACTGAATCTAAATCCATAGAAGAACCCACTTTTGACATTCTGGATTAGCTCAAGAATGTACATATTCAAATCCCTTTATTTCAGGCTATTAAAGATATTCCTATTTTTGGAAAAGCTATTAAAGAATTCTGTTTGAAGAAGCTTGGACGAAAGAAAAAGGATCCCCAAACAATTCATGTATTAGGGAAATTGGCTGATATAATGTTGAGAAATGCAGTCATTCCAAAGTATATTGATCCTGGAAGTCCTGTAGTGCAGATACATATAAATGGCCAAGTTGTAAAAAATATTTTGATTGATTTAGGAGCTACCATCAATGTCATGACAAAGCACACTATGGACTCCTTGAATATTTCAAACATTAGGTCTACACCCACAGTTCTACAGCTTGCAGACAGCTCCATAGTTAAACCTGATGGGATGGTAGAAGATGTAATTGTCACTCTTGAATCTTGGGAGTATCCTACTGATTTCACAATATTATCAGTTAAGGCAACTTTAGGAGGGTATCCAGTTATCCTTGGTAGACCATGGTTAGCAACCGCTGATGCTTTTATAGGATGCCATTCTGGAGATATGACCATTTATGATGGACAGTCCACAAAGAAATTGGCCTTGTATCCGCCTGCTAGACCTCAACCAGATTTGTCCCAACCTGTTTGGCCAGATGTGGGGGAAGAAACTGAAGAAGCCAATTCGTTGGCTCAATTAATGATGCTTCAAAATGATCCATTCTCACAACTTCAGAGTGAAGATGCTTTACTTTTTCAAATTCTGCAATTTAACCCTGATACGGGTAGTTCATCTGATCCAAGTGGTAGCCATCTACAATGTTTCCTGCAGCAACCAAATTCTGAGAACTCATCATTTAAACTTCCAGCAATTTTTCATAATTTGTTACCACAAGAGGTACAAACATTACCTGTAGATTCTATGAGTAATCTCACTAAGCAAATAGAATTGTCTCCAGATTATTGTTTGAACGTTAATAGCAAGTTGTCACAGTCTCAAGAGGCTGACTTATTAAAAATGCTACAAGAACAGCATAAAGCTTTTGCATGGGAATATGGGGACATGCAAGGAATAGATCCTCGAGTTTGTACTCATATGATATATATCAAAGAAGATTGTTTACCAGTTAGACAACCTCAAAGAAGAGTAAATCCAACACTTAGAGAAATAGTGAAAAATGAACTTCAAAAGTTGCTTGATGCTGGTTTTATTTACCCAATCTTTGACAGCCAATGGGTTTCTCCATTAGTCATTGTCCCCAAGAAAGGAAGAAAATGGAGAGTGTGTGTCGATTATAGGGAATTGAACAATGCCACTAAAAAAGATCACTTTCCACTACCTTTTGTAGACCAAGTACTAGACTCACTGTCTGGCAAAAGATATTTTTCCTTTTTGGACGGTTACAGCGGGTATAATCAGATAAAAATAGCCCCTGAAGATCAAGATAAGATCACTTTTACCTGTCCATGGGGAACATTTTCCTATTCAGTCTTGCCTTTTGGTCTATGCAATGCACCAGCAACATTTCAGAGAGCAGTAATTAGTATATTTGTTGATATATCTCATGAATGTATGGAGATTTATATGGATGATTTCACTACCTATGGAGTCACATTTGAAGAAGCACTGATGAATTTAGAAAAGGTATTGAAAAGATGTAGAGAGAAAATTTTGTCTCTAAATAGTGATAAGTGTTTTCTAATGATGGAAGAAGGTATTGTTCTAGGTCATCATATTTCAAAGAATGGAATTCAGGTTGACCCTACTAAAATTGAAGTTATTCTAAATTTACAAATTCCTGCAAAACAAAAAGATGTCAGAAGTTTCCTTGGCCATGTAGAGTATTATAGAAGGTTTATAAAAGATTTCAGTAAAATTGCCAGCCCACTTTATGCCTTGTTAACAAAGGATTCTCAATTTGAGTGGACAGAGGCCTGTACAAAATCCTTCCTGTAACTAAAGGACTTGCTTACTAAAGCCCCTGTTCTTCAAGGTCCAAAATGAAATTTTCCTTTTCACATACATGCTGATGCATCTAATTTTGGTATAGGAGCAGTTTTAAGTCAAAAAAAAATTCAATTGAGCATGCTATCTACTTTATCAGCAAAAACCTTCAAGGTCCTGAGCTCAACTATACTGTTATAGAAAAGAAATTTCTTGCAGTAGTATATGCTTTGAATAAATTTATTCATTATGTCACAGGTTATCAGATATTTGTTCATACTGACCATGCAGCAATCAAGTACCTGATGAACAAACCTGCCATCTTTGGTAGATTGGCACGATGGCTCCTGTTGTTACAAGAATTTGATATCACAATTATTGACAAACCAGGAAGAGTTAATGTTGTAGTTGACTTTTTATCAAGACTTCAATCAACTACACCTGAGGAACATGAGGTTATTGATGATAGATTTCCTGATGAACACTTGTTCTCTATTGTTGCACAAACTCCATGGTATGCAGACATTGCCAATTATCTAGCAACAAACAGAATACCAGCTCACTTTTCCCCAAAAGAAAAGAAGTTGATAGAGAAAAGTTTTAACTTTTCCTGGATTACAAATTGTCTGTTCTATCCTGGACCTGATCAAGTAATGCGAAGATGTGTAAGAGAAGATGAGACTTATGATATCTTACATGCTTGCCATGATGAACCATGTGGGGGGCATTTTGCAGCAAAAAGAACAACAATAAAGGTTCTTACAATAGGGTACTACTGGCCAACACTACACAAGGACATTGTAGCCTATACAAGGAAGTGTGACAGATGCCGGCGTATGGGAAGACCAACTAAGTCAGATGAAATTCCACTATATCCCTAGGTAATAGTCACTCCTTTTGATAAATGGGGGATGGATTTTGTGGGACCAATTGATCCACCATCAAATGGTAAGTCATATATTCTAGTTTGCACGGAATATTTCACAAAATGGGTCGAGGTAAAAACTATGAATCATGCTTAGGATAACAAAGTTGCTGAATTTCTGTATGAACAAATTTTCACTAGATTTGGAGTCCCCAGAGAGCTTGTAACTGATCAGGGAGCTCAATTCACATTGAATCTGATCACTGCACTAATGAATAATTATAAAATCAAACATAGAAAGTCCAGCCCCTATCATCCTCAAGCTAATGGTCAAGTGAAGGTAACAAACAGAGAAATTGAGGTGATCCTCACAAAGACAGTGTAGATCCATAGAAAATACTGGAGCAATAGACTTCCTGAAGCAGTTTGGGCTTACAGAACTACATGGAAGACAACAACTGGATTTACACCTTTTGAGCTGCTTTATGGGAAAACAGCTATATTACCCATAGAATTTGAACATAAAACTTTGAGGACAGCTCTTGAACTCAACATGGACTTATCTGAAGCACAGAAGGACCGTCTCTTGTAGCTAAATGCTTTGGACGAAATGAGAAAAGCCGCCCTGCAACACACCAAAGCAATCCAACAACAAAGGAAGAAATGGCATGATCAACACATCAAAACCAGGAAATTTTCTGTTGGTGATTGGGCTCTGTTATATGATTCCAGATATCAAGAGAACCAAGGTAAGCTCACAACACGCTGGCTCAGCCCATATGAAGTTGAAAATGTGTTTGACAACGGAGCTGTGCAGTTGGTGACAATTGATCCAATCCGCTTCAAATTGCTAGTTAATGGCCACCGACTCCGGTTATACCATAAACCAGTCTCCAAGGAGGAATTCATGCAGCAGTTTGTTCGAGTTCCTCCCGCTACTCTTCCTACAGCCGAAGGCTCTCGCCTTTCTCCTGTAGTGTTACCGTAATTTTTGAAAAAGCATGCCCACAATAAAGGTTTTCTTTTTAAGGAAACCCCTTTTTCTCCATTTCCATTTATCGCCCCCATCTCAATTTTTTATCTTCCATCCATCCATCCCATCCATCCATTTCATTCGTACATTTCATCTGCCCACGTCATCCATCCACTTCATCTGTCCGCATTAGCCTTAATTAAGATATATTTCCCACTTGTCAATTCATGCAACGCCGTCATCTTTCTTCACATGTACATGCAATTATCAAAGGTATGCCATATCTTTTCTTTTTGCATATTTGATTTATTTCATTCTATTCATTTACTGCTATGCATGTACCGGTCATTATTACCCGAATATCTACCTGTTCTTTAGTACATGTGAGGACACATGTCATACTTTAAGTAGGAGGCGGGGTAATCCATCTTTTTAAACCTGTCTTTTCGCCGCTGCCATAATTGCACAAATAACCTTTCTTTAATCCTTTTCTGGTACTTTCCAAATGTGATTGCGTGTCCTTCTTTATTGCATGTTTTTCTTGTAAACTACAATTAAGACTACTTGTTCAAAAAGCTCATTTTTGGAAAAGGAAAGAAATGTGACGGCATGACAAAAGAAAAATCAGAGTAGAAAGGGAAATAACGAATTTGAATCTTTAGCAAGGAATTGAGTTCAGCTAAAAAAAACTGCAAATATGGGTGGTCAGTTGGTGCGACATGAGCCTGTAGCTCATGAATTGTTACTGCAAAATCCGCAGACAGTCCACGCATTCAACCTCTATGGATGGTTAAATTATTTCTTGAGCTTAAATGATTTTGATGAGGAGGCTGCTGGAGAATTTTTGAGAACCCTTTCTGAAGGGGAAGCCATCGTATGGGGTCTAACAATTGTTGCAACCAAAGACAGAATTGCTGAAGTAACCGGGCTCCCAGCTGTTGGAGAAAAATTTTCTTCAGATGCTGCTGCTGCAAGGGCTGAGTTTTCAATGCCCACTGATGGACCTCTGGAAGTCTCCAAGCAGGGATGCAAGCATGTGTCATTACCTCCTCCATATTCAGAGAAACCACCAGGAAAGTTAATGCTGGAGGACCAGCATTGGGCCAAGTAGGGGGCAGTGATGAGCTTAAAATACACTCATAATTTGGATGTTATGATAAACTTTTAATGTCTTTACTTTTGTTATTTCATGGCTGTTTAAACTTTGTTGAAACCTTTTACGGGGATATCCTGTAGCATAATACTTTCATATTCCTGCAGCTCATTGTGTTGACTTGATTGCATTTATTGCCCCGTTGACTCCCTAAAATGGCTGATATATTGTATACAGTTTTTGAATGATGAAGTAGATTTAAAATGTGTGATTAATGAATAGATATCATGTATGTGCCATATGTCTTTTCTTTTGCATCTGTTACCTTTTGTTTTGCAGGTTTTTGAAGAATGATCAAGTCAAGCGCAACCGATCTTGGCCTTGCAGTAAGTCCATTTCCTGCACGACTTCGAGGAAGCACTGGTGAAGACTCTTTGATCGAAACCGTTGGGAAAGATTTTTAATGACAAGTCAATCTGGAAAGAGTGGAGTGCTAGATTCTCTCTAGATTGGGTTGAGCACATAAATTCATTTATGAAGTTTGTTCCTTGATTGTGGGATACACTTTACTTCCACGTCTTTCTTTGATAGAGTTAGTTAGTTGATTCTTCTGATTTAAAAATAAGATACTCCTCCTGTGCGAGAGAGTAGAGGATATGGATAGAGTGAGTAAGAGATGATAGTTAGAGAAAGTTAGAAGCATAGTAATAGCAGATATCATGTAAGAGTCAATATGATAATGAGAAACATAATCTGTATGATCAAGACAGAGTTTGTTGTTAGTTTTCACATCAACAAAGCAATGTATACCATTCTGTTTTCATGAATAAAGTTTGATGAAGTTCTAAGTTCAGCATCTGTGTAATCAGTAGATGCTTGCTAAGGGGGCCCACTTAGTAAGTATCTGTAGCTAGTTAGTTAGTTGTTCTTTTCTACTGATCTTCAGTTAGCTTTCATCTTTGAAGTTTTTATACAAACTCAGTCTTGTACTGCTCCTGCAGCATAGAGAATCCATCCCTATGCCTGTTTCTGCAGCATAAGGCCAGTTCATGGTTTGTGCTTCACTCGTAGCTGTTATGGTTTCTGTTTTAATCAGAGCATAGTTGAGTTAAAGAACTTTGCATTACCTTCCTGTAGTGTGGATAGAATTCTTTTCTAGTATTTATTTCTGCTAAGATTTGACCAAAACTAGTTCTTAGTGCATATATTTTGCCGTGCCATTTAAA
Organism: Sequoia sempervirens; assembly: GCA_007258455.2. NCBI lineage: Eukaryota > Viridiplantae > Streptophyta > Pinopsida > Cupressales > Cupressaceae > Sequoia > Sequoia sempervirens. The sequence goes on from VDFB02075321.1 coordinate 312,445,427, forward strand.
GTATACATCCCCTGGTTTGACAAGTAAATGAACATCCATAGAGAGATATAAGTCACCTGTTGGAATGTCCAATTGCCAGGAAAGGTCTTACTGTGATTTTCATATCCTTTTGTGGGTGCGACCAATGAGTCATGCCAAGAGCCTGATCCAAAGCATGCCAACATATCCCCTCCTCCAGATCAAGATCCTACCATCCCATCTAGTCTACTGCAAGATCACAATCCCCCATCCATTCCATCCCATGATCCTCTTAACATTCAAGATTCTACCACTCCATCTCCGTCTCCATTGCATGAGCCTACTACCACAAAATCAGATCCTATCATATCCCCTACTCCCTCTCTAGATACAACCCATCCAAATGCTGCTATCCCATAATTGCCTAAAAATACTATCCCCACACCGCTTGCATATCCCCTTGGTACTCTCACATTCTTCCATGGTGGCCTCCTTATAGAAGAAAAACACAGTGTATATACCACTCATCATCCCCCACCTAATAATGGACTCGCATCATGTTTTCAGAATAACAAAAATCCTATCATAGATCGAATGCTCAAGAACATGAACTATCAAGGACAAGGTCTAGGCCTTCACGAGCAAGGTATTTTAGAGCCCATCGAAGTCAAAGAAAAAATCTGCATGCAAGGTCTTGGATCTATTCCCCAAAACTCACACTCTAAACACGTTGGTACAACCTCTAGACATCCTCAATGAGCCTTTTCCAAAAGAAATGTCCGCTCTTCCCATCGCTCCACCAAATCATATGCTGCCATCCCTCCTCCTCTATCGTATCACCTCAAAACAACCATCCATATTCCTCCATCTGCTCCATCCATTTTGGGTCCTTACATCCCTCCATCAACCATCTCCCGCCCTTCATCTACTCTATCCATCTTGGGTCCGTATATCCCAAGATCACCTCCTCCATCTCATCCTTTCACCCATCCAACACCTATACATGTCATCCATCATAAACATCCCTCTCACATATCCCATAATCAGGATCAACAAAGGCACATACCTAAACATCCCCCATCTACACGTAATCCCCATACTCCTACCAACATTGCTCCACATCATCCATCTTCTCACACCCATCCCATTGCTAGTACAAGCACTTGGGATGCCAGAGGAAAAATGCATCAATCTAAACACCCACATGAATCTAAAGCTTCCCATGTCCCCTCTAAAAGACATGGTAAAGAAAGAAAAACAAAATCCAAAATAAAAATAAAAATAAAATCTATAGCTCGCAAAGAGCCACCAAAGAAAAGATCAAAACCATGTGGATCCCAAAGAAAAAAGATGTAATGCCATCAAATGAAAAATCTATTAGAACATCCAAAGTTGCTAATCCAAAAGCTAATCATACCCCCCTTTCATCTCCTAAGTCGGTTTTGGGTCCCTATGTCCCGAAATTCACTATTCCATCTCCTTCATTATCACCACATTCTCCATCCATTAGTCCTCCATCTCCTTCATTATCACCACATTCTCCATCCATTAGTCCTCTTATCTTTTCACATCCATCACCACATGTGCCAATGTTGGTCCTGAACTCAGCACCCCATCACACATCCACCCCATCATTCTAGCCATACCCTTTCCAGCTTCCCATTCATTACCCTACATATCTCCCCCATCAAATCCCTCTAATTCATCCTTTTGCATAATCCATTTCTCCTAATAAGGTTGTACCAACATCCAACAATCAGTTTGAACATGAGCTCTTAATACCTCGTATAGAACTTGATGCTTAAGTCTTTCATCCATATCCTTATCACATGTCTTCTAAATCCACTTATTCGCCTCCCTACCCTTATCCATCTCCTTCTGCATGCTATGCAAAAAGTCCAAAAAATTCAAAAAAAAAAGTCAAAAAAAGTCAAAAAAATCAAAAAAATCAAAAAATCAAAAATCAAAATCAAAAAAATCCAAAAAAGTCAAAAAAATCAAAAATCAAAAAATAAAATAGTAAAGAGAAATAATCTATCAAATGATGAAAACTTTGCAAACAAGTGCCTTGGATAAGTACCATGATGAAAACCCGGCAAACAGGCATCATGCGTAAATCCCCATCTGCACTCAGGGGCAGCTTCTTGATATGCATTCCCTCCATCCGCTATACTTCCTGCTATGCTTTCACCTATGTACCCATCTTCTTACTATACATCATTTTCGTTCATCCCCTCCACCCTATCGAGCTTACACATCTTGCTTGGCATATCTCACTTATCCCAATCCTTTCATCCTCCTTGTGATCTTGATAACAATGGGGCAAACATATAAGCATGCTTTGGGCACCTCTTAGCATACATCTCCCTCATCTTCACACTATCCCAATTGTCATTCGCACTCATCTACGTTCCTTATCCACCTGTCATGCTACCCTCAATCTCCCTTCCTTATCCATGCATCCTATCTTCATCCATCTCACTCCTTTATTTTCCTATCCTTCTCTATTGCATCCCTCATGCCTCATTGCACATGACATATCTAGAGTGGGGGCATCTATCTTCCTTTGTGATACAGTCCTTGGAGACATCATTCATTCCATCAGAACAATCCCTTCCATCTCCCCATCCTTATCTTCTAATTGCTCCCCACAATCCTTTTAACCTCCCTATCCTTATCCCCCTACCCATCCATCATAACATCCCTTCCCTCTCCCCATCATTATCTTCCTGTCCATTTATCTCTATCCACATCACATCTCTTAATCCCTTGTCATTGGCTACTCCCCATACAATCCAACATCATCTATCTTATCACTTCATCATTCATCTATATGGAATGTCATCCACCCACTTCATCTTTGATGATTTGGATAACTATCCCAACCCTAAGCTTTGTATAGTCACTATCCTCCAATCCAATCCAACAGGTCTATCTTGTCCCATCGTGTCGGTCCAATCATTTTATCCCCTTATCTAGGGTTATCTCATCATCTTTCATCCATCACTTGTCTTTGGCCTTCTGTCGAACTACGTTGCCCCTATGCTTTCACGTAGGCAAGGTCGATCATTTGATCTGCCTTCGGGGTTCCATCCATCATCGATCTATATTGTCCACTTTTCTCCTATTCTCCATCCTATCTTGGTCATCCATCAAAATCTCCATCATGGTCTGTTTTCAACCTTTTATTGAACTACGAGGGCTCTGCGCTTCCACATAGACAAGGCTAATCTTTGATCGGCCCCCGAGCCCCTAGGTCGCTAGGATGTGTTAGTCTCTTATCTTGTGTCATGTCTCTTGTCTCACGTCATCAAGCTATGCCCTTATCTAGCTGGATCTTAACAAATGAGATTCACTTGTATCATCAAATCCAATCAGTTTTGAATATCTTACGTCATATCGATCTTTTAGTTTAGTATCCATCATCGGTCTCAACAAGATGCATCCTTCCTAACAGGCCTCATCAATCCCATCCATCCCCTTGAATCTATGGCAAAGGACGTTTGAAATTTATTGTGATCTTTTGATGCTTTTGGATTTTATTTATCATTTGAGCTCCCTATCATCACTTGTCAGGGTCGCCTTGATCCATCATATCATGGTGTGCTTTGACTAGTCAACATAGGGGTGTATCTTGATCTTTTCTTTGTCTTATCAATTGTCCCACATAGTACCCACTAGGATCTATGAGGTCTTGTGTTACACTGGGGCATCCTTGTGTGCTTGTGGTTATACCAATACCTAGCCCGACCAAGGTCATCGTGACTTTGGGGTGTTGGGATAGCCTTCTTGTTTGTTATATTTGTTTTATGCATTAGACACTAATCTGCCTTGGTTCTTCATACCTTGGCATCTTGGGTCTTATGCTATAGCAAAAATCAGTGCTCCGACAATGTAAAATTGCATTAGGATTGCATTTCACTTTCCATTCCATCCTCTTGCATGTATCCCCCATCCATCCACCTTCATCACTCTCCCCTCCCAATCTCTTGCCCCATTTTCATCCTTTCTCACCTGTCACTTTGCATCATCTTCTTCATCTCCTCTTGCATCATCTCATTCATTTCGAGAGAACACCTGTGTTCTCTTGAACCCACATGTCCTCTCGAGGGGGCATCCCCAATCCTTAACTTTCATCTTCACCCCCATCATCTTCCTTCTTAGTCAATCCTTTCATGACTGGGGTATCTTTCATAATCTAACCATCTTCTTGTAGGTTATATGTTTTAATATTCTTTGAAATGATACTATTTCATAACACCATCTGAAAGAGGGGAAAAATGTAGACATCTAAATTTGGACAATTAATTTATCCAAATTCGTCCCCTTTCGTCTTATTTTCGTTAATTAAGTAATACTGCTATTATTTAATTAATAACTTTAATTCTGCCAAATCCCTAAGGTATTTAATCAATAATACCTTATCTCTTTAATCCTCTTTTCATCAATTGAATTAAATGAATATCACATTTATTTAATTCCTCCTCATGTCACATCCTCCATCATTTTTATCTTATCTTAATCCTTCTTCTAATCTCATCATTAGGATGTGCACATGCCTAATCCTTGATTAGGAGGTGTCACATCCTCTAACTTTTGCAAGTTGGCTTCTAATCTTTCTTAGCCACCTAACCTTCCTCTAACCCCTCATCAACTTGTCTAATCACTCCCTTTAGTCAACTCTTCCCATCCCCCAAGGAATTTTTAATTCCTTTTGTCTTCCCAAAGTCCTTTGAGGAATTTTTAATTCCACTCTCATCTTTCAAGGAATATTAAATTCCTTTTCTCTTCCCCATGTTCTTTATGACATGTGTCCTTAGTCAACCTTATTAAAGGCTTTCTCCTTTTGGGCAAGGCACTCCACTTCCCCATGTGAATTTTTAATTCACTTTTAATCCCCCAATGCACTCAAAAGGAATTTTTAATTCCTTCACTTCTTCCTACATGTCCTCTCTTTATTCTTTATTCTTTCCCCTCTCTCCATAAGGATATTTGAGGAATTTTTAATTTCTCACATGTCCTCTCACCCACATGGGGACAAGCACCTCCTTTATGAGGAGATCTTGTCCAATCCCAAGGTACTTTGTACCCCCCTCCATGTCATGTACTATCCTTCCACCTCATGTCCACTTCACCTTTTAGGGCTATATCACATGCCACATGTCAAGATGTGAGGGCTTGTGAGTTCTCAACTCACCTTGGCCCTACATCTTGATCATTGGTGGCTCAATCTTGGCCATCCATTACTTCTTGGAATTCTCAAAATTCCTATAAATACCCCCTCTTTTCTCTCATTTGTGAGAGATCATTTTGCTAGCCAAACTCTTGCAATTTTATTTCTCAATCTACACTTAGCCATTTTCATGCTTTCATCAATTTCCATCCATCCTCACATCATCATCTAGTTTGCATATCTTTCCATCCAAGAAGCATACACATCAAAGATCGAAGGGCCAACCAAATGATCGATTTGACACAAGGTATAAAGTTCCATTTGTTGTTTTTATCTTGTGTTGATTCCAACTTAGGCTAATCTTGAGGTGTAGGTTGTTTTGGTGTTTATTTGCACTCTTTAGTTTGTTGCTTGTTTTCTAATGCATGTATTCGACCATCCTTTCAAGAGATTGGGAGGGGAGAGTGATTGGGGGCATCCTTCATCCCTAATCATTTGAGTTCATCATTACTTTTTTATTTTGTCACTCTACAAGGTAAAAGGTTCTGTTTTTATGTTGTTAAGTTCATCATTTTCGCAATCTTGAAGTGTAGGGTGTTGTTTAGTTGTTATTTGCACTCTCTTTTAGTTTGTTGCTCATCTTTTAACGATTATATTCGCCCTATCACACAACTATACCTATTTACCTCTCCTTCCCATATCTCTCTTCCTCCAACCTCCTCTCTCTAGTTCTCTCTATCTAACTGTGGACATTGGAAATGGAATGGATGCTTCATTTCCTTGTCCACATAAAATGGGTACACAGAGAGGGATCCAATTTCACAATATTCACATTCAAGGACACCTTAGAGATCTCAACTAAATGGAGGATGTGAGATATTATTGTAAGGAATTCTTGGAGATGATTGAGACAAGAAAGGTGTTCACCACCAAGTGTAAACTTGGAAAATACAAAATGTTTGAAAACACAGTGTGATATGCAAAAAGACCTAAAAATGCAAGTAGAATGTAGTTCAAAAAATTATGAAACTACAAATGTGCACCTAGAAAATTGAAGGAGGCAGAATGGAGGTCTGGAATCCTAAAAACTCTGATTTTGATGCTGACTGAGACTCATATGCCAAGCAGGGTGAATCAGTCCAGTTTCGGGGAAATTGTGTCAGAACAGGTTTCAACCAAAAAGGTACTCAGATCTACAAAAAATGTATTTAGGCTTGGGCAATGGGACTCATTCGCTAATAGTGGTGAATCAATCTACTTTTGGGTTTCTGTAAATTTGAAGTGAGATTCTATATATCTCAGTCTACTTTGCTATTCCTAATATAGATCCGAGTCTGAAACTGCCAAATTCAATCTGTAGTCTTTCTCCAAGGCTTTTTTGCAGCTTTGAAAACTTTAAATTTCTTTGACAACTTGATGACAACTTTTCCAATCTTTCTCTTTGACAAATATGCAACCTAGACCTGCAAATCACATGCAAAGAGAGGGAAAAATGTTGTGGGGTTAGTGAATAGGGGTTTGCCTTGTTCAAACCCCTTGTTGGTAATTAGACCCTTGAAATGAAATGAAATAGAATAGAGAATGATGAATGAACAAGTAATGATGTTGCAAATCATCAAACCCTAACAATAAGGTGCTGCAAACATGTAAGTATTGGCTCCAATGGATGTAGACTTGAAATCTTGCTGAATGTTGATGCAATGCTTGCTTGAATCACACAATCCTACATCACAAATGTTAGCTCTAAAACAACATGATGCAAACAATCTTTGAAATGATGGAAGAAACTTGAATAAATGCTCTTGATTGCTTGATAATCTTCCCTTTAAATGCCTTGAATGCTATTATGAACTATTGAATGCTTGTAAAATTTGCTAGGTATAAAAATGAGAGAAAGAAGCTTGTATTTACACTCAATTATGCAGTAATTCCCAACATTACAACACTACAAGCTGACCTTAGATCTTGGAAAATGAAAACCCACCAAAATTTTGAATTAAATTTGAATTTTAAGTTGAAGGGGACTCATTCTCCACCCTAGGCAAATGGGTCCCACCTAAGGGGACTCATTCGCCCATAATGGCGAATGAGTCCCACCTTTGGAAATTAAGGTGGGTTTTGGGATTTTGATGTTCTAAATGATATTTGTTGGGATTATTCTCAAAAATACACATAAATAAGGCATGTGGATGCAAAATGGTGCCAATTAAAGCATAAGAAATCCCACTTACTAATGACAAACCTAGGAAAGTATGAAAGTGTGTTACAAAACTTTACAACACTTTGAAATAGGGCTTGGTGAATGGTGAAAATAGGTTATTTAGGTAAATACATTAATACGACTCTAGAAAAGTGTGAAAGTATGTTACAACACTTTACAACACTTAGGTAAGGTACCATTTGAATCCTTTTAGTTCGCAAGGGCCCAAGACCTAATGTGAATGTTTTATCCACATTACAACATTAAATCAAGGCAATATTAAGCCAAAATCATGAGGGCTCAAATGAGTCAAAAAAAGTAGAAGGGTTACTTTTTCGGTGACCACACTAACCTACCTCTATATACCTCTTTCTCTCTCCCTCCCTCCATCTGCCATCTCTCTTAGTCTCTCTACCTTCTTCCCTCTCTACTTCTCTCTATCACCTCTCTCTATCACCTATCTCTCCCTACCTATTCCTCCCTCCCTCCTCTCTATCTCACATCTCTCTCCTCTCCCTCTCTGCATACCCCTTATCTCTCCTCTCCCTCTCTCTACTCTCTATCTCAACCCTCTCTCTATCTATCCCTCCCTTCCTACAATATATCTCAACTATCCCTCTTTACCTCTCCCACCCTCCAAAGAGGTGAGATAGAGAGGGTAGAGATAGAGAGGTATGGAGGGAGAAGTGAGAGAGATCACTACAATAGAATAGGAAAATAGTGCATAAAATAGTACTAGATTTAAGTGTATTTCAGTCCACAAATTGGGTGATCTAGCCAACGCTAAACTCAGTGCAAACATGAATGGTCATCTCAACGCTAACTTTTATGCCAAATTTTGTGTTGGACGTAATGCCAGAATTAGCATTGTATTTAGCATCAAAAAATCATAGCGTCCCTGTTAGTGCCTAAAATAGCACCAAAAATAGTGCCTCTGTTCACGCCTAAAATAGCACCAGGAAATAACACCTAGATTTGCGCCCAATTAGGCTTTCGGTTTTGTTTCTATGTCTACTCCCATTTTTGCTTCTAGTTTTGCTTCTGGTTTGGCTTCCGGTTTTACTTCTAGTTTTGCTTCTAGTTTTGCTTCCAGTTTTGCTTATAGTTTTGCTTCCAGTTTTGCTTACAATTTTGCTTCTGGTTTTTCTTCTAGTTTTGCTTCCAATTTTGCTACCAGTTTTTCTTCCAATTGTGCTTCCAATTTTGCTTCCAATTTTGCTTCCATGTTTGCTTCTGGTTTTGCTTCCAAATTTTCTTCCAAGATTGCTTCTAATTTGGCTTCCATTGTTGCTTCCTTTTTTGCTTCGAAAAATGCTTCTTGTTTTGCTTCTAAAAATGCTTCTTGTTTGCTTCCTTTTATTAATTTAATATGTTTTATTTCAATTTAATTAGTTAAATATATGGCGCCTCTAAAATAATTTCAATTTAATTAGTTAAATATATTGTGCCTCTTAAATAACTCATATGATTATAGACAATGTAATTTAATTATTTATCTTGAATATGATTAAATAACAAGACAATTACCCATGAAATTTTTGTATTGCTTGTAAAGATAAAAAAGTACATCTATTATTTAGTGTCATTACCCACCAAAATTCCACAGCAAGCAACAAAAACTAGAGGCACCTTAATGTGTAGAGTAAAAAATTAAATAAACCCCGTAACTATTTACCAGTAAAGTCCTTACAAAAAATAACCACCATTAACAGTGTTCAAAGTTACAGAGTTCAATACAACAAAAGCAAAGGGATAATTCAAAATAAGACACAGAAAAACAGGACCAGTCTTAACGAGCTCCACCCGAACCCAACAGACGCTTGGCTATCTCCTTCAAAGGCTTTTTCTTCTGCCGCTTCCCCAACTTCTTCTAATGCTTCCTTTTCGCTTATTTGATGAAGAGTTTGAGCACTTTCCATCCCAAACACGCTTCCTCACGACAACAAGCTTTGTATTTTCCTTCGATCCAACGAATAAAGGGTTTGAGCCCCGGTCTCCCATATAGCTCCTCAATTTCATCATCTACTAGTCTTTCAAAATAATCTAAACCTACACCTGGAATCGCCCATTCGAGAATGGACTCCATGCCTACTACAAAATCTTCATCCATAATTTTCTGCATCACCATCCTCACCATTTCCACTAGTTCACCTAAATCCAAGCCCCACACCACAATTAAGGAGTAAACATCCATGTTGGTTTGGTATCTATGTTTTAGAGAGCCGAAATCCCTACCACAAATTATTTTTGCACACTGCACTTGCCACTCGTTGTCAACAAGGAAAAGGCCCTCCAATCATTTTCTAGACACCTCTCCATAAAATGGGCCCAAATATCTCCGTGATCGGAAGGTGAAATTGGCTTCCATTTCTCCTAACAAACAGTGCCGCCACCACCAAAGTTTTTTGCAGAGTTTTTCTTGACCCTTTCCGAATGCAATTAACACATCTTAATAGAGGGCTTGCATTTAACACCATCTTGGATTGCCCACACTTTCTATTAATGAAGTACAACTTCATCACTGCCCACCATCCCTGCCTTCGCTTGTCATGTCAAACCACCTTCACTTGCTTCGCCACCTTGTTCATTTAAGGCATTTTCCACTAACTTAACACCTCTAAAATCCTCCAACCAAAATTCCCCCATTTCACCAAAATTTAAAGCCCATTTAGATAAGACATCCGCTTCCACATTACCACCTCTTTTAATGTGGCTCACCACAAAATTTTTAATTACATTATGGAGGTGCCAAGCATTAATTTTACCTTTCATCACTGCTTGAACTATTATTGTAACATGATCATCATCTATAATTAAAATAAGTGAGTCAAATATCTATATTTTAATTGAATTTGACATCCATCCTGGGCATTAAATTAAAATCATCATACATAATAAATATCCATCCAAAAACCATTGTCTGCTTTTAATATATATAAGTTGACAAGTCAATACTGATAAGATCATCATCATATATAACTAAAACAAGTGAAAGTCAAATATGCTAGTACATCAAAAACATGTCAAAATGATACATGTACAAATGATATAAATAAAATTGACAAATTATGTAACTCAAACTGATACAAGTCAAGATGATACATGTCCAAATGGTATAGTGAAAAATTGAAAATGATACATGTCAATATGATACAGCTCAATAATATAGTACTATAGGCCATGAAAATGATACATATGATAATAACCATGAAAAGAGTCATCGAAACGATATATCAACAATGATCCATGATGCAGTCTATATGATCGTGAATGTCACTAGTTACTATCACCAATTGTCTCATCATCATCAGCACCATCATGATCATGATCATCGTCATCGTCGTCATCGTCATCATCATCATTGTCATCGACCTCGGTGTCTTCCACATTTCTGTCATCATCATCCTCTACCATGTGATATGTACAGGCAAAACCAATATTTTGTGGATCTATATCATGTTGAGGAACATCTTGATCTTCTAGAAGACCCGTGTTCTACAAAAGAAAAACATTTAGAATGAAAAGTTATTATTTATTTTATGCAATAATTTTTTTTCTATTATATATCTAAGATTACAACATATGAGATGAAACCATAATCATATTACATCATATCAAAGTGCACATACCATAATAAAATTTCAAATTCCCTAGCGAATACTTGAGATTGAGATTGTTAACCTTGAGAGAGTATGACTTAGGAAAAAGGCATTTGATATGGCTATTATTTTCAAAGACTTCAAGCGGGATGTACTTCGCATTGACACCATTCCTCAATCTTCACTTGATGATATCAAGGAATGGTTGAACTCCATGGATATAAAGTATTATGAAAGAAAAATGAACTTGAACTAGCGGCCAATTTTAAAGAGTATTACTAATGATCCAAATAATTTTTTTGAAGATGGTGGTTGAGAATTTTTGAATATGGAAGCTAGTTATTTTGATTATGATAATTTAGAAAAGTCAAATCAAGGTTATGAACGCTCTGATGTAGAAGAGGAATCAAAATCATATTTCATGTAGCCACCATCAAGAGTGTTACAAGCAAACAAGATGGAGGGAATTTTTATATAAGGATAATTTTCAATGTTGCAGGTACCAACTTTAATGCCAATTACAATGGCAACATTGAAATTCCCTAGCAGTATTTATGTTAAGGAAATTTCCTTTAGATGTAAGGATTCAAAGCACATCAACCATGTGGTATAGATGATTAAATCACAGAGATGATCTGTAGCAATGAAAGAGTTTGAAAAGGAAGAGAGAGCTACATTGGTGACTTAGGAGAAACTTTAACTTTCAAAAACAAAGCCAATTAGGCTGGTAGATGTGTGGATCAGGCCAACATTTGTTGGAATAGGAAGAAAGATGGCTAGAAATCTAGAGGCCCACCAAACTGGATTTCAATATTCAACCATGAGAGTAGAAGAGAGAGCTAATGATACATGTATCAGAACATTAAGCATGCATTCTTCCAACTAGCAGAGAAGGAGATGATTACTTTGCTTCATTTTCATTTGCATAACCATATCATGGCGTGGGAACTAAGAAGACCAAGGATGTATAGTTTTATGTGGAGGTAATGGATGTGGTCCAAAATTTAGGAGGGGAGAGAAGGTTAATGTATGATCTTGATGAAATTGAGGAAGAACAACAAGAGAGGGACAAGAAAAATAAAATCAATATAGAGTTTCAAAGATTTGTCCAAGTGGGTAAGAGAGCTTATATGGGAGCATCCTCATCTAAAATATTTTGAACTAGAGTTTGATATACCATTTAGAGAGCTTAGTTTTCATAAATTTCCTTTCAAAGCCTCTACTTTTATCGTTCCTACGGTAAACTGTTTGGTAGAGTTGGTGGAATTACCTTTCTTAGTAATCGCTATTAGTGAGATTGTTAACCTTGAGAGAGTATGACTTGGGAAAAAGGAATTTGATATGGCTATTATTTTCAAAACCTTCAAGTGGGATGTACTCTACATTGACACTATTCCTCAATCTTCCCTTGATGGCATCAAGGGATGGCTAAACTCCATGGATATCAAGTATTATGAAAGAAAAATAAACTTGACCTGGTGGCCAATTTTGAAGAGTATTACTGATGATCTAGATAAATTTATTGAAGATGTTGGTTGGGAATTTTTGAATATGGAAGCTAGTGATTATGATTCTGATATTTAGAAGAGTTAGATCAAGGATATGAACCCTTTGATGTAGAAGAGGACTTGTAATCAAATTTCATGTAGCCACCATCAAGAGTGTTACAATCCAATTAACAAGATGGAGGGAATTCTTATATAAGGATAATTTTCAATGTTGCAGGTACTAGCTTTAATGCCAACTACAATAGAAACATTGAAATTTCCTTTAGATGTAAGGATTCAAAGCACATCAACCATGTGGTACAAATTATTAAATCCTAGAGACGATCTGTAGTAATGAAAGTGTCTGAAAAGGTAGAGAGAGCTACATTGGTGACTCAGGAGAAACTTCAACTTTCAAAAACAAAGCCAGTTAGGTTGGCAGACATGTGGATCAGACCAAAATTTGGTGGAAGGGGAAGAAAGATGACCGGATCTTTGGAGGCCCACCATACTAGATTTTGGTATTCAACCACAAGAGCAAAAGAGAGCTTATATCATCTATCAAAACATTAAGCATGCATTCTTCCAGCCAACGGAGAAGGAGATGATTACTCTGCTTCATTTTCATTTGTATAACCATATCATGGCGTGGGAACCAAGAAGACCAAGGATGTCCAATTTTATGTGGAGGTAATGGATGTGGTCAAAAATTTAGGAGGGGAAAGAAGGTCAATGTATGATCTTGATGAAATTGAGGAAGAACAACAAGAGAAGGACATGAAAAATAAAATCAATACAAAGTTTCAAGGATTTGTCAAAGCAAGTTAGAGAGCTTATATGGGAGTAGCCTTATCTAAAATATTTTGAACTAGAGTTTGATATACCATTTAGAGAGTTTGGTTTTCATGAAGTTCCTTTCAAAGCCTCTACTTTTATTGTTCCTACGGTAAACTATTTGGTAGAGTTAGTGGAATTACCTCTCTTAGTAATTGCTATTAGTGAGATGGAGATTGTTAACCTTGAGAGAGTATGACTTGGGTAAAAGGCATTTGATATGGCTATTGTTTTCAAAGACTTCAAGTGGGATGTACTCCACATGTATGCCATTCCTCAATCTTCACTTAATGGCATCAAGGGATGGCTGAACTCCATGGATATAAAGTATTATGAAAGCAAAATGAACTTGAACTAGCGGTCAATTTTGAAGAGTATTATTGATGATCCAGATAAATTTATTGAAGATGTTGGTTGGGAATTTTGAATATGGAAGCTAGTGATTATGATTTTGATAATTCAAAAGAGTCAAATCAAGGATACGAACCCTTTGATGTAGAAGAGGAATCAGGATCAGATGAGGAAGGTTTAAAAGATGAATCTCTTGTGGAGTCAGAGGAGGATGAAGAAGAAGAAGAAGAAGATTCTGAAGAGGAGGAAGGAAAAAAATGGGATGAATTAGAAGCCAAAGCCAAAAATGCATATAAGGAAAAAGGAGATGAGTTTCATAGTGAAGAGGTAAGGTGGCAATGAAAGTAAAAGCTACAAGGAAGTCTCAGGCACCTGATATTAGAGATTCAAGATGAATTCCTACCAAGAGGCATAAAGTCAGATGAATTGAGTTCATCTACATCCTTCTACTATTTATTCATGCACATAAACGGTCATCTTGTAATCATAAGATTTGAGCTCTATTAACTCATCCTATGCATCAATAAACAACTCAACAAAAGAGATGAAAATTGACATATTAACAAAAAAATATCCAACTAAGTTATTGAAACTCAACTATTGATACCTCGTTCTCCATCCAAATTACAAAATCATTCCACTTTTTATTTTGTAACATATTCTTTTCAAATTTCTTTGGATGGTAGCCATATTTCTCCTCCTGTCAAAACATGGCACACGGACTAGTTAAACTAATTAATAAAAAAAAATCATTTAACATATTAAATGTACTTGCAAATGTACAAATCAAGGCTTGTAAACATTTCTGGCCACTGTGATGCGTGGCACAAAGTTTCTCAAGCCTAGCCTTGGAGGCCTTGTCCTAAAACATATACTAATTCAATTTAACTATGCACAAATAGAATTTAAATATCATTTAATAAATTTGATATAATCTTATGAGAAAATTCAAATACCTGTGTACTCTCCTCACTAGAATTCTTTCTGTGCATCAGACTTCTCATATGCTTTTACAAGCTCTCTCCATACTTTCACATTTACATCCATTGGCCTTTTTTTCTGCCTTAGCTTAGGAGGAATTTTTTTTATCTTCTTTGTTTGGTTGCATCGAAGTCTCTTGCAGTTTTGAGACATTCGTAGCTTTATCTTCTTTACAGACCAACCTATGCCAAAATCAGTCTCCATGTCATGGGTAACTACTTTTATCAGGTGCATGGGTATCTTTGAGAATGGAAAATGTAGATGGTATTTGAATTGTTGAAGGCATGATTCCTTCAACCTATTCACAAACATTTTCCCAACATCTCTCATTCAGACTTCCCCTGAAACCACCTCGTATTCTATCTTCATATTGTAGCTACCAATGCAAGATTGATAACATGGTGTGGTGGAACTCTGTGTCCCAGGAGTGGAAGTCTCTGCTCCCTATTCCACATTCTTAGAGTTTACTGTCACTGATTTCTTCCTAGATTTTTTGCTTGATCTAGGACTGGTTGGGGAATCAATTGATTCCCTTTGACACAATTGATTTGTTTGCAATTTTTGAGGGGCATTAATAGATTGTTTTTCTATGTATCTAACAACTATTGTCCAGTCCAAATTAACCAATTTGTTCACTTCGTCTACCCCCAATGTGGAAGCCAATTCCTCTTTATCTTTGTCAATATCATGTCCCTATATATATATTTAATTATATTTCTTCTTTTAAATTTAGAAATAAAAAACTAAAAAGTAAAATTCAAAGAAACAATGGAAACATTTACAAATCTATAAATTGACTAAATTGCCTCATTGTGGCTAGAGTTTGTTGTCAATGCTCACTTCCCTCCATTGCTTGACATTTTGAGGTGACCTAGGGAAAATTATTTTCATGCATTTTCTGGAGGAAAATAAAGTACACATTGTTAGGTATGAAATTTTTCATCCAATTTGTGGTATGAAAGTTTTGTTTTGTAGGAAAATATGTTCACTGGGTTTGCTTAGTGTTGATATCCTAGGGAACATATGTTCGCTTGGTTTTCTTAGTGTTGATAACTTTATCAAAAAAACTCTTTCATAATGCAATCTTGCACGAATTTTTCATGGCATTGGTGACTATGGAGCAGCTAGGAAAAACCAAGTTGTTTTTTCGTTTATTTTCAGCAGTTGCTTAATAGTGAATGACCCAATTCTTAGATTTTCCAAGCAGTTCACTCTTTCCTTGATACCTAGTTTAGGGAAAGAATACGAAGGAATCCTTGATTCGTGCTATAATATTTTGAGCCAAAGCTCAAATGGGTAGGGTAGAATTTTTTGCTGGTTTCTCAAAGGTTTTACAATTTATAATGATGGGACAATTTAGAGGTTACCTGGACTGGTTAGGCCATGAACCAGTAAACAATCACGAATTCAAATGCAATAAAAACAACAATAAACAATCATGAATTCAAGCAAGAAAGAAAAATTGCAACCTTACCTATGGTGTCACAAACTAAATCAAATTTCTCATAAAAAATCAACTTGAAGGCTGACAATCTGAACAAGTTATTTGAGGAGGAGATGATCAGCAATACAACTAGTTTTTTGGTAAAAATTCATAAAAGACTCAGGTCCAACATGGAAAATAGTTTGGAGATTCCTTAGCTTTTTGTTTCTCAGTCCCTTAGGTTGCTTGGTCTCATAGACATCATTAAAATATCTCATTCATTCATTCATCAGTTGCTGGTAGCACCCTACTCTCTTCCTTCACGTGACGTTTTTCCCTTTTTTGTCATCTGATTTCTTCCTTCACATGGGAAAGTTTTAAATTTTAAATTTTGATTCATTAGTCACACTTTAGTCGACATTAGTTAATGCCAACTTTAGTGCCGACTTTTGGCCATTATTGTAATCTATTTGGGATGTATAAGGCAATGTCAAGTGCACCTAATTTAGCACCTATCATTGTTGTATAGTGACTATTTTCATTGTTGTGTATCACAGGACCCAGATTGTTGGAAATAATTCCAACTCCTACCTTATTTTTGTGACCACCGCTATCCAGTGGCTCCTTCATTAGCTCGATGTGGTAGAACAATTTTTATGCAAGGTGCTTCATCCTTCTCGATGGTAGTGTGGTGAAAGTTTCTATGGCAACACGTGAGTCTTCCTTATATTCCTAGGGGTGTTACAGTGACTCCCACAGCTCCACATGTCTTCTACCATTGGCTTGCAATAGTGCAGTGACCACTGCTGTCTCGCAGCTCCTTCATCAACTCAGTGCAGTAGAGCAGTTTTTATTGCAATCCTGCAAGTTGCTTTTTCCTTCTTAGCGGTAGTGCAATGAGAGGTTATGTGGAAACATTTTTATTCACAGAGGAGGCCATGGAGAGAGGAGGTCGATCGCATAGAAATACTAAATCGTTGAGATGAAAGTGGGTGGAAATAGACGAGACAACAAAATCTGCAAATACAATAGAGGTAAGAAGAGAAAGAACCTCAACCAAAGGAGGAAGGTGTTTATGAATTCAAAAATTCTATAGTGTAGAGCAGATAAAGTCATATTTTTGTCCATGAGGCCTCTGAGGTCAAACTTATTGGTTCAAAATGCATAGGAATGGTGATTAAATGTGATTCTATGATCAAGGGAAAAGTTTGAAAATTAGGATAGCTAGAACATGATATCAATATGTCAAATATATATGACTAAAGTGAGGTTTTGTGTTGGGTAGCATATTTTTTGAAATGATATAATTGTTGTACTAAACATTATTTACTATGTTGTGTATTATAGGGGCAAGAAGAGGCCATGGCAACAGATAGTGTCATATCAAATGAGGACACAATGGATGAAGTGGGACATCGGGTACTCAAAATTTGACTTACCTTAGGAAAAAGTGATCTGATGGAATTTTGTGATTTACCCATCTTTTTTCACAGTATTATTGAAATTTATAATGTATTATCCAATCTTGAATTAAATTAATGCATGTTGTTGATAATTTTAGATGGAGATTGGAGCAAATGTAGAGACTAAGTGTTCAACTAGCAAAAGAACAAGATATGTATGTGGATGTGGACTTAAAACTATTAAATCACGTAGATGACAGTGGGTGGAGGAGGATATGACAATTCATACTACATACACAACAAATGATTGCACTAAAGAAGAGGTAGGTCAGGACTATAGTACATGGGATGAATACTTTGAAAAAATTGTTGTTTGTGGATGATCTCTATGTCATGGAAAGAAACAATTTAAACGAGTGATTGTACAAAGACATTACATATATGATGAACTTCTAGTCGGTAGTATGCCTCCTACAATCGATTCAAATCCAATAGGAATTATGGTGAGGAATTTTCCAATTTGATATAAATAACATATATACTTCATTTAAACATTGTTTTATATTATTTAAATAACTAATTTTTTCTTAATGGATACTTGCAAGATAAAGTTCTTGGTATAAAGTTTCCTGGATCACTGACTTCCATCCTAGAGGGCAATGATCATTTATCAAATGATACATCTAACAAAAATATGTGCCACTATACCAGCTCGGAAGATGAGGAATTGACGAAAACAAGTAACAAAACAAGAACCGGTATGAAGATGCATAATTTGCTTAAAGACAAGGGGAAGGTGGACTAAATACCCTATGAGAATGAATGTGATGGAGATGATGACTTTCCCCTAAGTTTGAGATCAATTTACAAAGAGACATTTGATCGTCGACTATATTGCGCTTGGCCTAGTGATCAACAACTACCTAGAGTGTAAAAGGTGTTTCAATTTTGGGGATACAACTACATGATACAACCCTCCAATATTCATCGAGTGAATCTAGGCCTCTTTATTGTCCAAAATGTACATGCGGGATCCAAACACAGAAACAATTCAGAACAAACCACTAGGTTATTAATGCCATATTATGGTCCATCATATTACAATGGTGAATGGAGAAGGCTAGCAGAATATAAGCCTAGCATGTCAACATATGGTCTAAATTTGAATATGTATAAGCATTGTCTCCAATTGGAAAGTGGAAAAGAAATGAATAGAGGTCATCTTATGTATATAGATGGAGCACACACACAAAAATATTGCAGGATTTATAAATAGTAGTAAGGGAAGGGACCCTAATGTAAGACCGAATTGTCAATTTGTTGAGGTTATAAATGATAAAGATGCATATATGGAAAGAGAGGTTGATATATTGATAATGGTTGAGGCTATTATGGACCTTACCATTGAGGATGAGTTATTGATTGATTACCCCTTCTTAAAACACACTCCTACCTGAAAGAAGAGGGAAGAACAAGGTCTCCCTAAGGATGTTCTTAAGGGCAGAAAACCAAAGAATAATAAATGAGTGTGGATTGATGTTTTATAAACTACGTTGTCAAAATTGTGTTTTATAGCAATTATTGTATAAAAAAGGTAGTCTATAAAATAATGTTCCATTATTCAATTGATGTATATATGTTCATACAATTTATATAATGTCTAATATATGTATTTTGTTCATGTGTAGGTATTTTTCTATGAAAATATTTTGGACTTGAAATGGATATTTGTCATACATTATGATCCAAGATTAAGGAATGTATTTGATGATGCATGAGTGGATACTGAGCAAAACAATGATGGCCAACAAAATGAGAGAGAGGGAAATTGACATCCATGATGATGTTGAAGATGGTTATGTTCAAGCACAAGAAGACAACAATCCAGAGTTAGATGATGATATGGAAGAAAATAATATGGATGGTATAGAAAATGATTATCCAAATACATCTGGTAACAATATAGATGGTCTACAATCAAATTTCAATGATGATGAAGATGATGCAGGTCAAGATGAGGAGGATGATAATATTAAATACTTGAAAGAACATATGAACATTGACAATGATACACTAGATGACATTGTAGCAAACAATAATGTTAATGACCAAGACTTCTAAATTTTCAGAATTATTTGCAATCCATGTTTAAAAAAGGATGATTCTTATGGCTAAAACTTTGAAATGCTTCAGTAATGTTATGTTGCACTTGGACAATTGAAAACCTGTTTTATTCTCCTAGCAAGCTTTTTTATTTTCCATTATAATTCTAGACCAAACAACATTTGCGGGTATGACCTTTTACACCAATCTTAATTTGTATGAAGTTCACAAACCTATTGTCAAGCAGTAAATTCCTTTCGTAGACAAGAAATGTAAAGGCTTCATTTAAGAAAAGATAAGTAGTCTCTTTTTGAGGGTAATCCACATGCAAAAAGTAAAAAGCACATAAAAAAATAATTGTATAGTAGAAAATCAGATTCAATCAATTATGTCCTATTTTTCTTACACACTTATCTGAAAGACATAGGGTATTCACCATACATTTCCATTGACAAAGTAAACACGTGCTTTCATTTATTTTTACTATATATCTCAGAAGTGAAATTGTTGTTACATAATGATGCACCGAGAAAATAATATATACAAAAAATGCATAGAAAATGCTTGAAATTTAACATGCAACCTATTGTGTTGTGCTGAAAGGAATCAAGATTAATTGGGACAAGAAATAAAAATATAATTTTGATGATTTTACTTAAAAGTGAACAAGATATGAAAAGTGTGGACAATGGTGGTGCTGAAATTGAAAACCCTAATTCTGATGATATTATTGTTTTATGTCATTTGAAATAAAGAGCACATACAATTTTATATACATAACAAGTGAAGATTTGAAACTAGTAAACTGAAAATGTAAACACTATAAGATTTTTCCTTAAACAATAATTCACATACTTACAAAAAAAGGTGAAGCATTTTTTATTCAAACTTCGTTTTATTTAATAGACATAACAATAAAATAATATTTACAAGTACAAGAATATATACACTGTTTCATAGAATATACAAGTACAAGAATATATCATCATCATATCATCCTTAATTAATACCTATTGCAATATCCTTAAATTGTTCAATCTTTGGTATGAATTGTTGGCAGAAAAAATTAGGATTACTTGGATGCTTCTTCCATTCATTTTGTTTCAACATATCTTCATGAAGACACAAAAGTTAATAAAATATTAATGCATGTAACTCACAATTATTTAAATAAGCAACTTTGTTAACTTTATTATTTTTAAATAGTTTCCATTTTTATGTTGAACATGTAACAAGGAAAAATAAGCTCAAATTTTCAAAAAAAATAGCAGCTCTATCAACATCCACAATAAATGATTTACTGTATCAACATATTCATTCACATAAGAACATTATTGAGCCCAATAACTGATATTCATTCAAATATAAGAAGAAATAAGTATGGAAAACATAAGAAAAATATAGAATGATAAAACAGTCATGGAGAATCTTTGATAATAAGATGTTCTCCATTATATTGCTTCAATTGATATATATTAATAACAAAAGTCTTCAAAATGGAAATGATATATGATGATGATAATTTAGAACTAGGCCTTGGTTTCCTATTTATATAGGAAGCAACAAGCTACAAGCCTTTTACAAAAAGAAACAACCTATCATAACTACTTCTTTTACTAACAATTATTTAATTAGCATAATTAAGGAAATAACAAGACTTAAGACATTTTGACATATGGTTCCATTATTCAACATAGAAAACCCATGATCATTGATCTAGCAAAGTCTTCCTCTCCATGATGAACATCCAAATGCTCTCGCCTCAGTGTCCTATTCTTCGGAAACCAAATACTTTTCCTCCCACTGTTACACCGTAAAATCTGATGGCCACTTATATTCCTGGATCTTTTGCATGTTTGCAAGATGAGTTTTCCATCAACTATCTAGTAACATTGCCTTTGTATCATTGAAAAAATTTAGGTATCCTACTTCAAGAACAATCAACCCATCCATGATTGGATTTAGCTTGGGAAGACTGGTATCATCATCCTCTAGTTGTATATGAGTTATGCACTTATGAACAACCTAACCGAATTCTTTCTTCCACTTATCCAAGTCCTCCAACTGATCACCATCTCTCATGATTTTAGGTATATACCATTGTTTGCAGGTATGGAATAAATCCATTCATGTTAGAATCTTTTTATCAAACCCTTGTACATATTGAAATTCATCAATAATCATCTTCACAGTTTGTTCAGTTGGATTTAATGTTGTGGGTGCATCATGAATTCTTTGTAGAACTTTGTATAACTTAGCCAAAGTGTGGTGAATAGGTTGCCACCTTTTGAACAAAGGATCTAATACAAGCATATGTGTCTTTATTTGATCCATTGCCTGCTGAAGTGTTTAATAACTATCATTCACATTCTCCAATTTATCCATAACTAAATTTTATCTTGTGCTCAAGAATATTTTCCATAACTTCACAAATTCATCTTTTCACTTCATCCTGGGTTTGATTGCTAGCCTTCTTTACATCATCCACTTCCTTCTCTATATTTTTTACCTATTCCACAGAAATGTTCTTCACAATATCCATTGGAGTAATGGGAGGCCTGTATAACACCATCTCCTTGCTTTGTGAGGGTCCTACTCCTCTTAATTATTCTTTCATTTTGACATTCTCCATGAATAGTTTATTAACTTCATCATTTAGGAACCTTTGTTCCTTTTCATACTCCTTTAATTTGTCTTCTAATCCCTTAAGAGTTGCTCGAGTGAACATGGTCGAATGCATGGTTATTGTGGCTGCCTCCAAAGGGGTGGTATCTTGTATTGTTCTTACCATCGTTGCTTCTTTCATCCCTTGAATTACATCCAATAATTTTGGCTTTTATGTATTTTTCTGTTTGATCCATATGGTTAGGGTTTCAATCTTTGGGTTTTACCTAGTTCCACTCACACCTTCATCAGAGTCAAATTTTGCAACTAGCATTGGATCTTCGTGAGCCCACACTTGATCAAGCAGAAACATTTTCTTTAATTCCAAGCTAGGGAAAATGAGCATATTGCTCTTCAAGACCATTTCTCTAGCCTTCTGAGGGCTAATGTCAATGTTGTCAACTCTTAATTCTTAGAAAGTTTGTGCTACCATTTCATTTTTCTCTGATTCTTCAATTCTTGCTTCAGCCAATTCCATCCTCTCTTGAAATTATTTTATCTTCATCTTCAACCTGAAATCCTTAAACTCAAGATTCTTAAGGGCATGTGCAGGATCATGGTATGCAAAAAAGTGGCAATGGAGAAAAAAATACGTGTTTCTACAACTCAAAAACGCGAAAATGGTGAGTTGACTTTTTGGAGCTGGGGTGACTACCGAGGCAGAGGGAAAACTTAGATTTAGGAATCGGATATCCGATCCAAATCGGATATCCGATTTGGATCGGATGTCCGATTTTGTTGAAGTATATATAAAAATATCTCATTCCGATCCAGACAAAGGGAAACTTAGTTTTAGGAATCGGATATCCGATTTTGTTGAAGTATATATATAAAAAAAAGCCCGTGACCAAAACTCATTCACATTTGTTTTCGGCTCATCGGCGGCGGGCGCAAAATGGAGAGCGAAATCCGATATCCGATTTGGAGTCCATCTCTAACAGGTAAAGTTCTTTATTTTTTATCAAATTTTCAATTAGATTTGTTTATTTTTAGTTGATTTTTTTCAAAATATTGTTTTTTGGTAGAAAAACTAGGGTTTAATTAGATTTACAAAAACATAAAAAATTGAAGA